>CM057097.1:2545000-2722500 GCA_029959045.1 Taenioides sp. WSHXM2023
AGCCTGTGGGTCAGTGGATCTGACCACTCTGCCAATGATGTTTATGTCGAGAGCAGGAATCGAACCGCCAACCTTCAGACTAGAGTAAGTAAATGAACATCTTAAGAGCCACTGTTTGAAATATTTGTACGAGTTTCTGAGGACAAGACATTTAACATTTATTTTAGCTCTTTATAATACTCGTCTTTATGTGCTATTAAAGAACATAAAAACATAAAAAGATAAAACTAACATAGGCTTTGTGACTGTTTCCACGGAGACGGGAGGACGCGTTCTGATTGGCCGATCAGCGTCAAAGAGCCGTGAGGGAGTTTTCACCATGACAAGTTATCATTATTTTAATCACAGATGTGTGGAGTCACAGACAAGAGGGAGATGAGAGAGGGAGGAGAGATGGAGGGAGAGAGAAAGAGAAGAGAGAGGGGAGAGAGAGGGAAGGAGGAGGGAGGAAGGGGAAGGAGAGAGGAGGAAGTTATAGAGAGAGGAGATGAGGGAGAGAGAGAGAGAGAGAAAGCGTGAGAGACAAAGGGAGGAGAGGGAGGGGAAGTGGGAGAAACAAATGAGATCTAGACTAGAAAGAAAAGGTGAGAGAGAGAGAGAGAGAGAGAGAGAGGAGTTATTATAGAAGCAATTATTTATAACTTATATTTTGAAGTTAAGATGAACCATCTATCAAATTCCTCTGCCCTGCTCCAAATTTGTAGTCCTGATTTAGTCCTGGTTTGGCCCTGAGTTAGTTCTGGTTTAGTCCTGAGTTGGTTCTGGTTTAGTCCTGGTTTAGCCTTGGTTTAGTCTTTGTTTAATCCTGGTTTAATCCTGGTTTAGTCTTGTTTAGTTCTTGTTTAATCCTGGTTTAGTTCCAGTTTAGTCCTGGTTAAATTCTGGTTTAGTCTTGGTTTAGACCTGGTTTAGACCTGGTTTAGTCCTGGTTCAGTCCCACTTTAGTCCTGGTTAAATTCTGGTTTAGTCTTGGTTTAGACCTGGTTTAATCCTGGTTTAATCCTGGTTTAGTCTTGTTTAGTTCTGGTTTAGTCCTGGTTTAGTCCTGGTTAAGTTCTGATTTAGTCCTGGTTTAGCCCTGGTTTAGTCCTGCTGCAGGTCTGGTTTAGTCCTGGTTTAATCCTGGTTTAGTCTTTGTTTAGTTCTGGTGTAGTCCTGGTTTAGTCCTGGTTTAGTCTTGGTTTAGTTCTGGTGTAGTCCTGGTTTAGTCCTGGTTTAGTCCTGGTTTAGCCCTGGTTTAGTCCTGCTGCAGTCCTGGTTTAGTTCTGGTTTAATCCTGGTTTAGTCTTTGTTTAGTTCTGATGTAGTCCTGGTTTAGTCCTGGTTTAGAAAGGGAGAAGAGAGAGACGGAAATAGGGAGAGAGGGAGGAGAGAGTGAGAGAGCAGAGGGGGAGAGATGGAGAGAAAGACAAAGGAAAGAGAGAGAGACAGAGGGGAACAGAGAGGGGGAGAGAGAGAGAGGAAAAGATGAGAGGGATGAGACATTGAGAAGGAGAGTGACAGAGAGGAAGAGAGACAAAGGAGCAATGGAGGGTGGGGGTGAGAGAGAGAGAGAAAGAGAGGGATGGATGAGGGCAGAAGAGGGGAAGAGGAGAGAGAAGGAGGGAGAGAGAGAAACAGAGAGGGACGAATGAGAGAGAAGTGGAGGAGGGGGTGCAGAGAACGCAGGAGAGGGAAAGGGAGAATGGGGAAAGAGGAGGTGCAGAGAGAGAGGGAGAGAGAAGGGGGGAGAAGGACAGCATAGACAGGAGGAGATGGACAGGGAAGAGAGGTAGAGGAGAGAGAGAGAGAGAGAGAGAGAGAGAGAGAGGGAAGCAGAGAGCGAGAGGAAGGAGAGGGGGAGAGAGGGATGCAGGAGGAGGGGGTGGGAACAGCAGCACACATGGACAGAATAACAACGAAGCGCTCGGCATCATGGGAACTCTGCTCTGTCTGAGAAAGAGAGAGAGACTTGGGTTTAATAAAAGTAAAGGTGTTTTTAAATATGCTCTATGAAACTTTTCTGGTGGAGGATCCTGTACTTGTTTATCTCCATGGATCATTGTTTTGTCTGAAATGTTCCACAATATGGCATTGAACAGATCTAACTAACGAGCAGGAGACGATATCTTCCAAGGTTTGTGCAGAGTTAAGCTCATTCACAATAAGCATATTTAATGCCATACAGTGGAACATTCCAAGAAAAAAGCAATCTCTCCATGGAGACAAGCAGGGGCCTCCCACCAGAAGGTTACAGTTCAAACGATGCTGTACTGTATGACCAGAGAGTGTGAATGAGCCAGCTGCTCACAACAAAGACTTAGACTTAGACAAACTTTATTGATCCACAAGGGAAATGATTTGGATACAGTAGCTCACACATCACAATATAATATAATAACAGAGAGGAACAAAAATAGATGGTGTAGCAAAAAAGAACAAGAGACAGGTGTCAAATGAGACATAATTATAAAAATAAATGTATATGTACAAGTCAAAATAAAATAGAAAAATAAGTAATAAAATATAAAATAAACTATAAAATCACAGCTATAAACAAGAGACAAGAACGACAGTGCAAATAAAATGCTGATTGACAGGGCATAAGGTTATCCGTTACATAAGACTGAGTTGTTGTACAGTTGTAGGGAGTATTATCTGTTCAATAAGGTTGAGTTGTTGTACAGTTGTAGGGAGTATTATAGTATGAATGTAGTCCTGTATCTCTCACTGTTTGAGCGGAGCTGTAGGAGCCTGTTGGAGTATTATCTCCTCTGTCCCTCTATAGTCTGGTGCAGTGGGTGAGTTGTTGTGCACTTGTAGGGAGTATTATCTCCTCTGTCCCTCTATAGTCTGGTGCAGTGGGTGAGTTGTTGTACAGTTGTAGGGAGTATTATCTCCTCTGTCCCTCTATCGTCTGGTGCAGTGGGTGAGTTGTTGTACAGTTGTAGGGAGTATTATCTCCTCTGTTCCTCTATAGTCTGGTGCAGTGGGTGAGTTGTTGTAGGGAGTATTATCTCCTCTGTCCCTCTATAGTCTAGTGCAGTGGGTGAGTTGTTGTACAGTTGTAGGGAGTATTATCTCCTCTGTCCCTCTATCGTCTGGTGCAGTGGGTGAGTTGTTGTACAGTTGTAGGGAGTATTATCTCCTCTGTTCCTCTATAGTCTGGTGCAGTGGGTGAGTTGTTGTAGGGAGTATTATCTCCTCTGTCCCTCTATAGTCTAGTGCAGTGGGTGAGTTGTTGTACAGTTGTAGGGAGTATTATCTCCTCTATCCCTCTATAGTCTGGTGCAGTGGGTGAGTTGTTGTAGGGAGTATTATCTCCTCTGACCCTCTATAGTCTGGTGCAGTGGGTGAGTTGTTGTACAGTTGTAGGGAGTATTATCTCCTCTGTCCCTCTATAGTCTAGTGCAGTGGGTGAGTTGTTGTACAGTTGTAGGGAGTATTATCTCCTCTGTCCCTCTATAGTCTGCTGCAGTGGGTGAGTTGTTGTACAGTTGTAGGGAGTATTATCTCCTCTGTCCCTCTATAGTCTGGTGCAGTGGGTGAGTTGTTGTACAGTTGTAGGGAGTATTATCTCCTCTATCCCTCTATAGTCTGGTGCAGTGGGTGAGTTGTTGTACAGTTGTAGGGAGTATTATCTCCTCTGTCCCTCTATCGTCTGGTGCAGTGGGTGAGTTGTTGTAGGGAGTATTATCTCCTCTGTCCCTCTATAGTCTAGTGCAGTGGGTGAGTTGTTGTACAGTTGTAGGGAGTATTATCTCCTCTATCCCTCTATAGTCTGGTGCAGTGGGTGAGTTGTTGTACAGTTGTAGGGAGTATTATCTCCTCTGTCCCTCTATAGTCTGGTGCAGTGGGTGAGCAGGAGTGTCCATGATGGAGAGCAGTTTGTCCAGTGTCCTCCTGTCCCTCACAGCAACAAATGTCTCCAGCTCACAACCGTGGACCTTCAAATATGTGTGGAACTCACCACAGTCCATCCTGAAGGACTCTCTGTAAGGTTAAGTATGCTGACCAATCACAGAGCAGCTTTGAGGTTTGGGTGGAGTCAAAGATGAAGCGCCAAATGAACCAAAACAAACATGAAGATGTCTGTGCTTTTCTCTCAGCTGGATTTAATTAAAGTTGCTCAACTGAGCCTGTTCTGAACCTCGTCCCCTCAGAGCAGCCTTAGAAGAAATGTCATATTTATTTTCATTTTTCACACTTCACAAAATCTTAAACACACACTCTTAATTCTGGGGCTGCAGGTCTTTTCAGATCACATTGGATTAAGTAAGATTTGACATATTTTATATTAGAAACATATATTTTTAAATATCCTGACGAGAGAGGAAGGAGAAGGAGCGGGAGTAGCGAGAGTAAGTAAATAAAAGAAAAACAGAGGGATGAGGAGACCAAGAGAGAGGAAAAGAGGGATGAGAGGAGGAGGAGAGGACAGGGGGATGTAGATTTATGGCAGCGTAGTGACGAGTGCAAACAGACTGTCACTGGCTCTTATTTACACACCGCCACCATTCACTAATGAGACACCGCCGCAAAGGATCATGGGACGGGTTCAGGGCTCAGGGTCTCACAGTCGATGGGAGGGCATCTGACACACAGGGATACAGGAGGATGAACATTTGACCCATAGACACTGAGGGATGGGTCAAATGCAGAGGACGCAGACCCAGGGAGAGTAAAGTTGAGCTGTTATGAGCTTTTAATCGTGTTCTAACAGCGTTCTTGTATTCACAATGAGTCCATACTGTCCTGGATTTGAGGGAGTGCTCAAAAAATAACTGTTTTCACCCCCTATCCCCACCCACACCCTTGCACGAATGTATGTTTATTTGTAAAATGAAGACTTGGAGTGATTCTAAAATCTAAGTATAAAAATAAGTCCATGAAAATTCTCTCCTTGTTATGGTATAACATCATGATGAAGAAATACGTCCTCTTTAACATTATTTAACCTTCTAATTTGTCCTTGACGTCAGCTGCGCGTCCATCTCATTTAAGCCTGGTTTAAACGAGTCAGGCTTAAACGAGCCTGTTTTAAAGGGCCCATGTTAGGCTTTTTTTTTTTTTTTTTAATCTCTGCTAAAATGTAGTTGCCTGATCACAAACAGACCTGGAGTTGTGTTTTGTTTCATTCACATATATTTAACACAAAAACACTGCATATGTAGACACAGTTTTTCTCTCAAACTGAAAACACTCAGTTCCACCTTGTGATGTCATGTGGTAAAACGGGAAGTGCTCCACTGTGTTTTAAAACTCCATACACTTTTGCTTGAATCATTTGGATCATTTCAGTCCTGGAATTGCCGATCTCTACTGAACTAAAGGTAAAAGCAGCTGTTCACTTGAAAACTACCACTTCATGACATCACAAGGTGGAACAGAGCATTTGGAGCTTTGGAAATGTAGACAGACTAATAATAAAGGATTATTCAAACATGTGTGAATGAAACAAAACACAACTCCAGGTCTGTTTTTGAGGAGGTAACAACATTATAATATTTTGTGTAGTATAGTATAGATATAATAATAATAATAATAATAATAATAATAATAATAATTGAATATCATTCATCTGAGCTCATGTCTGTCTGTGTGAGTGTGCTCCATTCAAATAAACATGTCACAGGACAATAGGACAGTGGGTTTATTTGTACAGAGAGTGCACAACATTCAGCAAGAATCATAAGAAACTGCTGCTGCTGCCAGGACAGCGCCCCCTGTCTGTACCCTGTTGGAGTCATTCACCACATTTCCAGAAACAGTGAAATAGAGTTTGCAAAAAAAATCTCATGAGATTTCTTTTTTGCTGCAGCCGTGTGCAGCCTGACCACTGCAGTCTGACCCTTGCACTCTGACCCCTGCAGTCTGACCCCTGCAGTCTAACCCCTGCACTCTGACTCCTGCACTCTGACCCCTGCAGTCTAACCCCTGCACTCTGACTCCTGCAGTCTAACCCCAACAGCCTGACCCCTGCAACCTGACCCCTGCACTCTGACATCTGCAGTTTGACCCCTGCAGTCTAACCCCTGCACTCTGACCCCTGCACTCTGACCCCAGCAGTCTAACCCCTGCAGCCTGACCCCTGCAGCCTGACCCCTGCACTCTGACCCCTGCAGTCTGACCCCTGCAACCTGACCCCTGCAGTCTGACCCCTGCACTCTGACACCTGCAGTCTGACCCCTGCAGTCTGACCCCTGCACTCTGACACCTGCAGTTTGACCCCTGCAGTCTAACCCCTGCACTCTGACCCCTGCACTCTGACCCCAGCAGTCTAACCCCTGCAGCCTGACCCCTGCACTCTGACCCCTGCAGTCTGACCCCTGCAACCTGACCCCTGCAGTCTGACCCCTGCACTCTGACACCTGCAGTCTGACCCCTGCACTCTGACCCCTGCACTCTGACCCCTGCAGTGTGACCCCTGCAGCCTGACCCCTGCAGTCTGACCCCTGCACTCTGACCCCGGCAGTCCGACCCTTGCAGTCCAACCCTTGCAGTCTGACCCCTGCAGCTTGACCCCTGCAGCCTGACCCCTGCACTCTGACCCCTGCCCATCACAAACACATGAAATCTGACACTGAAGTCACTCAGCTCTGTGTTTCTCTGCATCGTCCACTCAGGCTGATTCAATGTTATGTTATGATTCAATGTTTTACAGAGGTTCAGTGTGTGCTGAACAGTGCCCCCTCAGGATCAGCCCGGTATGGTCTTGGGTCTGGTATGTTCCTGGGTCTGCATGGTCCTGGGTCTGGTATGGTCCTGGGTCTGGTATGGTCCTGGGTCTGTTATGGTCCTGGGTCTGGTATGGTCCTGGGTCTGTTATGGTCCTGGGTCTGGTATGGTCCTTTATGCCACACTGTGGAATATTACCGCCAAAGGAACAACATCTCCATGGAAACAGGCAGGAGTCCGTCCTCAGTAGAGTAAAGTGCAGGTTTAAGTGTAGCCATTCAAATGTCCAAAAGACACACATCATGTAGCATCATATATATAGTATAGCTGTTGAGAAGGAACTGAATATACTGTTTGTTCCTAAAATATGCATTTTGAATACACACTTTGAATACAGTTACTTTTTCATTTGGTGGCATTCAGAATACAGTTACTTTTGTAAAATCAAAGGAATACTTTACAGTACTTCATCATGTTATTTTGACTTTGAACTGCATAGAATCAGTGAGAAAAACAGAAAGCACGGCTCCTGCTGTGAGAGCAGGTGTGATTTCTCCTGTCATGAGGGAGAGGAAATACAGAATGCACAGAGAAACACACATAAAGCTGGTTTTAAAGTATTCAGAATGCAGTACTCTGACTGGACCATTTAGTAGAATTCATTACAAAATATGTTTTAATGCAGTATTTCATATTCTGTAACTAAATACATTTTCAAAGTACTCTTCCCATCACAGGCTATACTGTAAACCACCAACATAGTCTTATGAAAATTATAATATAAGATATACTAAATGTGGAGATTGGCTTCACAGTGACAGTAAACCTAAGCCTCATTAGTCTTTAGCCTAACGAGCTGCCTATGTTCCTGAGCAGCTTTAATTACAGCCAATAATGAGAGATGATGATTATGGCCAGGGCACTGTTACATCATTCTACAGGAAGGAGCCGTAAAAATGAACCCAGCATTCAAAAGACGTGTATTTCACCTCTGCGCGCACACAAGGTTCACCAGGGGTTAATCTGTGTAATTACATGGAGAGAGTAATTAGCAGGCAGAGCTCGTTTGGAATCAAAACAATGATTTAGAGAAATGAATAAGCCCCTGCTTTAAACAGGCCACTTCACCAGAGCTGCTCACTCTCAGGGTGTCTCAAACTGAGGGGCGCGCGCCAGGTCATGGACAGGTAAAGGTTTATGTTTAAGTCCCACTGACTCTTGACAGGTCTAACCCAGAGACACTGAAGGATGGGTACAAATGAGCAGAACCGGGTTAATCCTGGTTTGGTCCTAGTTTAGTCCTGGTTTAGCACTGGTTTAGTCCTGATTTGGTCCTGGTTTAGTCCTGGTTTAGTCCTGGTTTAGTCCTGATTTAGTCCTGGTTTAGTCCTGGTTTAGTCCTGGTTTAGCACTGGTTTAGTCCTGGATTGGTCCTGCTTTAGTCCTGGTTTGTTCCTGGTTTAGCACTGGTTTAGCCTTGGTTTGGTCCTGGTCTAGCCCTGGTTTAGTCCTGGATTAGTCCTGATTTAGCCCTGGTTTAGTCCTGGATTAGTCCTGATTTAGCCCTGGTTTAGTCCTGGTTTTACCCTGGTTTAACCCTGGTTTAGTCCTAGTTTAGTCCTGGTTTAGTCCTGATTTAGCCCTGGTTTAGGTCTGTTTTACCCTGGTTTAGCCCTGGTTTAGTCCTGGTTTAACCCTGGTCTAGTCCTGGTTTAGTCCTGATTTAGCCCTGGTTTAGCTCTGGTTTAGCCCTGGTTTGGTCCTGGTTTAGTCTTTAGTCCTCTGCTTGTCACACAGAGCAGTTCTAAACACTGTGACTGAGGAAGCTGTGAGTATGTGACGCCAAATCTATAAACATCATTTAGATTCTGAAGAGGAGGAACCATGCAGCTGTTCAGATCTCATACTTACTCCTTTGCACCGTGTGGCTGTTCAGATCTCACGCTTACTCCTTTGCACCATGCAGCTGTTCAGATCTCACACTTACTCCTTTGCACCATGCAGCTGTTCAGATCTCACACTTACTCCTTTGCACCATGCAGCTGTTCAGATCTCACCTCCAGTTTTAATGAGAGAAACGCGACTCGACAAGAGCCTAATTGAGATGAATGACGGAGTGGAGCTCTGTAAATGAAACGGCCAATAGTTTGAACATTCCATTTAAATCATTCTAATAAGATTTTGGGCATGTACTTGTTTTGAGACAGATTTGTCTAACTGCGCTGAACTGTACCAAACTGTGCCGAAGTGTGCCAAAGTGCAGTCAGTGTGCTCTGATCCAGGTCAGATGAGTCCAACTGAATCTTCAGCATCAACCTCAGCTCCCTCCTTCTCTATCTCCCTTTCCTCTGCTCTTTCAATCCCTCTCATCTCTTTCTCTTTTTTGCTTTTGTATCTTTCCTGTTCCTCCTCTCTTGTTTGCTCTCTCCTCTCTCCCCTCCTTCACTCTTTCTTCTCTCTCCTTTCTTTTTCTCTCCTCTCTCTTCTCTTTCTCTCTCTCTGACCCTTTTGTGCTTCTGTCTCTGCTTCCCTCCTCCCTCTCCTGTCTTTCTCTCCTCTCCCTCCCTCTCTTCCCCTCTGTCTGTTTCTGTCTGTAAGCTGTATATCTCTGTTCTATTAGACTTTATAAAACCCTCTTACGTCTCATTACTGCTGTAGTAAGGTCAAAGTTTCTCTCTTCTTTTGGCCGCTCTCTCTCTTTCACAGCTCTCCTCAGCTCCTCCAGGTTAGTCCTGGTTCAGTCCTTTGTTAGTCCTGTTCTATTTCTGTTGTCGAGTTCAGTTCTGGCCTAGTCTTGGTTTAGTCCTCCCTTCTCTCCTTTGCCCCTCTCCTCTGCCCCTCTTCTCTGCTCCTCTCTTCTGCCCCTCTCCTCCTCAGCAGCAGCCTTTAAATGGAGCATGGTGAGGATGGGGGTCAGTAGTACTAGTAAATGTAGAAAAATCTTTAGTTTTCCAGTGAAACTCATGGATGGTCTTGTGTCTCAGTGAAATCAATCTCACACACCTTGAAAATAGTTGAATATCTTGGACAAGGTATGAAAACCTTAGATATTTCACGAAAACTTAAGTGTGATCATGGTACGATTAAGAGATTTGTAGCTGATTCAGAGCACACACGGATTCATGCAGATAAAGGCACAATGGGGAAGGTTTCTGCCAGACAAATACATCGGATTAAGAGAGCAGCTGCTAAAATGCCATTACAAAGCAGCAAACAGGTATTTGAAGCTGCTGGTGCCTCTGGAGTCCCGCGAACATCAAGGTGCAGGATCCTCTAGAATCTTGCAGTTATGCATAAACCTTCTATTGGGCCACCCTTAAACAAAGCTCACAAGCAGAAACAGCTCCAGTGGGGCCAGAAATACATGAAGATTCATTTTCAAACAGTCTTGTTCACTGATGAGTGTCGTGCAACCCTGGATGGTCCAGATGGATGGAGTGGTGGATGGTTGGTGGACGGCCACCATGTCCCAACAAGGCTGCAACATCAGCAAGGATGTGGAGTCATGTTTTGGGCCAGAATCATGGGGAGAGAGCTGATCGGCCCCTTTAGGGTCCCTGAAGGTGTGAAAATGACCTCTGTAAAGTATGTGGAGCTTCTGACTGACCACCTTCTTCCATGGTACAAAAAGAAGAACTGTGCTCATGGTGTGGCCCATTCTCTCCTGACCTCAACCCTATTGAGAACCTCTGGAGCTCCTCAAGTGAAAGATCTATGAGGGCGGGAGGCAGTTCACATCCAAACAGCGGCTCTGGGAGGATATTCTGACATCCTGCAAAGAAATTCAAGCAGAAACTCTCCACAAACTCACAAGCTCAATGGATGCAGAATTGTGAAGCTCCTGTCAAATAAGGGGTCCTATGTTCAAATGGAACTTGACCTGTTCAGATGTTTGGATTGAAATAGCTTTTGATTTCAGTAAAATGCTAATGCTTCTAATTGAAAAATAAACGTAAAGAACCATTTTCAGTTCTTTATGACAATAACACGGTTTGAAACTCTGTTGTGCAGAAAAATTTGGAACAGTGCATTTTAAGTTTTTATTTTTGAAAAAATACTGTTTTCATTGGGAGATTTGTTCATTAACATTCGAATTCAAACTCTAAAGGTTGATGACTTGAAAATTATGATGACTGTTATTTATATTGACAATATGGCAAAATCAGAGAAAAATATCATTTGCATAATAATTTGGAACGTGTAGTAGTAGTAGGGAGGTATGAAGATAAAATGACAAATAATCGTGATAAAAGAAAAGAAAAGCAGACTGCTGTGTTCCTTGGTGCTGTCAGTCACAGATCCACACTCATTCCACATCATTTCTTTCTTTCTTCATTGTGTATTAATGCGACTATAGACGTCATCTCAGCTGTATGACTTGGTGGGACATATTTCGAGACAAACCATGTATATGACAATTGTTGGTTTTGGTTTGTTTTAATATCAAGTTAATTATGAATAGAAAAAGTATTTAACAAGTCAAATAAGCTGTATATAAAAAGTACTTGTACTATGTCTGTACTAGTATGTAACACAGCGGAATACACCCACTGTACTCCTGGACATCAAGTGATGCCTGGACTGACCCAGGTCTAAACCAGGTCTAAACTAGGACTAAACCAGGTCTAAACTAGGACTAAACCAGGACTAAACCAGGTCTACAGTAGGACTAAACCAGGTCTAAACTAGGACTAAACCAGGTCTAAACTAGGACGAAACCAGGACTAAACCAGGTCTACAGTAGGACTAAACCAGATCTAAACCAGGTCTAAACCAGGACTAAACCAGGTCTAAACTAGGACTAAACCAGGTCTAAACTAGGACTAAACCAGATCTAAACCAGGTCTAAACCAGGACTAAACCAGGACTAAACCAGGTCTAAACTAGGACTAAACCAGGTCTAAACTAGGACTAAACCAGGTCTAAACCAGGACTAAACCAGCCTAAATCAGGTCTAAACCAGGTCTTAACCAGGAGAAAACCAGGACTAAACTGGTCTAAACCAGGACGAAACCGGTCTAAACCAGGTCTTAACCAGGTCTAAACCAGGTCTAAACTAGGACTAAACCAGGTCTTAAGCAGGACTAAACCAGGACTAAACCAGGTCTAAACCAGGTCTTAACCAGGAGAAAACCAGGACTAAACTGGTCTAAACCAGGTCTAAACCAGGACGAAGCCGGTCTAAACCAGGTCTAAACCAGGACTAAACCAGGTCTAAACCAGGACGAAACCGGTCTAAAACAGGTCTAAACCAGGACTAAACCAGGTCTAAACCAGGTCTAAACCAGGTCTAAACTAGGACTAAACCAGGTCTTAAGCAGGACTAAACCAGGACTAAACAGGTCTAAACCAGGACTAAACCAGTCTAAATCAGGTCTAAACCAGGTCTAGAACGAGGACTAAACCAGGTCTAATACGAGGACCAAACCAGGTCTAAACCAGGTCTAAACCAGGACTCCCTGAGGTCTTTTGCTGAGCTCACGTCTCAAACTTAAACTCTGTCAGAGTAAAACTTGAGCTTCAAAAGTGTTCAGACTTCACAACCACAGCCCAGAGCGACAGAGCGAGGAGAGGAGAGAAGGAGAGAAGACAGAATGACAGAGAGAGAGGAGAGGAGGAGAAATGAGAGAAGAGGAGAAAGAGAGCCACAGAGAGAGGAGAAGAAGAAATGAGAGGCGATGAGAGGAGAAAAGAGGAGAGAAGGAGAGAGGAAAGATGAAAATGACAGAAAGAGAGGAGAGGAGAGGAGAGGAGACGAGAGCGAGAGAGGAGAGAAAACAAAAAAGGAGAGAAGAAGCAACAGAGAGAGAAGAAAAGAGGAGAAAGGGGGGCGAAGGAGAGGAAAGGAGACAAGAGCAGCAGAGGGAGGAGAGAAGGAGAGAAAAGAAGAAGAGAGAGGGCACAACAGAGTGAAGGAGAGAGGAGAAAAAAGAAAATAAAGAGGGGAGAGGAGGTGAAGGAGAGAAACATTTAAGAGGAGAGAGAAAGAAAAAAGAAAGAAGAAAAAGGGAGAGAGAAAAAGGAAGGAAGGAGAAACACGGAGAAAGAGAAGAAAGAATAAAGGAAGGAGGGAGAGAGAAAGAGAGAGAGGAAGAGGAGAAGGAAAAGAGGTGTAAAAGTGTGTGGTTGTGTGCTGTTTCACTGGAGGAGCAGAGCCTGGATTGAAGAATCCAGAGTAACAACACACAGAGGAGGTGACACAGTGGGTTTAACTCTCCCCACAGCCACAAGGTCATGGGTTCAATCCCCTTAGGCAGTGTGAGGCGTTTCTGTGTGGCGTTTGCATGTTCTCCCTGTGCCCGTGTGGGCCTCCTCTGGTCTCTGCTCCTACTATTGCATTTTACTCATTTCAAGTTTCCTCATCACAAATACACCTGGAGTTGTGTTTTGTTTCATTCACACAAGTTTAACACACACACACACACCTGCATGTTTAGGCCGAGTTCTTCTCTCAAACTGAAAACACTCTGCTCCACCATGTGGTAATACAGGAAGTGCTCCACTGTGTTTTTAAACTCCACACACCTTCACTAGAACTAAACTAAAGGTTAAAGGCAGCTCAAAAGTGTTGAGACTTCACAACGGCAACCCAGAGCGAGGACAGAAGAGAAGGAGATGAGGAAAGCAGAGAGAGCACAGAGCGACAGAGTGGAGAGAAGGAGAGAGGAGAGGAGAGAGAGCGCAACTGAATGACAGAGAGGAGAGGAGAGAGGAAATGGGAGAGGAAAAGGAGAGGAGAAGAGGAGCAACAGAGAAGAAAAGAGAAGCAAGACAGCGACAGATGTCATGTGGTAATACTGGAAGTGCTCCACTGTGTTTTTAAACTCCACATACCTTCAGTAGAACTGGGCTAAACATAAAAGGCAGCTTTTATTTGCAAACTACCGCGTCATGACATCACAAGGTGGAACAGAGCATTTTGAGTTTTGGAGATGTAGACAGACTAATAATAAAGAGATACTCAAACAAAACACAGCTTCAGGTCTGTTTTTGAGGAGGTAGTAACATTGTAACGTGGCTTAAAGCTCACAAGAGTCCAGTTTGTGTAATACAGGACCTTTAAGAGCGTATGTTCAGCCAGTGAAGCTCAGTTTTTTCCAATGATCAAAGTGACATTTTTGTTTCAGCCTCAACTTTAACAGTAAATGTGATCTTTTTTTGTAAATACAACTTCTGCCCACCTCACTCAAATGTAGTTCATTATGACTCGAGTCTCCTGTGTGTACATCATGTGTGGTACAGAATGTGTGTGATGTCATTACAAGTACACTCACCGTCCACTAGATGTCGCTGTCCGCACGGGCTTCGTTCACATCGTGTAGTTCCGATTTCATGTTTCAGAAAGGCTCAGATAAACCTACCCTGAATGAACCTTGAACAGTCTGGAAGTATTTACACACACTTACACAGTAGTGATTTCAATTGTGTCCATCCCTGTTGTTTTTGAATGTTTGTATGCCTCATCTGACAGGAACGTAAATAATGATTGCGTTTTTATGTAATGACTTGAGCATTTTGGCTGTAAAATCACACTCCAGGCTTCTCTGGTCTTCATTTGAGCCACACCCTCACACTGGAGATAGACCAGCACATCTGTGGTTTTAGATTTGCACTTTGAAACATCAGTCATCTACTTCACCTCTCCAGCACAGGCCCATGTTTTTGTCTGACGTGCTCCAACAAGTACACATGCTGCTTTATTTAACACTTGAGTGCAAAGATACTTGTACAAAATGTGACTACTGATCCCTTATAGACTTATGGTAAGAAAAAAGGAATGTGAGCAAGTTTGTAGTGAGTTTAAATCAGAATTTTGGGGATAATAAAATTTGTCTCTCCTCCTTATCGACCCAAAACAATCAGATCTTACCGGCCATGAGCTTCTCTGGATTCTAAACTATCGGCATCAAAAACCCATACTGGTGACTCAACCTTTTACTTAACTGTACAAATGAGTAAAACCACATAAACAGCACTGAACAGTCAGGCTGAATATTCATCACATTCACTTTTCTGAGATGCACTTTTGAGAAGAGAGAAAAAAAAAAAAGGACATGGTCTTTTTTTTTTTTATCATTTTATTGAAACAAAGCAGAGTTTACTTCTTCTTGGACACACCCACAGTGCGACCGCGACGGCCGGTGGTCTTGGTGTGCTGACCGCGCACACGCAGGCTGAAACACACAGGGAGGGCACGTCAGCCAGGGTTTCAATGGAACTTAACACTAAATACACTTTACTTTCTACAGTATTAGCAGCTTTTACACAGAATTACCCCCTATGGACACACAGGGAGGGCACCTGACACACAGGGACATTTTGGACCATGTTTATAGATCTAAACTCCAGGGTTAGCAGCGTTCTGTAACGCTGTTCCACTCCTGTTAATGTGGCAATACAGGAAGTGCTCCATTTTTAAGCTCCATTCACCTTCACTAGAATCAGGATAATTTAAGACCAATCTCTACTGAACTAAAGGTAAAAAGTTGTTAAAACTACCATTACATGACATCACAAGAAGGAACAGAGCATTTTAAGCTTTGGAGATGTAAAGACTAATAAAAGATTACTCAAGCATTTGAATGAAACGCCTCCAGGTACGTTTTTGAGGTGGTAATATTATATACGGAGTCAGTTTCATGTTATATAGGACCTGTATAATAATAAATGTTCGTACCCCCAGAAGTGCCTGAGACCACGGTGAGCACGGATCTTCTTCAGCCTCTCCAGATCCTCTCTCAGTTTGTTGTCCAGACCGTTGGCCAGAACCTACCAAAACATGAAGATTTGTGTATGGATGAGTCTCCCGTTGTGTGAGTGAACTTGGAGACAGCCTTCTTTGCTCCGGTGCCCAGAGGCAAATGACTTAAAGACAATTGCTTAAAAGACTTTATGACAAATGTTTTTAAACACCGAGCAGGTTTATTTTAGTTTACTAAAGAGAAAATTGTGTAAACTCTGCAGAGGTAAACATCAGGTGAATTTTAAGGGTGGCATTTTTATTGTGGCGGAAGCACTATTAACTCAATTTCAAATAGACTGAGAATTTGGAATCAATCCAGAATCTTTAAGGATTGCGATTCTCCATCTTAAATCTTTTTAAAACCCTTCCTACTTATCCAGTTTTGTGTTCACAAAATAGCTATAGCTGAGTGACCACGACCAAAAAGGCAAGAAACAGCAGACCGTGCACTTCAAACCAGGGGTGTCAAAACTTTTCACCCAGGAGCATAACTGCCCCTGCACTGGACATTTGCAGTTTGTCCAAGACTTGCAGTGAAACAGCGTTCCATTATTGTCAAGTTTAGATGAACTATGCTGCATTTGAGGTCCTTAATGTCACATTCTCAGCAGACTTAAAGTGGCTTTCTCCACATACACCCCAAAATCTGATAATTATCTGATTATTACCTTTAAAGAACAAATATTCTGCATTTGAATTGCTATAGGCCTTTAAAACATGTTCTTGAGTACTTTTGCTTTGGAATCTCATGACTTAGAGCCTATAATAATGCTCATTTAAAATACAGTCAACAGACATGATTTCACAGCTTCAGTGCTCAATATACTCTGAGCTGATGCAGCGTGCCATCTACTGGTAGCAGAAGGAATTATCACAGCAGAAACATCGATATGTCCGGACATGTTAATGGAGCAGCAGTAATGAACACAATTTGACAGCACATATGACTTCAAAACTGCACAGGGGCTTCCATCTGTGACATCACAGGAGGTGTCAGGGTGTTTAGTGAGGCTCAGAGGCAAAGGAATTTTCGATGACAACAACTAACCAGGGTGAATGATGCCAAACAACTCCAGGTATGTTTGGTGAGGGAACATTCCAACATGGTTAAAAGCTCAAAAAAGTCAATCTTACACAATATCACTTTACACAAAATAACACGCAACCTGCAAAATCTGATGCGAGTGATCAGGGACATGATGACAAAGTAGCCGATTTTGCTGTTCCCCTTTTCATTTTAATGTAGTCTCATTACTCATTTCTAAAACTAATCATCTAATTGTAAGCGCATGCAACTGCTGCCAGTGAAATACCCCACCCCCTAGTCTAAAAACAACCTTTTAAAAAAAAAAAAAAAAAACTATACTACAAAATGAGACTTTGTTCATTGTACTACCATAAATGTATGAAACCTACACTGGTCAAAAATGAATTGAAGACTGAAAAACAGAAGTGACATTTATACATCATAAATTGAATGGGATTTAACAGTTGATTTGTACCATGTAACTAAGTCTATGGAAAACCCCAATGCTGTTGAACTTTAGACAGTCACCTGGCTGTAGTGGTCCTTCAAGTGTGTATTGTATTAGAATTACTTTACACATCTTATTGTCAAGTTTTGGACTGTGACTGACCTGGCTGTATTTGCCGTCCTTCACGTCCTTCTGTCTGTTCAGGAACCAGTCTGGGATCTTGTACTGACGAGGGTTCTGCATGATGGTCACCACACGCTCCACCTGCACACAACACAAAAGGTCTCAAATCACAATGTTCTCCACCGAGGAATATTCTCAAAGGTTCACCACAAAGCTCTCTCACCTCCTCCTCTGTCAGCTCTCCAGCCCTTTTGTTCAGGTCGATGTCGGCTTTCCTCAGGACCACATGAGCGTAACGTCTGCCAACTCCCTGAAACACAAACATGGCACATTTCATTTACATGGGGACTGTTACAGCATCACTGCAAAAAGATCAACTTCCATTCACTTTAATGACTCGAACTGGTGGCTACAGCACAAAACAAAACGTGTGCATCTTCCTCAGGTCAAGTTTAGTTCAGATTTCAGAAAATACTTTGATGCAATCCAATAATGCTTTACAGTGGATTTATTCTCTCCACACTCTGTGCTGGTAAGATACTGTAGCCACAGGTGCCCTGGGGCAGACTGAAGTGAGACTGCTAATCCGCATCATCAGCCCCTCCAACAACAACCACCACACACAGCAACATGGGGGAAGTGTCTTGCATCAGGACACACAAATAAAACTTGGTCCAAGTAGGAATGAATCGGACCTTCGGATTGGGGGTCCACTGCTCTAACCGCTGAGCCACTGTCGGCCCTGAAACTCATGATAACCCATGATTGTAGCCTGCTAAAAGCTGTTAAATGTATTAAATTATACATTTCTACACATTTTGGCCAAGCTGAATTGCAAGTTCCTTCAGAAACAGCACTTTAGAAATTGACCAAAGAACAGGTGATTGGCTTACATTTGTCTGGAGCAGACCTGGGCCTTGTCCAGCTCCCGGGCCACATAAGGCCCTTTGGTTGACTCTGACCGGCCCGTTTAAGATAATTTGGAATTACAAAATTAACATTTTATAATTTTACCTCATGCATGGACTAAAGCTGCATTGCTTTTATTTTCACTGCTTAGTCATAACGCTAACCAGTCTTACAAGCTTGTCAACAAAACAATGCCATTTACTGCTTTTTATAAAGAAATACAGCTTGTATTATGCAGAACTGAGTTAAGAATTTTGGCCCGGCCCTCCACAATATTTTCTGTTTCTCATGTGGCCACAGGAAAAAAATTATTGGCCATCCCTGATCTAGAACCTCAAACATGACAAATTTATCTCAACTTTTGACGGCACTTTTCCATAAAGCCGTCTCTTGTCTCCCAGGACACATTGTGGTTAAATCTGTAAATCAAAGCGGCCCTGACTGAGATCAGAGTGTGGTTACAACATTCACCATCCAACCGTCAACCACCACATTCAATAAAATACTCATACAAGCGCTACATTGCTCAAGGACACAACATCAGACCAAAGTGCTCACAACCAGCTCGTGCTCACCTTAATGGCAGTGATGGCGAAGGCGATCTTCCTTCTTCCATCGATGTTCGTGTTCAGGACACGAAGAATGTGCTGGAACTTCTCAGGGATGACCAGAGACTGGACACAGAACAAAACGGTTACGATTCAGATTAAAACGGTTAAGATAGCGAGTCCACAAATGATTTGATTTCACTTTCAAGTTTTAATCGATTGTCCAAAGTACTCCAGACTACCATCATAAGTACTCCAGACTACCATCATAAGTACTCCAGACTACCATCAGAAGTACTCCAGACTACCATCAGAAGTACTCCAGACTACCATCAGAAGTACTCCAGACTACTATCAGAAGTACTCCAGACTACCATCAGAAGTACTCCAGACTACCATCAGAAGTACTCCAGACTACCATCAGAAGTACTCCACACAGAGCAGCCTTACACCAGTTGGCTTTTCAGAATTAATACGAAGAAATAAACTATTCCCGTTCACGTAATGTTACTCTGTGGTAAATCATGTTTAACGTAGATGAAGATATTAAAAATAAAGAGCCTTTTCTAATTTAATAATGAAACGTGCGACCGGCGCTAGTTAGCCAGTGTCGCTCAACAAACAATCTCGTTTATGTGAATTCTACAGCCGTAATATTCCTAATTTAGCCATTCGATGAGAGTAAAACACGAATAGGACCCATATAAACCGTGAGAGTGCTTTGAACAGTGTTTTAAAAAGGCGGATGATGCAGGATTTCGCTTTTAAACCGCGTTAAAAGAATGACACTCACCATCTTGGACGAATGTTCCGTGCGAAGAGGAAGTCGCACTGTTTCTCGCGTGAGTTTGGACCCAGATGAGACAGGAAACGAGTCCGGCGCTTTAAATATGTCCGACCAGAAAAATAAAATAAGATAAAAATAAGACGAATTTACAAATCTTAAGGAAACAATGCCGCCAGGACCGATATAGCGAGTAATCCTAATTTTATTGACAGTCTTAAAATGGAAGGAAAAGAGGAATACATGCTAAATTAAAAAAAAGCGGAACCTAATCTGTGCCTTTGTCCAGTCGCGATGGCGGAGCTTTCTGTGGTCCAGATGTAAACAAATGAAGAAATAATTAAAAAAAAAAAAAAAAACAAGAGGATTTACGGGCATAGACTTTATATATAAATGTTTTTTATACGGTCTATGATTACGTGACGATAACGCGACTGCTTTGGCGATTATTCTATGCATTTACGTAAATCTGAGTAAAAGCAGAGCCCCTTTGCCTGTTACAATATTTAGATGTACATTTTATTCTGAATCAATGCAAGTGCAGGAATTAATAGTAGTAGTAGTAGTAGTAGTTAGTTAGTTCATTGGGAGCTGTTTACTCATTAACAAAAATTTACTTAAATAACTTGTGTTTTTAAATGATAAAACTGTCCTCTGCTGCACTGTTTTTATCCCAGTTGACAGTTCTGAGCCCTCTGTCTTATGTATATTTAATATGACACCGAAAGTTATAGCACATTTATTTAATCATCATGGAAATGCGGTGTTTAAATGAGCAAGTACCTAAAAATATGAATAAAAATGCAATAATAATAATAATAATAATAATAATAATAATAACCAGGACTGAATCAAGACTAAACAAGGACTGAGCCAGGACTTAACCAGGACTGAATTAAGACTAAACAAGGACTGAAGCTGAACCACCTATTAGATGTAGTTCTTCTGAAACCTTTAATTTGGCTAAAATGTCTGTGTTGTATTAACTTATTTCTGTTTATGAAAGAAACACAGGCATATTAATTAATAATTAAAATTAATTTAATAATTAAAAAAACAGAATGATTATAATGACTTTGTTGTTATAATCACATAATAATCAATCAATTATAATGTTACAGAAAAGTGCTACAGAACAAAAGAAACCCAATCTGTATTTCAGTCCAAACCTGAAATGATTCAACACAAAATATTATATTATTATTGCACAAAAGTAATTAAACCAAAAGCTTTAACTGCCAAATGCATCGCTAAAGAGTTGAAATGACTTCAGAACACACAATACAATTACAGTATTTACCTATTAATCTGTGACAGTCTGGTTTCAAAATAAGGATGTTTCTAATGTTACTGCAGTGGTGGAACCTAACAAAGTAAAAGTAGAAAAGTACTGTACATAAGTAAAACATGTAGTTATCAGTTAGGAATGGGACAAGATCTCCACAAGATCTTGCGAGACAAAATTGCCACAAGATCGTGCACACATGCTGAAAATGATCTCTTGGATTGGATACAAAGTTAAGTAAAGGTGAGACACATTTTTTGAGAAGCTGTAGTCACAAAAAAGCACTGCTACAACAAAAAATATTAAATAAAGTAAAAAAAAACAGTGAGAAGAAAATGAGGAACTTGATTGCACAATTTATTTACTGTAAATAATGTTAAAATCTCGTCTTGTCTCGTTCTCATAAATCCAGTCTCGTGTCTCATCTCGTCTTGTGGAAACTGCATCTCGTCCCACCCCTAGTATCTGTACTTTACTTGAGTACATATTAAAGAGGATAAGTTTTACTTCACTACATTTGAGAGCAGGTATCTGTACGTTATACTCCACTACATTTTTGAACAGGACTCAAGTAAATGTGTTTTTATTATTGTCTGAGACCTGTTAAAAGCCTGGGGGTTTATTTTTTATCAATGTCATAATTTGAGTAAACAAAAAAATAAACGATCAAATCAGTTGTTTCTGTTGAACAAAATTCAACACAAATTTTCATCAAAATCACTACGTTTGAAGCTTTATTAGATCTAAAAATCTGTGCAAAATGCTTTTACTTTTTACGGTTTCATACATTTTTAAACAGTACTTTAATACTTTTACTTTTTTCATGTGATGTTTTTACTTGGGTAGTTTTTGTTCCAGTAGCTGTACTTTTATTTTAATAACAAAATTGAGTTCTTCTCCCACTACTGCTGATAGGGCTGTGGTGGAACTGAATCGAAATGGAACTGAACTGAATCATCACAACTGAATTGAAATCCAATAGGCTCTATTCACGCTTACGTCACAAACCAGCAAGACGTTTAGAAACATGCGATGGGAACTTCCGGTGTAGTTACCGACACTGCCTACCGACTGTGATAAAACCCTCTGAAGTAAATGTGATCAGCGGTAAAATGAAGACTGCATGCGTATGTCCTGTTTGGAATCATCTTGAATTTGGCGCCCTCGTCTCTTCTAATCGCATGTGTCCAGTGTGCTCGGAGTTGTGCGTCGGTGGGGAAATGATGAAAACTGAGGTACGGTTGGAATTGTTGGCAAAAGGAGAAATTCAATTTGTCAACTGGACAAAGTTTATTTGGTCGAATACGTTTTGCAGCTCATCCAAGCTGCTTCTTCAGTTGGAATTGTTGATTAGCCGAACTTAACAGAACACTACAATGACATGTGGATGAAGAAAACTGGGCCATTTTCTCATTTTTCCTTTTTTGTTGTCAGACTTGCTACCGCAAACACAGCCTGCCGGAAGATGTCATCGCATGTTTTCACACGTCTTCCTGGTTTGTGACGTAAGTGTGAATAGATCCTATTGTCAGTCCAGTTTCAAGTAATCAGGGATCAGCTCTTTTTAATGGACCTCAACAGTGGCTGCCCTCCTCCTGGGTCCCAAAGTAAGTTTTTATCATATTCTTTTATCATAAATAAAACTTTAAAGCTCAGAGCTAATCAGCTCTGACCTATAATTTTATTTAAAATCTGTTAAGGTTTTAAAACATTTCACAGAAACATGCATTTTAACTGTACTACTGTATATTACATAAAGTTGTCCCTTGTGAGATTTAAACCATGTTCTAATGTTTCCTCCTCAAAAACAGACCTGGAGTTGTGTTTGTTTCATTCACATGTTTGAATAACTCTTTATTATTAGTCTGTCTACATCTCCAAAGCTCAAAATGCTCTGTTCCACCTTCTGATGTCATGAAATGGTAGTTGTCAAGTTTTCAACAGGCTGAAATGATCCACTTCCTGTATTGCCACATAATATCCAAGGTGGAACAGAGTGTTTTCTGTTTGAGAGAAGAAATACACAGGGTTTGTGTGTTAAACGTGTGAATGAAACAAAACACAAAACTCCAGGTCTGTTTGTGATGAGGAAACTCCATTATAACACAGAGCAGAAAACAGCATAATATGGGCCCTTTAAATGTGCTTTTGGGATTTTAAACAACCACATTATGGATATAGCACATAGCTGGTTAGCCTCCGCGATGCCTTTGAACATTTTCCTATGGAATTTTTTTTTAAATGTCTGTGGGAAAAATGAATGGAAAATTTATTTTGGGAACTGGAGCCGACTTCAAAGTGGGCAGGACTGTTGAGCTCCATGGAGGGGTCTACTGCAGAGCCAATCATCTGTCCGTAAAAGTGTGAGGAAGGATAAATATGCAGTGAAAGTTTTTTGAATTGCATGATTCCATGCAGATCATTCTTTGTTGTCACGTGTGATTGGCTGGTTCCTTTGTTTCCAAATGACCTTGAGATCTTCACATTCTTTAAGCTGATTCTGTCACAAACAAACTGACGTTATGTTGTAAAAAGACTTGAATTCAAAGCATTCATCTTTAGTTTTCAGTAGTTTTGATTCACCAGTTTATCTCTGTTATTGGATCTTTTTTTCAACAAAATACTGAGCCAATGCAAAAATATTTTGGACACTTTTGATGTGGGCTTTAGAAGTAAATCCTAACTTGTCAAATTCAGATTCATATTTTGAATTCAAGTCATTTCATTTCAGTTACTAATTCCTATTTCAGTGTATTTCATGTAAAGTGCACATTAGATTTTATAGGCTCCTAATAGAGTAGTCACATTCCATGAGCAGAGACACACGCCCCCTACTGGTTCCAGACATAAAATCCCTAAATGTTTCCCCACAGTTTAAGTTTAAAGATGCATTGTGTAACTTTTCTAGTGGAGGCTCCATCAAATGGTTTTTACCAAGGAGATGCTATTGTTTTGTCTGGAATGTTCCACAGTATGGCATTAAACCTTTCTATCTTCATGGAGACCAAACCAGACCAAGTTACAGGTCAAATCTGTGGAGAGGCGACCCCGCTCACAGTGAGAAAGCCTGTTTTCCTAGGTATTTTTGAGCTGTAAAACCACCTGTAATTGAATAAATGTAAGGTAGAGCTGTTTAATGTCACACTGTGGAACATTCCAGGCAGATAGGTAGGCAGGTACGCCATAGAAACAAGCAGGTGACAGACCCCCAACCAAAAAGTTACACAGTGCACCTTTAAATGTACCACAGAAGATCTACATCTGGAACCTGGAGACATTCAGCTGTAAAATACAGCACAGTGCCATGTGGAGTTTATCAACTTTAAATCAGGTTTAAAGTGAGCAGCTGTGGCTCAGAAGTTAGAGCGTTCACCCACCAACCCAAAGATTTCCGGTTCAGTCCTGCCTTTGTGTCCTAGGGCAAGACACTGGTTCACCCATAATGCATGCATAATGTATGAATGCGTTGTGTGTGTGTGGGTGTTAGTCGTGGTCAAATGGTGCAGATTGGCAGGCAGCCTTACTTTTGTCAGTCTGTCCCAGGGCAGCTGTGGCTACAATAGTATCTTCTAGTATCACCTCCGAGTGAAAGAATAATGCAGTTAAAGCATCTTTGTGTGTCCAGAAAGCTCTACTTAAATTGTTATTTACATTTTAAAGAGAAACAACCCGTTTTAAAAGAATTTAGCTTCACTCAAAGTCTAGAATATTTAGTAATACTCTGGCTCCCATTCCAGCACAGTAGGTGGCAGAAATGCACGTGAATGTTGGCTGGCTTTTATAGACACTCAAAAACCCTTTACCATTTCTGCATTGCTCTCCACTCTCAGATGCCCTCCCATAGGTTACTCTGAACACTCACACACCGCATTCATACTAGGCAAGTTGGGTAAAGTGTCTTGCCTAAGGACAACACAACAGAGCAGGGATTCAACAGGAAACTTTCAGATTAGAGAGTAAACACTGTGACGTCTGAGCCACTGCTGCCAGAGTCACGTTGTCCCCATCAGACCAGAGAAGAGAGGACACCGTTCCAGACCTCTGTTCCAAAGTGTCCAGTCAAACCTCTTGGACCCTTCTCTCTCCGGAACTTCTGTGGAGGCTCAAACCTCTGAACCTTCTCTCTTTGGAACATCTGTGGAGACTCAAACCTCTGACCCTTCTCTCTCTGCTCAGACCGTCTCATGAGCTGTAGTTTAGCTTCATCTGGACTTTAACTTCATGAGTTCGAGTAGTTGTAAACAGAAAACTGCTGTGGTGTTGTGGCTTTGGCAGAAAGAGACTGAGAGACTTCTTCAGAGGAGAAAAAGAGAGGCCATGAAGAGAGAGGCCGTGAGGAGCCAAGCACACATGTGGATTTTATCTCCATCTCCTGGAAATACGAAACCAAACATTGATCAGTTTTATATTTTTAAGGGCCCATATGACACTAGTTTCTGCCTCATACAGGAATGTACAGCTAACTGTAAGGAGGGCTCGAATGGGGCCCGGGAGAGATCACTAAATTACTCAAACATGCATGGATAACATCTAAAAGCCCTTCAGGCATGTTTTTGATAAAGGAACAATGTTAGAACACGGGAGAAAGCTCCAAAAAGTCGATTTGCATAACAACCCCTCATTAATGTATTTTATGCAATTAAAACTGCTATTGTTTACGATAATACGAGGTTAATGAATCTCATATCTTGGTTTTGACCATGAAAACTACTAACTCACCTCTCAGGTAATCTTCAAATGTGAACTTCCGAGCTGTAGATGTATCTGAAAACAACAAAACACATCATTTAAATAACTATGTCACACAGGCACAAGGAGGACGGGAGGGCATCTGATACACAGGGATACAGGAGGGCATAGACACACAGGGATACACGGGGACAGGAGGGCATCTGATACACAGGGATACAGGAGGATGGGAGGGCATCTGACCCACAGAGATACACGGGGACGGGAGGGCATCTGACACACAGAGATATAGGAGGACAGGAGGGCATCTGGTGCTCACGTTGGTCCACAGACAGGCGCGTGGAGCTCACAGTGAGTCCTTGCAGGTCAAGGACTTTGTAGATGCCTTGGTCGGACTTGGACACAGACCTCAGGAGGAGCCGGTTCTTTTCTGAGTCCATCTGGACCCGAGACCTTGTTCGTTGTCCATCTCTTGTCCACAACAGCTTCCACTCAGAGCTGTTACTGCGGAGAGACCAGTACGCACAATAAGAACCACAAAGTAGTAGCAAGTACTAGTAGTGGCAGTAGTAGTAGTAGTAGTAGTAGTAGTAGTATCAGCAGTAGTAGTAGTAGTAGTAGTAGTAGTAGTAGTAGTTTTTATACAAACCTGCCCTGGAAGAACAGACTCATGGAGCAAGGAGTGTACAGGTCCAGAACCAGGTCTTCACCGGGACATTTGTTCTCCACTGAACGATGATCTGAAATAGACAGGACTGAACCAGAACTGAACCAGAACTGAACCAGAACTGAACCAGGACTAAGCCAGACTAAACCTGTACTTACCGAACACTAGGAGCTTGACACTGCCGATGAAGACCCCAATCTGAGTATTGGTCCCAGTCTTGGACTCGGTCTGGGTCTGGTCCTGGTCTAGGATCATGTATGCATGATACTGTCCTCCATCGCTCACCTGCACGTCCTGGAGCAGCAGGGAGCAGTCTCCGGCCTGCAGCCCAGACTCAGAGACGTGAGCTCGGTCTGAGATGTCTGGACTGACCCAGCGCTCGGAGCCCCTGACGTGCATACACAGTGTTTAGTGCTCCAAGCCTGATTATACTTGTGTAGTTTAGGGAGGATAGTTTAGGTACGATATCTGTCACTTGTTTCAATAAATTAAGGTTAAGGTACTTATTGTTTAATTTAATGTGTCCTCAGCATTTGACCCGTCCTTCAGTGTCTCTGGGTTAAACCTGTCAAGAGCAGTGGGACTCATTTTGAGCTAGTCTTGGTCAGGACCCTCGAGGATTTGACCTACTGAAGTTTGGACACAGGAAGAACATGCAACTTAGCCACCTCACCGAGCCTTTGCTTCTTATTTAAAGTTTTGCTGATAATAAAAAATCTGGACCTCCTGTATTCTGGACTAGGGCTGCAACCATTTCTGCAGTAACCATGATGACTATAGAAAATAACTGGAAGTGTAGTGTCCTGAAAGTTAAAGACACATTTCTGTTCTAAAGCTCATTAGACACAGGATTACAGAGTTCATATTTCAATACCTAAAAGGATTTCATTTGATAGAATTACTTATTTAACTGGTAATACTTTTTTATTTGATCATTCCATTACAGCTACACTACAAAAGCTAAAGTATTCACTCACCCATCCAAATAATCAAAATCAGGTGTTCCACTTACTTCCATGGCCACAGGTGCATAAAATCAAGCACCTGCAGACTGTTTCTACAAACATTTGTGAAAGAATGAGTCACTCTCAGGAGCTCAGTGAATTCCATCGTGATACTGTGACAGGACGCCACCTGTGCAACAAGTCCAGTCGTGAAATTTCCTCACTTCTAAATATTCCAGGGTCAACTGTCAGTGGTATTATAACAAAGTGGAAGTGACTGGGAACGACAGCAACTCAGCCACGAAGTGGTAGGCCACGTAAACTGACTGGGCGGGGTCAGAGAATGCTGAGGTTAATAATGCGCAGAGGTTGCCAACTTTCTGCAGAGTCAATCGCTACAGACCTCCAAACTTCCTGTGGCCTTCAGATTAGCTCAAGAACAGTGCGTAGAGAGCTTCATGGAATGGGTTTCCATGGCCGAGCAGCTGCATCCAAGCCTTACATCACCATGTGCAATGCAAAGCGATGAATACAGTGGTGTAAAGCACCGCCACTGGACTCTAGAGCAGTGGAGATGCGTTCTCTGGAGTGACGAATCGCGCTTATCCATCTGGCAATCTGATGGACGAGTTTGGGTTCAGCGGTTGCCAGGAGAACAGTACTTGTCTGACTGCAATGTGCCAAGTGTAAAGTTTGGTGGAGGGGGGATTATGGTGTGGGGTTGTTTTTCAGGAGCTGGACTTGGGCCCTTAGGTCCAGTGAAAGGAACTCTGAATGTTTCAGCATACCAAGAGATTTTGGACAATTCTATGCTCCCAACTTTGTGGGAACAGTTTGGAGATGGCCCCTTCCTCTTCAACATGACCAGTGCACAAAGCAACGTCCATAAAGACATGGATGAGAGAGTTTGGTGTGGATGAACTTGACTTGCCTGCACAGAGTCCTGACCTCAACCCGATAGAACACCTTTGGGATGAATTAGAGCGGAGATTGAGAGCCAGGCCTTCTCGTCCAACAGAGTTGAAGCTGTTATAGCTACAAAGGGTGGACTGACGTCATATTAAACCCTATGGATTAAGAATGGGATGTCACTTAAGTTCATATGCGTATATGAGTCAAGGCAGGTGAGCGAATACTTTTGGCAATATAGTGTATATAATAATGTTATGCTACTTGAACATGAAAGTGAGTCCGAGACAAGGACTTATGGGAACAAATGCTTGTTACAAATGAACGGAAAACTGAAATGAAAACCTAAACTGACCGTGAGCCTGGCCGTTCATTTCAGGTGAAAACACAGTCACAGTTTGGTCATCATAAGAGTTATCTGCAATTTGAAAAATGATTGGCAGCTTTCTGTGTACTCACCTCTGCTCCAGGACAGGCCCTGAAGACTCTAAAGACCACTGCACATGAGGCACAGACTGTGACAGGTGCGACAGGCGATGCTGCCAGGAGCAGGGTAGGACAGTGTCTTTGCCCACCAGGGTCGAGACCACGGCAGGTGCAGGGGGAGGGGCCAGGGCGAGACCAGGGGCGGAGACAGGGGGCAGGGTGAAAGAGGCTGAGGGCACATTAAAGACATCTCACTTTCAACTCTGACTTTAAGACTCCTGCTTTAGTCTTTAAAGCTTATTCTGCAAAATGGACTTCTCAGAGCTTTCAGCCATGTTATAGTAGTTTCCCCTCATCCTTTACTCACCTGAGGTTGTATTTGGAGTGAATCATGCAAGTTTGACTGATCTTTAATCACTTATTTTTTGCCACAATCTACATTAATCTTAACAGGAGATGCTTTGTGCCAGGTTGTAGCACTAGAGCTAATTTCCACCTGTAGTTTATACTCACTCACTTTGTCTTCATCGGTCATACACGTAAGATTAATTTTGGTCCAAAAGTAAAAAAACTCTGCTCTGCTCTAGTGTGCCTAGTGTCCACAGCATGCGGCGCTTTGTTGTGATGACGTTCACGGCGACATCAGCTCAACACTGGATACCACAGTTTTCTAACACGGAAGTCAGCGCACTTGTTTCTTTAAAATGTCCAAATTATAACATAATGTTCCATGGGTGTCATGGATTATAACTATAGAGCACACACAAGCACAAGATGTCTGTTTTAAGTGCTCTATATGTTTAGTCTTGGTTTAGTCCTGGTTCAGTCCTGGTTTAGTCCTGGTTTAGTCCTGGTTTAGTCCTAGTTCAGTCCTGGTTCAGTCCTGGTTCAGTCCTGGTTCAGTCCTGGTTTAGTCCTGGTTCAGTCCAGGTTCAGTCCTGGTTTACCACTGAACCAGGACTAAACCAGGACTGAACCAGGACTAAACCAAGACAAATGGTGATGGTACAAATGTACCACCAAAATAGCAAATAACATAAGTAATAAGCATTTTCACAAAAATGACTGAAACTCACCCGATCGACCGATCACAGCGAGCAGCAGCAGAACCCTGAAAACACCACACAATCATGTACACAGTCTGTGGTCAGCAGAGGTGTACTAAAGGTAGAGTAACATTACTTCAAAATAATATTACTCAAGCAGAAGTACAAAGTAGTGGTCCAAAACTGACTCAGGTAAGAGTAAAGAAGTATTTAGGAAAAGTAGTACTCAAGTAAGAGTAACTTAAAGAGTAACAGTCAGGATGTAACATCTGATTTATAATTTGAAGTTAAAGTAATTTGAAGAACAAAACATTAAATAAGTCACAAAATCTGTTACTTCCAAGGACAAACACAAAAATGAGACAAACTAAATCAGATCTGAAGGAGCTGCAAGAAACACAAATGTTCAAATCATTTCAGATTGTCAAATAAAGCTTTTGTCACTTTAGACTCACTCACAGTGGGAACAAGAAGCACAACTTTTAGTCAAGCAAATATTAGGCGTAAAAGTAAGATGCAAGAAAACTGCCCTACAAAGGCAGAACGCCATAACATCATATTTGGTCAAAAATGAGTTAATGCCATTTTCGGGATATTTTAAACCTCCTTTATCATGTGAATAAATATCTTGAGCCAATTTGATAGAAAACATAGCTTTGAAACTTTGAAGTCATTTTCCTCAGTTTGACACTCTGGGGAGTTAAGGTCTTTTGCCTTTGTAGGGGAGAAAAGTACTCTCAAAAGTACTGTTTCCGAGTTTAGAGCTTTGGGTGCTATGGATAATGTGGCCACTAGATGTCGCCTTTTTCATCCAGCCTCAGCTACAACGGGAGGCCTGTCATAAATTAAAGTTATTTCTATTGTTCTGTGGCGAATGCCCTCCTATCCTCCTGTATCCCTGTGTCGGATGTGCTCCCATTCTCCTATTCATGGGGTTCAGGTCAGGTTTCCTTCCTAATTTGAAGGCTTTGGCAGGGCTCATGTCAGGGACGGACTGGCACCAAAAAACGCCTCTGGACTTTTTTTTTTTTTTTTTTTGTGTGTGTGTGTGTCAGATGCCCTCCCAGATGTTGTGGTGTGGCTGGAGAAATACAGCAGGAGAATGGAGCTTGAAATTGATAGAAATGATCGGGGGGGGAGAAAAGAAACATTTGTTCATTTGACTTCTCCTCAATCAGCCTAAATACATTACAACAATGGAGTACCCCCATCTGCGTGAGAGAGGTTCTACTTTTTCATTTTATTAAATCCCTGTCTGTGCGTCAGTGGTTTGCGCTGAAACGAAACTCCGTGGTGCGTTCAGTCAGAACCACTGGCCTGACTGTAGCTTTGAAATGTGGCTATGGCTTTTCCTAAAAAAGCAAAAAAAAAAAAAAAAAAAAAAAAAAAAAAAAGTTCGCTAGTTTTTGGTTTTTTTTTTTTTTTTTGCGTTGATTGGAAAAATTTAAAACTTTACGCAAAATCTCTCAGTGTTCTTTGTTACGAATTAACAATTAACGAATTATCTGTTGCTGTCCAATTTTTTTCTCTCTGCATTTTATATTTTTGTTTATTTACAATTCTTCTGGCAGGTTTAAAAAAAAAATGACCAAAATTAATTATAAGACAGTTAAGAAAACATAAAATGACATTGACTGAATATGTTAGAACTTACCAGGAGCGTGCAGTGGTGGTCGCCATGGAGACTGCCGGTACACTGGTCTAGCTGGTCCAGGTCTGATCCAGGTTCAGTCCAGGTCTAGGTCGGGTCCGGTATGATTTATTTCTGATGCTGAACTCTATAAACCCCGTGCGCTGAAACGGCCGTAAACAAAACCACTAGCGCAGCCTAAGTTTCGGTTTCTACTAGTCCTGTTTCAAATTAAAACTACCATCCTACTCTGACAAATAAATACATATTTTAAGCATAATTAACGCTTATAACCTGATACGCACGTAGGCTTATAGTAGCTAGATAATTTAAGCGACATTGTATATTTTTTTCTTTCTTTTTTTTTTTTTTTCTTTTTTTTCTTAAATCCAAATCTATTTTCCCTGCTCGCCGCGCGCTCTTGTTTTGACAGTTTCCGGTTTGTTGCAGTCGCTAACTTTACGTTTCTCCAAAAACGAAACTTTCCAATTGTGATTTTGAGCTCAGGTTAAAACGAAACTCAAGCGCGATTTCAAACGAAATCACTGAACTTTTCACACTAAACGCCCCTCACTCACTTTCGGACCACTTTTACCCCTAACCCAGACCTTAAAACACAGATGCACTCATTCAGCTGAGACAGGGCAAAAGAGGCACATGGCCCAGACGTGGATTCTCCTTTTGATTTGTAAGTTTTTCTGTTTCTGAGAGGAGCAGAGGAGAGGGTCAGAGAAGCAGAGGATGCAGTGGAGAGGGTCAGAGAAGCAGAGGATGCAGAGGAGAGGGTCAGAGAAGCAGAGGATGCAGTGGAGAGGGTCAGAGAAGCAGAGGATGCAGAGGAGAGGGTCAGAGAAGCAGAGGATGCAGAGGAGAGGGTCAGAGAAGAAGAGAAGAGGGTCAGGGGAGCAGAGGAGAGGGCCAGAGGAGCAGAGAAGAGGGTCGGAGAAGCAGAGGATGCAGGGGAGAGTGTCAGAGGAGAGCGGTCAGAAGGAGCCGAGGATAGAGATGAAAGGGCCAGAGGAGAGGGTCGGATGAGCAGAGGAGAGGGTCAGAAGGAGCAGAGGATAGAGGAGAGGGTCGGATGAGCAGAGGAGAGGGTCAGAGGATGAAGAGGAGAGCGGTCAGAAGGAGCAGAGGATAGAGATGAAAGGACCAGTGGAGAGGGTCAGAGGAGCACAGAATGCAGAGGATGAAGAGGAGAGGGGTCAGAAGAAGCAGAGGATAGAGACAAGAGGGCCAGAGGAGAGGGTCGGATGAGCAGAGGAGAGAGGAGCAGAGGAGAGCGGTCAGAAAGAGCAGAGAATACAGATGAGAGGGTCAGAGGAGCAGAGGCAACCAGAATAACCACTCTTTCCCTCTGTCTCCCTCCCTCTCTCTTCTCAGGCGTGGCGTTCGGGGCCCGTTCCTCTGCCTGTTCTCCTCAGAGCCTTGTGGTGCATTCAGGGTCTAACGTGTCTCTGAGCTGTAACCTGAGCTCCAGTGAGTACCAGACCTGGTTCAAACTGGACTCAGACCAGATCCTGCCCCTGTTCAGTGTGAGACCGTCCAGACTGAAGGACAGAGGACGGGTCATCAGAGAGGACCACCATGCACACAGGTAAAACAGGCAACAGTCTATAGTATAAGGTACAGAGGAGGGACAGTCAAAGATGGTGAGGTTAGAGTTGCTAGGAAACAGTAGGCAGAGGAGCAGAGTAGAGGGTTAGAGGATGCAAAGGAGACTGTCAGATGATGCAGAGGAGAGGGTTAAAGGATGCAGAGGGTCAGAGGAGCAGAGTAGAGGGTCAGATGATGCAGAGGAGAGGGTCAGAGGAGAGGGTCAGATGATGCAGAGGAGAGGGTCAGAGGAGAGGGTCAGATGATGCAGAGGAGAGGGTCAGAGTAGAGGGTCAGATGATGCAGAGGAGAGGGTTAGAGGATGCAAAGGAGAGGGTCAGAGGATGTCTCTGTTCCAGGGTTGTGGGGTCAGAGGGGGACCTGGAGGCCGGGGTCAGTCTGGAGATCAGGGCTGTGACTCAGGACGACTCTGGTGTTTACATCTGCAGCAGCAAAGACGAAGGACAGATACGCTTCAACACTGCATTGCACTTGACAGTAACAGGTACTACTACTACTAATACTATTACTAGTACTACTGCATCTACTACTGTTATTATTGTACTAATACTCCTAATTGTCTTGGTCTGACTGCAGTGCTTTGTGTGTACAGATCCAGGAGATAGTCCACTCCTGGCCCACAGTGAGTCCTGCTGGAGTCCTGGGCTCTGTCTAATTCCTGGAGTGATCTCTGGGGCTCTGCTGTTTACCACAATCTTCCTCTGTTACTGCAAAGGTATTTATTCATTTCCAAGTTAACAGCTACATTTTACCTTTACTTCAGTAGAAGCTGGTAATTCCAAGGCTGAAATGATGCAAATGATTCTAGTGAAGGTGTGTATGGAGTGGTTTCCGTTTGAGAGACACATGAATGAAACAAAGCACAACTTAGGTTATGTTTGTGACAAGGAAACAACATTATAACATAGATCAGAAGATAGCCTAATATGGGCCCTTTAATAGTATAATTTTTTTGATGGGAAAAATGAATGGGACCCAGTGTGGGTGGTCACTGTTCCATTGACCAGGAGGTGGCAGTGTAGTGAGTGAGCAGGTTAAAACATGGCGTTTGTCTAATGTAGTAGAAATATAAGTCTCTCACAGACCTTTAGTTTATTCACTCAATCATCAAATATGACCTCGAACAGAAGATCAGATCATTCACAGGGTCAGAGCCAAAACTCCTTGTGCTTTTACAGACCCTCTTCACAGCTGAGAATCAAAGTGCCATGAAACAAACAAAAAACTATTAACTTCTGAAATAAAACCTTCACAAATAAAAATGTCAAAACAAAACACAATAGTATTTTAAGAGGAGACACTACAGGCAAAACTCCTTTTTCCCATGTTTAGTTTTTTGGTCAGTTTGATCTGGTTAGTGTACGGGTTTTCATGATGAAACATGAAACAGAATATTAACTCTGGACCTAAAGATGTTTTCATATTTAATGTAATCAACCTGCCTCCATAGAGTTATATGGGACATTGTAACGTAAAGTCTGTTTTCTCAAATACATTTCTCCATCATAGGGACATAAGGATCAGCCCTTAAAGCAGCACCTACACAAACCAAACTTTACAGTGTTCCAGTGTACCAAGCAAAATTCTCACAAAATGTACAGTCAGATCACAAATACTAATATGACCACATTAAAATGCATTATTTTTTTATATGAAAATATCATATGAAAAACCTGGAATCCATTTATGTGAATAAACTACAGCAGAAGTTTCAAGTTGAGATCTCTAAATGTAAAATTTCTTCCTATTCACCTGCAGTGTGTCATCTTATTAAATCAACCTGCACCAAAAATAAGCCCTTTTAAATAGTCCACAGCAGTCCCACGTGCACTATGGTCCCCGCGCAGATCCAGTGAGGACAGACTGTGTTCATCCATAACTCTAAAGGACAGTAAATACATCATTTTTGCCCCAAATCCCTTTGACACTTTGATAGGAAGTGCTAATATCCTGTCTATATCTATGTCATTGTTGAAGCAGATCATCTTATTGATCCATTTCTTTAAAGAGGGGGTATTTGACTTATTAACTGTAACTTAGACTTAGACTTTAAACTTTATTGATCCACAAGGGAAATTATTTCACATGAACACAAAATAGATTTAGATCACTATGTTCCTTTTATTGTTTTGAAAACACTGTATTCGCCCAAAACAACGTATTAACATGTTTTAGAAATTTCACTTTACTTTTTGACACTCTGAGTCCCCCATCCCTTTGCTCTCTGTGCTAAAGCACTATCACGACTCAGTCAGCATGCATCCCACTAATGAAACTACTGCACATCGCATCAGGTTTGTCAAGTTGTTGTGAATTGTTTTGTAGCTGTTTCTGTGTATTTATGGAGAATTATCGTGTGGGAGCATGGGTGAGGTAGGCTGTACAGAATCTAACCATAAAGAGGATTTTAATAGAGGTTTTAGAGGTCATCCGTGTGTGTTTGAGTATATGCCATCTCCCACACGATAATTCTCCATAAATATACAAAAGCAAGAAAACAATACACGACAGCTTTACAAACCTGATGTGATGTGCACCAGTTTCATTAGCAGGATGGACGGTGATTGTGTTGTGATAGTGCTCTGAAAGGGGAGTGACTTAGCATAGGGAGCAAAGGGAGGGAAGACTCAGAGCATCAAAAACAAAAGTGAAACTTATAAAACATGTTGATATGTTGTTTTGGGCAAATACAGCATTTTTAAACAATAAAATGTAACATGGTGATCTATGTTATAAAACCCCATAGAAGTAAAACCTCTTCTTTAAATCAAAATGTCAAAAATAATTTTTTTAAAATTCATTTTCATCAGTAATTCACTTTATTAGTAAATATTCTCAATTTAGAAGCCTCCACTCAAGATATTTCAGCCTTTATTTGGCTGATAATCTATTTAAAAAGACTCAATGTCCATTAGAAATAATCATTTGAATAATCATCAGTCAACGAATGGAACTTAATCACTTACTAAACCACCACTGACACAAGAGGCATTCGATTCTGATGGACTGATGACATAGAACAGTAGAACCGGTTCTAATCCCATCACCATAACAACAGCTAGGCATGTCACAATAATTACTATTTTTATATATGATCTGGAACACTATATTTTTAGTATATATTTTTATTTTTTTATATTTACTTTAATACGTATCGCATGAATATTTTCTTCACAATAATAGGGAGATTTTTATTATTTTTGCTGTAATACGATATGATTTGACCCTATTATTTATGACTAATTATTCTGTATTTATTTGTTGCAGCTCAGGCTTTTAAATTATACTATATATTTTAAAAATGGGTTTATGGGATTACCATTATTTCTGTCCATGGTGTAAAGTAGTTTTTTAAATCATGCTTCAAAATAGTGAGAGGTCAATATAGTGAGGGGCCTAACAACAGCCCAGTCTTCAGGCTGGGTCGGTCTCAGGCCTCTTTGAGCAGCAGGCCATAGGGTCGCACTGACTCCTGGACTAAAGCCATGGTCTGGATTTGACTGTGGTCCTGGGGCACATAGACCACCCAGACCCGGTCCCTCTCACAGACCTTCCTCCTGGTCGGGCTGATCCGGTTCTGGAGCAGGACTTTGTAGGTCTTTCCGTTGCTATTGGACTTGAAGGTCTTGCAGTACTTTTCAGCGAGGAGCACATTTGGAGTGGAGTAGATCCCTCTGCCAAAATCACTGTTGTCCATCAAAGACTGAGCCGCCTCATCCAGGAGTCCACCATCCTCCTGGCTCCCTGCACACAAAGACCAGGAATCTAACCCATGACCTCCCAAAGAGAGATCCAGAATCTAACCCATAATCTCCTTAGAAAGAGGAGACAGGATAACCACTCTTTGGTAAAGGTTCATTCTATCCTCAGTTTTAAACTTAGAATTAGCTATTCTTGTGGTCAGACAAGAGAAGTTTGGTTAGCTATTTTACATGTTTCGCTCCCTATATCTTCCTCAGAAGTGTCCCATGATGGTGTAATGTCTTGTAGGCTGCTTTACTTGGTTTTGTCAGACAGTAGGGGAAGCTTATGCCCCCTACAACTCCAGGACTGCATCCCCTGTGTGTGTGTACGCTCCCTCGTCATGGTTCATGCTCCCTGGACCTCGTTTGTGGATGTCTAGGGCCTCTCTGGCCTACTGGGGGTGGCAGTAGCTCAGTTGGTAGAGTGTAATACAAAAGTTGCCAGTTTGAATCCCACTCTTGACATAAAACACCATTGGTTGAGGGGTCAGATCCACTGACCCACAGGCTGGCGGTGTGATTCTAGCTCCCACAGCTGTTGTTGTATCCTTGGGCAAGAGACTTAATCCACCTCGCCCATAGTGTCGGCGTATCCTGGTGTATGAATGAGTGAGTGGTTCCTTGTTGTAAAGCACTTTGAGTGCCTTGAAGGTGGCTATATAAAAATGTGACCATTTACCATGTTTGTTAGATGACCCATTGTTCCAGTCTTGCAGTGGTCAAATATGGCTGATTTCAGATCAGACAGTAGGGGGCGTAAGCTTTCCCTTACTGTTTGACAAAACCAAGTAAAGCAGCCTACGTCACTACACCATCATGTGACACTACTGAGGAAGATACAGGGAGTGAAACATGTAAAATAGCTAACCAAACTTCTCTTGTCTGACAAATAAGAATCGCTCACTCTAAAGATAACCACTCTGCCACAGTAGCACTGTTAGACTTAGACTTAGACAAACTTTATTGATCCACAAGGGAAATTATTTGGATACAGTCGCTCCAACATCACAATATAATGTAATAACAGAGAGTAACAACAATAGATGATATAGCAAAAAGAGCAAGAGACACGTGTCAAATGAGACATAATTATAAAAATGTATATGTACAAGTCAAAATAAAATAGAAATATAAGTAATAAAGTAATAAACTATATAGTCACAGCTATATACAAGAGACAAGAACAACAGTACAAATACTATGCTGATTGACAGGGCATGAGGTTATCCGTTACTTGGGATTAACTTGTAGTACAGTTGTAGGGAGTATTATCTGTTACATAAGGGTGAGTTGTTGTACAACTGTATGGCGTATGGTATGAATGTAGTCCTGAATCTCTCACTGTTTGAGCGGAGCTGTAGGAGCCTGTTGGAGAATGAGCTCCTCTGTCCCTCTATAGTCTGGTACAGGGGGTGATCAGGAGTGTCCATGATGGAGAGCAGTTTGTCCAGTGTCCTCCTGTCCCTCACTGTGACAAATGTCTCCAGTTCACAGCCGATCACGTAACCCGCTTTATGGATCAGTTTGTCAATCCGACCAATGTCTCTTTTACTGGTGCCTCTCCCCCAGCAGACCACAGCGAAGTACAGGACGCTGGCCACCACAGACTGGTAGAAGATCTCCAGTAACTTGCTGCACACATTGAAAGACCTGAGCTTTCTCAGGAAGTAGAGTCTGCTCATGCCCTTCTTGTAGACAACATTACAGTTGTCCTTCCAGTCAAGTCTGTTATTCACCTGTACGCCAAGGTACTTGTAGCAGTCCACTATTTCTACGTCCTGGACCTGGATGGTAATGGGCTCCACAGGTGTCCTCTTTCTCCTAAATCTCAATCTAAAGTCAATCACCAGTTCCTTGGTCTTGTCAACGTTCAGGAGCAGATGGTTTGCCTGGGACCATTCCACAAAGTTTGTAATCAGTGTCCTGTACTCCAGCTCCTCTCCATCCCTGATACACCCTACCACTGCAGAGTCATCAGAGAACTTCTGCAGATGGCAGGACCCGGAACTGTACTGGAAATCAGAGGTGTACAGAGTGAACAGGAACGGAGACAGGACTGTACCCTGGGGAGCTCCTACATTACTGACCACCGTGTCAGACAGGGTGGTCCCCAGTCGCACGTACTGAGGCCTGCCTGACAGGTAGTCATCAATCCAGGAGACAATGGAGGAGCTGACACCCATCCTGAGCAGCTTCTCACTCATCAGAAAGGGCTGGATAGTGTTAAAAGCACTGGAGAAATCGAAGAACAATATCCTCACAGAGCCCCCAACGCTATCCAGGTGAGAGTGAGCCCGCTGCAAAAGATAGATTACAGCATCATCCACACTAATGTGGGACTGATAGGCAAACTGTAGAGGATCCAGGGATGGTGCCACCAGGGGTCTGAGCTGAGCCAGAACAAGTCTCTCAAACACTTTCATGACATGAGATGTCAAAGCCACTGGTCTGAAGTCATTAAGTCCAGATGGAATAGGCTTCTTGGGCACAGGCACAATGCAGGAGGTCTTCCATAGCACCGGTATCCTCTCAAGCTTCAGGCTCAGTGTGTAGAGAGAGTGCAGGATCCCAGTGAGCTGAGCAGCACATGTTCTCAGCACGCGGGGGTTGACTTGGTCTGGTCCAGGAGTCTTGTTATGATGAATTTTCTCCAACTGCCTTTTCACCTGCGCAGGTGACAAACACAAGGAGCTGAGTTCCTCCATGGGGGTGGGAGCAGATGTGGGAGCAGAGGTGTTGGGCTGATGAATGGTCGTCTGTGGTGAGGTGTGAATTGGGCATCTGGGAGGTGTAGCGATGGGGGTGCCAGGGGATGAGAAGCGATTAAAATGCAGATCAGATTGAACAGGTTTGCTCTGTCTGAGCTATTGTCCTGCAGCTTAGATCGAGGGCTGAAGCCAGTAATGGCCTTCATGCCTTGCCACACTTCCCTGATGTTATTCTGCTGGAGTTTTGCCTCAAGCCTTTTCCCGTATGCTTCTTGCCCTAGTCTGAGCTGGATCTTCAGCTGCTGTTGCACCCTCTTCACCTCGTCCTTATCACCAGAGTTGAAGGCCCGCTTCATGCACACGCCAGTCAGACAGAGCAGGAATCAAACCCACAACCTCCTCACTGAGAGGAGGAGACAGGATAACCCCTCTACCACAGTAAAACAGGGAGAACATGCAGAATCTTACCCTGTTTGCGCGTGAGGATGAGGGAGCCGTCCATGTGCAGGCCCTGGTAGGACACGGGCCAGGCCTGGGAGCCGGTGCCTAGCCAAACATCAGAGCCATCGTCATATTTCCCCGAGACGTTCAGAGCCACGCGCCTCCACCCGCACGGGCGAAAGTACGGCTCATTACCCCGCATGAAACGCCGGTCTCCATCCTGAGGGTCAGAGAGGGACAGAGAGAGACAGAGAGGGTCAGACTGAGACAGAGACAACTGGACAACTCCAGGTAACAACATTCTAATATGGCTTAAAGCTCTCAAGACTCAATTACGCATAATAATAATAATTTTGGCATTTTCAAATAGAAATATCTAGACCTTAAATTAGATAAATAGATTCAATAGTTTCTGTTTTTTTATTCTTTATTGAAGTCACTAAATTTGAGGCATGAAGAGAGCTCATAATTTGTCTGAAATACATTTACTTTAACTCTTAAAGTACATTTTAAACCAGTACTTCACTACTTTTACTTGAGTAGATTTTTGCTTGTGATACTTTTGTTTGAGTATTTTTTGTACCTGTACCTGTACTTTTACTTAAAGGTGCATTGTGTAACTTTTTTGGTGGAGGGTCGGTCACCTGCTTGTTTCTATGGATAGGTCATTGCTCTGGCTGGAATGTTCCACAGTATGACATTAAACGGCTCTACTTTACATTTATTCAATTACAGTTGGTTTTATAGCTCAAAGCTACCTAGAAAAACAGACACTGTGATTGTGAGCGGGGTCGCCTCTCCACAGATCTGACCTGTAACTTGGGTTTGTTTTGGTCTCCATTAACATAGAAAGGTTTAATACAAAAAAAACATTCGAGACAAAGTAATAACATCTGCACAGAGAAAAGTGTTTGACGGACCCACCACCAGAAAAGTTACACAATGCACCTTTACGTAACAAAATTGAGTACTTCATCCAGCACCATGTAAGAGGTTGTTTATGTTGATTACTGTTTCTAGTTTCACTTTCACTGCTCAAGTCCTGCTGAATCATTTCCTCTAGGCACCACTGCTCAGGCTTAAAGGAGGACAATAAGTATTTGTAGGACTAGGCTACTACTACTTGGAATGAAAACTACTACTACTTCAAATGTGAAGCTCAACTATGACTAGGTTTGTGCTTTCTGTTATGCACTCATCATTCACAGGCTGGGACAGGCTTTTTTGTTTTGCTATGGCAGTAGTTTTAAAGTTCCATCATTCTGAAGGTCTTACATTACACGAAACTGACTCTTGTGAGCTTTAAGTCATGTTCTAATGTTGTTACCTCATCAACACAGACCTGGAGTTGTTTGTTTGTTTTTGTTTTTCATTCACACATGTTTGAGTAACCCTTTATTAGTAGTCTGTCTACATCTTCAAAGCTGAAATACTCCATGTACTCCATGTTCCAACATGTGATGTAATGAAGCAGTAGTGTTCAAGTTAAGAGCTACTTTTGTTCAGTGGAGACTGGCTATTCTAAAACTGAAATGATCCAGATAATTCTAGTGAAGGTGTAAGTGTTTAATAACAAGGAGAACATGCACACTCCACTCAGACAGATCAGGAATCTAATCCACAAAGCATGTTTTGTTTTTCAGGTAGATGCTCGGACTGTTGCTGTGGCTCAAATATCGCTGAGGTCTGTCTCCTCTTGCTTTAAAGATGACACTTTTTGCTTTTTATTTGCACTTGCATTTTTTATTTGAATAATGTATTTCTTATATTCTAAGGACGGCCCTCTGCATTACTCCAGTCTGAAGCACCTGAACATGCCCCGCCCCTTTGGCCGAGCTGACGTCCGATTGGTCCAGGAGGATGTCATTTACGACACCGTGAACCACCACAGGAACCTGTAGTCTAAATAGTGTGTCAGATGCCCTCCCTGTCTGTTAGATGCCCTCCCGTCCTCCTGTATCCCTTTGTGTCTGACTGAGATGGGGGCAGGTCACATGTCTCTAGTTAAACTGCAGATGTTGTGGTGTAGTATATATTTTTATTTTTTTATATGTATTTTAATACTTATCGCATTAATATTTTCTTCGCAATAATAGGGGGATTTTTATTATTTTTGCTGTAATATGATATGATTTGACCCTATTATATTTATGGCTAATTATTCTGTATTTATTTGTTGCAGTGGAGCAATTCCTGTATTACCACTTGACATAGCAGTGTTTTCTGTTTGAGAGGAGAACTCTCAGTGCTAAATATGCAGGGTCTGCGTGTTAAATGTGTGAATGAAACAAAAAACAACTCCAGGTCTGTTAGTGATGAGGAAACAAGATTAGAACACAGATCTCTTTAAACACCTGCTGATTACGTCGCTGTTTAAAACACGTGTAGGCTACGCTCTATGGAAATTACACTGGCACCAGGAGGACCTGTTTGACATTGTGTAAAAATCACGTTCCTGTTGAAACTGTGGTTCAAAATTTTAGAAATATTATAACTTGTATATTTAGGCACATGTTTGTCCACGTCAAGAAGTTGTGGGGCTGTGGTTGGGATGGGGGCTTTAGGTGCTTGTCTTGTCTTGTCCAGTTTGTCTTCTTCTGTTGTGTCATGTCTATTTCTGTGTGTCTTGTCTGTTACACATGTCCTGTCTGTTTTGTCTGTCCTGTCTGTGTGTTTTGTCTATTTTGTCTTTTTATGGATTAACTGTTTGTCCTGTTTTTATTTTGTTATATTTTGCTTTACTTTTTGTCAATATGGTTTAAAATTTAATTTTAATTTTTGGTTGAATATCGTTATTGTTTTGATTTGTGTTTATTGTTATGTTGATGTCCTGTATTGTAGTATCAAAGAAACTATGAATAAAATATATTAAAATAAATAAATAAATACATAAATAAATAAAAATCACGTTCCCCTACAGTACTTTAACTAGGACTGGTACGCTGCTACGCCTTGAAATGTGAAACCGAATATCTAAACTAACTATGATAATCTAACTATGAGTAGGTGTGTGCTTACTGTTATGCCTTCTCCATTCAAAGGATCTTACAAACTATTTTGTTTTGCTGTGGCAGCGGTTTTAATGTTTCATCATTCCAAACCCTTACTTATAGGCCTACCCTGCTGCGCACACTGTAGGCAAAGCTGTATGAATAAGACACTGGCACGAAGAGGACCCGTTTGACAGTGCGTAAAAGTCACGTTCCCCCGCCGTACCTTAACGTTGGTGAAGTCGTAGTCGAACTTTCGGTCGAAGAAGTCCTCCGGGTTGATGCGTGCCACGGGTCTGGACTCGGGAGCGGGCGGGGGAGCCAGTAGAGCGGGAGGGGCGCTGTAGAGATCATCCATGTCTCGGTTCACGGCTTCGTCCCGGAGCGACATGGAACCCAGACTCGGGTACTCCAGCTCCTGTAGGCCCTCTCGTCTGTAGAACTGCCGTAGAGCCACAATGTTCACAAAGTCCTGAGGCCCGAGCTGTGACGCCCCGCCGCTCTGCTGCACGGAGCAACCGGAGAGAGCCGAGAGAGCCTCCAGACACAGCGCCGTGTCCACCATCGCACCGGGGAAAGCGGATCAACGCGGGGGAAAAGCAGAAGAGACTGAGGGAATAAAGTTTAGATGGAAAAGTTTAAGTTTTTGGAGCGGAGAATGAGAGCGGTGTCGCCTCTCCGTGCGCCAGCCAGATTCTGAACTTTCACTTTCAAATCAGCTTCATACTTTCGATTTGAACTGGAGCAATGGATTTATAGGAAACAACAACATGCACTAAGGATAACCACTCTGCCACAATAACACATGGAGAACATGCACACTCCACTCAGACAGATCAGGAATCTAATCCACAAAGCATGTTTTGTTTTGTTTTGTTTTTCAGGTGCAGTGCATCCGGAAAGTATTCACAGCGCTTCATTTTTCCCACATTTTGTCATGTTAAAGCCTCATTCCAAATTGTATTAGATTAATCTCTTACCTCAAAATTCTACACACAATACCCCATTATGACAATGTGAAAAAGGTTTTTTGACAGTTTTTGAATTTATTAAAAATAGAAAACTAAGAAATCACATTTACATAAGTATTCACAGCCTTTGCCATGAAGCTCAAAATTGAGCTCAGGTGCATCCTTTTTCCACTGATCCTCCTTGAGATGTTTCTACAGCTTCATTGGAGTCCACCTGCGGTAAATTCAGTTGATTGGACATGATTTGGAAAGGCACACACCTGTCTATATAAGGTCCCACAGTTGACCGTGCATGTCAGAGCACAAACACCAAGCATGAAGTCAAAGGAATCGTCTGTAGACCTGCGAGACAGGATTGTCTTGAGGCACAAATCTGGGGAAGGATACAGAAAAATTTCTGCTGCTTTGAAGGTCCCAATGAGCACAGTGGCCTCCATTATTCATAAATGGAAGACGTTTGGAACCACCAGGACTCTTCCTAGAGCTGGCCAGCCGTCTAAACTGAGCAATCGGGGGAGAAGGGCCTTAGTCAGGGAGGTGACCAAGAACCTGATGGTCACTCTGTCAGAGCTCCAGCGTTCCTCTGTGGAGAGAGGAGAGCCTTCCAGAAGGACAACCATCTCTGCAGCAATCCACTAATCAGGCCTGTATGGTAGAGTGGCCAGACGAAAGCCACTCCTTAGTAAAAGGAACATGGCAGCCCGTCTGGAATTTGCCAAAAGGCACCTGAATGACTCTCAGACCATGAGAAACAAAATTCTCTGGTCTGATGAGACAAAGATTGAACTCTTTGGTGTGAATGCCAGGCGTCATGTTTGGAGGAAACCAGGCACTGCTCATCACCAGGCCAATACCATCCCTACAGTGAAGCATGGTGGTGGCAGCATCATGCTATGGGCATGTTTTTCAGCAGCAGGAACTGGCAGACTAGTCAAGATAGAAGGAAAAATGAATGCAGCAATATACAGAGATATCCTGGATGAAAACCTGCTCCAGAGCGCTGTTGACCTCAGACTGGGGCGAAGGTTCATTTTTCAGCAGGACAACGACCCGAAGCACACAGCCAAGATCTCAAAGGATTGGCTTCAGAACCACTCTGTGAATGTCTTGGAGTGGCCCAGCCAGAGTCCAGACTTGAATCCGATTGAACATCTCTGGAGAGACCTGAAAATGGCTGTGCACAGACGTCTCCCATCCAACCTGATGGAGCTTGAGAATTACTGCAAAGAAGAATGGGCAAAACTGCCTAAAGATAGGTGTGCTAAGCTTGTGGCATCATATTCAAAAGACTTGAGGCTGTAATTGCTACCAAAGGTGGATCAAGAAAGTATTAAGCAAAGGCTGTGAATACTTATGTAAATGTGATTTATTAGTTTTCTATTCATCGAACCGGGACCTCCAGTGTGCACTGGGGCAGTTTGCAGCCGAGTGCGAAGCGGCTGGGATGAAGATCAGCTCCTCCAAGTCCGAGCCCATGGTTCTCGACCGGAAAAAGGTGGCTTGCCCTCTGCGGGTGGGTGGAGAGTCCTTGCCTCAAGTGGAGGAGTTCAAGTATCTCGGGGTCTTGTTCACGAGTGAGGGGAGGATGGAGCGTGAGATTGACAGGCGGATTGGTGCAGCGCGGCAGTGATGCGGTCGCTGTACCGGACTGTTGTGGTGAAGAGGGAGCTGAGCCAAAAAGCAAAGCTCTCAATTTACCGGTCAATCTACGTTCTTACCCTCACCTATGGTCATGAGCTTTGGGTAATGACCGAAAGGACAAGATCGCGGATACAAGCGGCCGAAATGAGTTTCCTCCGTAGAGTGGCTGGGCGCACCCTTAGAAATAGGGTGAGGAGCTCAGTCACACGGGAGGGGCTCGGAGTAGAGCCGCTGCTCCTCCACGTCGAGAGGAGCCAGCTGAGGTGGCTCGGGCATCTGTTCTGGATGCCTCCTGGACGTGTCCCTCGGGAGGTGTTCCGGGCAGGTCCCACCGGGAGGAGGCCCCGGGGAAGACCCAGAACACGCTGGAGGGACTATGTCTCTCAGCTGGCCTGGGAACGCCTTGGGGTCCCCCCGGAGGAGCTGGAGGAAGTGTCCGAGGTGAAGGAAGTCTGGGAGTCCCTGCTTAGACTGTTGCCCCCGCGACCCGGCCCCGGATAAGTGGAAGAAAATGGATGGATGGATGGATGGATGGATAGTTTTCTATTTTTAATAAATTCAAAAAATGTCAAAAAAAAAACTTTTTTCACATTGTCATAATGGGGTATTGTGAGTAGAATTTTGAGGTAAGAGATGAATTTAATACAATTTGGAATTAGGCTGTAACATGACAAAATGTGGGGAAAAAGGAAGCGCTGTGAATACTTTCCGGATGAACTGTAGATGCTCGGACTGTTGCTGTAGCTCAAATATCGCTGAGGTCTGTCTCCTCTTGCTTTAAAGATGACACTTTTTGCTTTTTATTTGCACTTGCATTTTTTATTTGAATAATGTATTTCTTATATTCTAAGGACGGCCCTCTGCATTACTCCAGTCTGAAGCACCTGAACATGCCCCGCCCCTTTGGCCGAGCTGACGTCCGATTGGTCCAGGAGGATGTCATTTACGACACCGTGAACCACCACAGGAACTTGTAGTCTAAATAGTGTGTCAGATGCCCTCCCTGTCTGTCAGATGCCCTCCCGTCCTCCTGTATCCCTGTGTGTTAGACTGAGATGGGGGCAGGTCACATGTCTCTAGTTAAACTGCAGATGTTGTGGTGTGGCAGATGCCCTTCCAGATGTGGTGGTGTGGTTGGAGAAACAGCAGGAGAATGGACCATGACACATTTGTGGATTGTGACTTTTGGAGATTTCTGATAAAAATCCCAGAGAATGAGACGGAATGAGCTGGACTTGATTTTGTAAAGAGTTTGAACAAAGCTCACAGGTCATACATTTTGAATGCCAGGATCAAAAATCAAAAATCAGAATCAGGAAATGTGCATTAGCATTTTAGTTGCTGTAAGTAAACTCTGCTCTGGTCTCTGAGAGTTGTGGAAAGTGCTTAGAAAGGTAAGGTATAAGGTATATGGTAAGCGAGGAATAACTTTGGACCACTGCAAACTGTTTAAAATTAACTAGTTCTGTTTTTCACATTTTTAAGACAGGAAAAATCAGGTTCAGAGACTTTAAATATGAACATGTGATCATTTGGTGCAGATGGTGGAGTAGATGACCCTGTGCTCCTGGCTGTTCCCAGTGGTCAGGGCAGGGCGGTGCTTCCAGGTGGGGCGGCCCAGGGAGGCATAGTGTATCCCATCTTCAGCGTCCTCCTCTGGGCTTGGACACTCCGGCTCGCTTCCCTCTGTGGAGAGACTCATTCACATTACACTGAGCTGTGGTTTTCAACCTGACCACAAGAGGGCGCCACTGCTTTTCTTTTTAAAGAGGGGGTATTATGCAAAATGTATTTTTTTTTTTTTTTTTAGCTTTCTCTAGCACAGAAAGAAACCATATTTTTTGGTGAATATAGCATTTTCAAAACAATAAACGGTATCATGGTGATCTAATATGTTATGTGCTATACTTCATACCCCACAGAAGTAAAGTACCCCTGTTTAAATATTTTTTTTTACCATCTGGTTTCAGGTCTGTGGTCCACGGCTGCATCTCAGTCAACTCAGCACTCTGTTTCTCTATAAGAAAAGAACTTACAAATTAAAGTTCCTATATTACGCCAAATGGACTTGTTAGAACGCTGTTCCCTCCTCAGAAACAGACCTGGAGTTGTGTTTTGTTTCATTCACACATGTTTGAGTAACTCTTTATTATTAGTATTAGTATTAGTATTAGTATTAGTATTTATTCTAGTGAAGGTGTATGGAGTTTAAAAAGACAGTGGAGCATTCCTGTATTACCAAATGACATCACAACGTGGATGAGAGTGTTTTCAGTTTGAGAGAAGAACCTAAATATGCAGGGTCTGTGTGTGAAACATGTGTGAATGAAACAAAACACAACTCCAGGTGTGTTTTTGAGGAGGTAACAGCGTTATAACATAGATGTTAAACTAGCGTTATATGGACCCTTTAAAGCTTCATCATGGAACTTTTCAGCTGGAGGGTCTGACACCTGCTTGTCTCCATAGAAATGTGACTGCCTTGTCTGGAATGTCCCACAGTATGGCATTTAACTTTCCTATTTCCATGGAGATGGGCAGGTTGTGGTTCTTATTTTATTTGTGAAATTATAATAAACTAAATTTTCATCCATCCATCCATTTTCTTCCACTTATCCGGGGCCGGGTCGCGGGGGCAACAGTCTAATCAGGGACTCCCAGACTTTCTTCATCCCGGACACTTCCTCCAGCTCCTCCGGGGGGACCCCAAGGCGTTCCCAGGCCAGCCGAGAGACATAGTCCCTCCAGTGTGTCCTGGGTCTTCCCGGGGCCTCCTCCCGGTGGGACGTGCCCGGAACACTTCCTGAGGGAGGCGTCCAGGAGGCATCCGGAACAGATGCCCGAGCCACCTCAGCTGGCTCCTCTCGACGTGGAGGAGCAGTGGCTCCACTTCGAGCTCCTCCCGTGTAACTGAGCTCCTCACCCTGTCTCTAAGGGAGCGCCCAGCCACTCTGCAGAGGAAACTCATTTCGGCCGCTTGTATCTGTGATCTTGTCCTTTCAGTCATTACCCAAAGCTCAAGACTATAGGGGAGGAATGTAGATTGACGGTAAATTGAGAGGTTTGCCTTTCAGCTCAGCTCCCTCTTCACCACAACGGTCCGATACAGCGACCACATCACTGCCGATGCTGCACCAATCCGCAGTGGAGGAGTTCAAGTATAAAGTAAATCTAAATAAATTAAATGTTGCAGAAGTTACCTTTCCTTCGGCGTCTCTTCCTCCGACACTTCAGAGCGAGGAGGAACACACAAACAGAAGAGGTGAGGAGAACCATCAGGCTCAGACAGACCACGCCCATCAGGAGAACTGGAACCAATCAGAACCAAAAATTATAGTCTATTAACCTGTTAGAGGCAAGGACTGTACTCTGTCCACCAATCAGGGACGTGTATTTATCAGGAGAACTAGAGACCAATCAAATGTGAGGATTATACAGGATTAACCAATCAGAGACAAGCATGTAACACACTACTAACATCAGTAGAACTAGGGACCAATCAGAGGATAAAAGTCTTCTAACCAATCAGAGTCAAGAATTATACTCTGTCCACCAATCAGAGACAAGCATTTAATACCAATGTCACCAATGTCAGGAGAACGGGAGACCAATCAAATTCAAGAATAACAGTTTATTAACCAATCAGAGCAAAGAATTGAACACACCATCAACATAAAGGAAACTGGAGACCAATCAGGTCTCCAGTGCCCACCAATCAGAAACAAGTATTTAAACAAGTATTTAACACATTGCCAACGTCAGGAGAACTGGGGATGAATCAGAGGCAAGGACAGAGGCAAGACACAATTAACAAATCAGAGGCGAGCATTTTACACATTGCCAACATGTGGAGAACTGGAACCAATCACAGGCAATGATAACAGTCTAATAACTAATCAGAGACGAGTATTCAACACACCACTAACATTAGGAGACTAGGATTATAGACCGTCCTCCAATCAGCATTTTTATTTGAAAATTGTGAAAATTCTACTTTTTTAACACGTTTTAATTCACAAACCATTTTCTGATGTCTTCTTGTTCCTCTTTTCCTCTGCAAAATCTACAAAGACAAAGTTGCAGTTTAAGAGGTCAAAGGTTGAAACAGTTTTATGTTTGAGCAGAGACTGACCTGTGTCTCTAGAGGGCGCTGAGCTGCTGAGAGGGGAGGAGGACGTCGGTCTGGCCTCTGAAAACAAAACTCAATGTAACACTATTGATACTTTGCAGTGACATCACGCTGGGCATTTATACATGTATGTGGATGGAGGAATGTTTAGCAGTTACCATGGTGACACAATGCACATACTAGCAAAATGGTCTTGTTTAGGTGAGAGTGACTAACTTGGCTAATGCTAAACCAGGACTAACCTAGGACTAACCCAAGACTAAACCAGGGCTAAACTTAACCTGGTAGGGCTATAGGACTAAACCTGTGAGGACTAAAATAGGACTGGACTGGACCAAGGACTACACCAGAACTGGGCTAGTCTTGGGAGGACTAGACTTGTACTGAGACTAACACAGAGCTAAACCAGGACTAAACCAGAACTAAACCAGGACTAACACAGGGCTAAACCAGGACTAAACCAGAACTAAATCAGGACTAACACAGAGCTAAACCAGGACTAAACCAGAACTAAATCAGGACTAACACAGGGCTAAACCAAGACTAAACCAGAACTAAACCAGGACTAACACAGGGCTAAACCAAGACTAAACCAGAACTAAACCAGGACTAACACAGGGCTAAACCAAGACTAAACCAGGAGTAAACCAGGACTGAACCAAACCAGAACAAAACGAGGACTAGCCTAGGACTAAACCAGGACTAACACAGAGCTAAACCAGGACTAAACCAGGACTAATACAGGACTAACTCAAGACTAACCCAGGACTAACCCAAGACTAAACCAGGTCTGTGTGTACCTGGCAGCACTTGTAGAGTTCCCAGGTGTTGCGTGTTACAGCGATATTCTCCCGCGTCTTGGAGTTGCACAGATGAGATGCTCAAAGCTCCGTGTTCAAACCTGAGCCGAGGGTCTGGTCTCTCCAGCACCACAGCACCCCCTTTAGACCGGCTCAGGACTGGCTCCCATCTGGACCTAGACCCGGAATCAGACCCAGACTGGGACCTTCTCCAGGACCAGCGCTGCCGAGACTTGAAGGAGGAGGAGCAGGGGAGCAGCAGAGTCCAACCGGCCCGAACAGAGAACACCTCACCTGGGGAGAGACCAAGACCAGTGACCTGGGTCAGACCTGGGGAAGTCCTGGTTCAGTTCTGCTTCGGACCTGGGTTGGTCCTGGTTTAGTCCCTGGTTTAGTCCTGGCTTAGATATGTTTTTTATTTGTTTTGGGGTTTTTTTGTCCTAGTTTAGACCACGCTAATTCATATTTAGACCTGGGTAAGACTTAGTTTAGTCCGAGTTTAAGGTGGTTCAGACCTGGTTTAGTCCTGGTTCATACCTAGTTTAGTCCTGGGTTAGTCCTGGTTCAGACCTGGTTCAGACCTGGTTCAGACCTGGTTCAGACCTGGTTAAGTCTTAGTATAGTCCTGGTATGCCCCTGGTTCAGACCTGGTTTAGTCCAGGTTCAGACCTGGTTCAGATCTGATTTAGTTTAGTCCTGGTTTAGTCCTGGTTCAGACCTGACAGGACCTGCAGCTCGGCTCTCACTTCTCCGTTGCAGAAGTACAGTCCACTGTCTGAACTCTGCAGACTCAGGAGGCACAGGGTCCCGTTTGATCTCACACTGAACCTCCAGTGGTCCTGGTCTTGATCCTGGTCTTGATCCTGGTTTTGATCCCGGTCTTGGTCTCGAGGGTGAGGGGGTACCTCCTGAACTCCGTGAATCCAGCTGAAGTCTTGGTTGTGATTCAGACTGGGTCCACAGGGCAGACACAGGAGATGATGCTCTGGGACAGACACGCGCCACACCACAGCGCCATCTGCAGGCCACAGGGAGAACTGTACAACTGACGAAATGTTTGTCACACACTTTGAAACCAAATAGTATAAGTTCAGTTTTACTTTCATTTAAATGTAAAAGGGTCCATATTATGCTAATACTGATCTCTGTTATAATGTTGTTTCTTCATCACACACAGACCTGGAGTTGTGTTTTGTTTCATTCACACATGTTTAACACACAAACCCTGTACATTTAGGATGAGTTCTTCTATCAAACAGAAAACACTCTGTTCTACTTTGTGATGTCATGTGGTGATAGAGGAGGTGCTCCACTGTGTTTTTAAAGTCCACACACCTTCACTAAAATCATTTGGATAATTTCAGCCCTGGAATGGCCAGTCTCTACTGAACTAAAGGTAAAAAGAGCTGTTCACTTGGAAATTACCATTTAATGACATCACAAGGTGGAACAGAGCATTTTTAATTTTGGAGATGAGACATACCAAAATTAAAGTCAAGCAAACATGCCAGGGATGTTTTAGATGAGGTAACAACATTATAACATGGCTAAAAGCTCACAAGAGTCCATAGTATAGGACCTTTGTATGGACAGAAGTGTACTGGACCTGTTTGAGTGGCTGGTGTATTTGGAGCTCATTTACAGCAAAATTAAAGCACAGATTGTGTTTCTATATAACAGCTGCAGCATGTATTAGGAGAACAGTAAAGGACTCAGGATTGACCCTTGGGGCACACCTGCTATTAGAGGAAATTAAAGGCCTCTAACCGGACGCCTTTGCATACAAAAAAATGCCAGAGACCTACATCCAAATAATTCTAGCGGCGGTGTATGCAGTTTAAAAACACTGTGGAGCACTTCCTGTATTATCACATGATATCACAAGGAAGAGTGTTTTCCATCTGAGAGAAGAACTCCGCCTAAATACGACCAGACCTAGACAAGTAAAAGTAACTCAGTACTACCCACCTTTGGTCATCTTAGAGCAATAAAAACACCTCTAATTGAATGAATGCTGGATGGATGAGTTTAAAACAGTACTCCCCACAAAGTTACATAGTGCAACTTTCAGTCTAACAGCACAGTTTGGCTCCAGTTTTATTCCGGTCTATTTTAAAGTGTCTGTCCTAGTCTGAATCAGCAGCGCTTCCTGTTTATGTGTTCTTGTTTATCTCACACAGCCACATGTCCTCTGTGTCACTGTCTTTATTTGCCTGATTTATAAAAATAGGATTTGCTAATAATAATAATAATAATAATAATAATAATAATAATAATAATAATAATAATAATAATACCCGTCCAATTAAGAAACACAGTGCAGAATCATTTGAAGATAATGGAAATAAAAATGTTAGTTTATTGATATTTTACAGGTGATGTCATCCACATTCCCTGGAGGTGTGATTGCAACTGTAGGCACTGCTCTGTGTGAAGCCTTGTTAGATAAATAAAGCTCTGATTAAAGTCTATCAGAAGTTTATTTTAACATTACAGTCACAAGCTAGCTAAACAGGACCATGAAATCTCGAGTTTTCAGACTACTTTTGGCTGTTTTGCTAATATGTGCATTGTGTCACTATGGTAACTTGTGAATGTTCTGCCATAGACATACATGCACAGCACCCTGAGCATGATGTCACTACAACGCATCAATAAATATTATCCTGTAAATTTGTACTATTTTCTGTCAATATAACAAAGTATTAAACAAATAGATGAGCTCATGTGATATCACAACTATCCCTCTATAACCTGAGCTGGAAACAGGACAGAAATTATTGTTGTCTTTAAGACAAAAGATTAATAAGACAAGTTTGTGGAGCCAGAAGTTTGGAGATTTCTATAAAAACAGTGAATCTGCCATAGAGTTACACAGGCCCCTGCCCTCCATCTGACATTACATCATCAAATTCTAAAAAGTGAATGCATCTTTTTCAACATTCAAATTTTGGAGAGATTTTTACCTGAGGAATTTTCAGAAGCAGAGGACCCAATAATCTGGAGGAGCCAAACAATCCATAACCCCATCCTCACATAGGCCTGCTGTAAGTGCACTCGTGGACCTACTGCAGCCTTCTGTATCCTACTGTAAAGTCTATACTCCTGTGTATACTCCTGTCACTCCTGTCAGTGTGAATGAAAGCGGCTTCCTCAAACGCTCCCCGACAGGCGCAGAATGATGACCTCGTCACTAGTGTCACACATGTTTAAAGAACTTGAGTTTAAAGAGGGGGTATTTGACGTCTATGGAGCGTTCGAATAGGGCCCAGGAGAGATTGCTAAATTACTCAAACATTCATGGATGACATCTTTGAGGCATATCTCGGAGTGAGAGAGTGATTGAACTGCTATTATAGGAGTAGTAATTACATTAGCTAGTAGGAACTTTGGCAGACAACAGAAAAATAAACATGTTTCATCATTTCAAATATATTTCCAACAAAGAATCTGTAAATAACGTACATAACATGACAATATATCCAGTAAATATGAGAAAGTATAAGTACTATTACAGTATGTGCTAAACCAAATTAAAACATTTATAAGATAAGAAAAAAGGCACTTTGGGCTTTTCACTTTTCATTAAAATAGATTTACCTTCTAAGTGCATACTTCAAACTTGTCCTGGAGCATTCACATCTGAGAGAAGACTCAAATCTGAACTTTAAACTAATACAAGAGTCTCATGCATTTCAGCACGTTTGTAGAGGTCTAAACTACAGGGTTAGCAGCTTTTACACAAAATAAGACCCCATGGAGGCGCTGGGATTTAGAATAGGCCGTAAGATTTCTGTTAAATGTGGGTTGCCACTTGAGATTAGAGCAAGCTGTTTGACTAAATCACTCATTACCCACTCATTGATCTCATATTGTTCACAAATGTTGAGAATATGTCCAGGACTGGATGCTATGATGCTGCGGTTCTCTCCTTTGCAACCATAGATGAAGCCCACAGTGTGTAAGCCCACCACTCTGCACTGCTCATCGAACAGAGGGGAGCCAGATGAGCTGTGGTACATGTGTGTGTTGTAGGTTATTATTGTATCTAAACACATTTTCAGCTTAATGTTCTGATCTTCCCATTTTTAACAATTACCATTCTCTCTGAGTTGTCCAGAGGCTCTAGTTGTTTATTTGCAGCATCTTGTCTTTTATTCTTCCCAATGATAAACATAAGATCTATTTTTTTCATCTGACCACCAGGATGCCCGATGATGCAGGCCCCTCCCTCATATGGTTTGGGCCCAAAATGCAGCAGGAGTCCTGGAGGGACTGGTTTGTCTGAGCACAGATGGAGAACAGCATAGTCCATTTCCTTGTTCGAGTCTAGGACTTCATTCACTGTAAATCTCACAGATCAGAAGTGAATCATTTTCAGCAGGTGAATTTTTATAGCAGAGAACAGTGAACAGAGCCTTCACTGGTACTGTCAGAGTACGGCCATCTTGTAAAAGGGCTTAGTAAGGATGAGGTTTCCAATGAACACAAACCCTGAGCCTTGGCATATGTCCCCGATGTACAGAACACACACCGATTCACCCAAACAAATCAGCTTCCTCAAACGAAACACTTCAGTGAATGTCTGATGGACTTTCCCAAAGTTCACTTCCTTTAGGGCATTCTCAAAGGAATCATCTGAAAAGTGAGCTAACATCCACTCTTTCAGCTCTGGAAACTGTTCACACATTAAATGAAGAACCTCTTCATCATCTCGACTCTGCAGCATCATTGTGACATTGACTGCTTTGGTGTTTGGCATCACACCACAGGACTTTACACGCCCAGTGGATGTTCCAGCCTCATCTCCAATGATTCTTCCAGCCTTTGGAAGACAGATTCTGCCTTATACTGGCATCTGTCTAACACGATTAAATTAATTTATTTATTTCACATATAACACATATCTATTTTATTTTACTTTTTTTTTTTTTTTTTTTTGCATTATTACTGTGACAATTTTCCACACTCTGAGAATGCCATTACAGTATTTAGCAACCATTCATGGACAACTTTTAAGCAGTCAACAAACGCTTGTGCAGAGCTGCTGGCTTGGAGGGCCAGGTAAATCTGTTCATCATCAGCATAACAATAAAAGCAAATACAGGTAAAAAAGAACAGGTCCCAATATGCTCCCTTGAGGCATTCCACACAACTGCTATCTATTTGTTATCTATTAGTCTATTTATTTATTGGGGTGACATATCGCCACCTAGAGGGCATTTGCACTGTGATTGGTCGTCCACTCAGTTAACCGCACTGTGGGCACACTCCAAGGTGGATTCTCTTGAGTTTATGAACTCACTAATATTGCTGTGCGAGGTTACCTCACGCGGGGCTGTGTACAGACTAAAACAGCCTATAAGGCACCTGACCTCACATTTTATGTTGCTTACACATGTATTGTATCATAATCGTTTATACATGTAACAAGGTGAATATTCCGAACTAAACACATGCGTTTAGACTAATCTACCCGCTCTTGCTGTATTCTTATTGAGCCATCTGACCTGCTTGCTGGTAACAGTTTGACCCGCTCATCACTACTGTAACCTAGAGCACCACATGGCTACTATCTGTGTGAGGTAGCATGTTGTGGGCCGGGGGAGCAGGAGGGCTGGGGAGGCGGAGGGCCGGGGAGGAGGAGGGCTGGGGAGCAGGAGGGTGGGGGAGGAGGAGGGCCGGGGAGCAGGAGGGCCGTGGAGGAGGAGAGCCGGAGAACAGGAGGGCCGGGCCAAAATCATGAGAGGCAAGATGCTCCTCATGATTTTGGCCCGGCCCTCCTCCTTATATGTTATAAATGTTAAATGTTATATCTTTTAAGTGGAGAAAGGTCCTCACAAAGTCCTTGAAATCAGGAAGGAATTGTCTGAAACCCATAAACTAATGCTGCGTTCATGTGGTCCTCGTGAACTGTGGAAAATGTTTTTCTGAACTGAAAACACATGAACCCACTCAGAAACCCACTCAGAAAAACAACTAGGGAATTCCAAACTGTTGTCAGTATCCCCCTCTCAAAGATAAAAGCACATAAACACAAACAAGAACACCACGTGTCATCTCAGAATCCCGAGCTCTTGGGGAACACATGAACGCAGCATGTGACATGGCAGTTAGCCTTTGGAATCCTCCCTGAGCTAGGTGTACAGTCCCTGACAAAAGTCTTGTCGCTTATCCATTTTGTAGAAACAAAAGCTTATAACCTGACTTTAAATTAATCGATTGGTTTTAGAAATGTCTCATATGAAAGCTAAAACCCTCCCAAATTATGCTCAATATACTAAAATAAATTTGCTTCACTGACGAAAGATTGATCATTTAATGAACACAGAAAGGTCAGATTTTGGCAAGACAAAAGTCTTGTCGCCTACAGAAAATTGAACAAATAATTTACTTCAAATACGAAAATATGTTGCATAACGTCAGTGAATTAAGTAGTGGTGCTGTGAGATCCATATTTAATATCTTGTATGACTTCCATGAGCTTGAAGGACTGCATCCATGCAGTTCGACAATGATTCATACAATTTGTTGATGAAGTCATCAGGAATAGCAAAGAAAGCAGTCCTACATGCCTCCCAGAGTTCATCAAGATTCTTTGGTTTTGCCTTCCACGCTTCCTCTTTCATTCTACCTCAGACATGCTCAATGATGTTCATGTCTGGTGACTGGGCTGGCCAGTCCTGGAGCACCTTGATCTTCTTCGCCTTGAGGAACTTTGATGTAGAGATAGAAGTATGCGATGGAGCACCATCCTGCTGCAAAATTTGACCCCTTTTATGGTTGGGAATGTAAGAGGTAGCTAATACTTCTTGATATTTTAGGCTATTGATATTGCCTTCCACCCTGCAAATGTCTCGCACACCCCCATACTGGATGTAACCCCAGACCATGATTTTTCCGCCACCAAACTTAACTGTTTTCTGGGTGAATCTTGGATCCATGCGGGCTCCAGTAGGTCTCCTGCAAAATTTGCAGCGGCTGTGATGTAATTCAACCGAGGATTCATCTGAGAAATCCACCTTCTGCCACTTTTTCAGTGTCCATCCTTTTAGCAGGCTATGGGCCTTGGCAAATGCCAGACAGTTTTTTAATTGCCTTTTGTTTAGTGCTGGTTTCTGTGCACTGATTCGACCATGGAGGCCATTTCGAGACAGAATTCTACAAACTGTTCTGGTTGACACAGGGACTTGAGGTGACCAGGCCTGGTGGAGCTCTGCTGCAGTGGAAAAGGGGCTGGCCTTGGATTTTCGAATCAACAAACCGTCCTCCCGAGCAGTTGTCTTGCGGGGTCTGCCGGACCTGGGCTTTTCAAAAACATCTCCAGTCTTTTCAGATCATTTTCTTATTCTTTGTACTTGACACTGAGACACATTGAAGGTGTCAGCCACCTCAGCAGTGGATCTGGTCTTCAGCCTCTTGATAATTAAAGCTTTGGTCTCAGGGTGGATCTTAGGCATGTTGTCAGAGGTCAAGTTGCAGTTGATGTGAAGGTCTGGTGTGCTGGGGTTCTTTTTATACACACCCACTAATTGATTGATCAGTAACTGATCACAGGTGAGGCTGTAATCTAGGATTGGGTGCATCATATGACAAGGCGACAAGACTTTTGTCTTGCCAAAATCTGACCTTTCTGTGTTCATTAAATGATCAATCTTTCTTCAGTGAAGCAAATTTATTTTAGTATATTGAGCATAATTTGGGAGGGTTTTAGCTTTCATATGAGACATTTCTAAAACCAATTGATTAATTTAAAGTCAGGTTATAAGCTTTTGTTTCTACAAAATGGATAAGCGACAAGACTTTTGTCAGGGACTGTAAGTAGCTTTGACTCACTGATCCAGAGGCCATGATCAGGAAGTGTATACAGCACTGAGGAACAATATGAAGTATCTGAGGCAGTTAACGAAGCAGACAGAAGAGCTTGGACAGAATTGTATTCCAAATGTAGAATAGAATGTCCATCCATCCATCTGTCCATTTTCTTCCGCTTATCCGGGGCCAGGTCGCGGGGGCAACAGTCTAAGCAGGGACTCCCAGACTTCCTTCACCTTGGACACTTCCTCCAGCTCCTCCGGGGGGACCCCAAGACGTTCCCAGGCCAGCTGAGAGACATAGTCTCTCCAGCATGTCCTGGGTCTTCCCCGGGGCCTCCTCCTGTTGAGACATGCCCGGAACACGCCCCAAGGGAGGCGTCCAGGAGGCATCTGGAACAGATGCCCGAGCCACCTCAGCTGGCTCCTCTCGACATGGAGGAGCAGCAGCTCTACTCCAAGCTCCTCCCGTGTGACTGAGCTCCCCACCCTATTTCTAAGGGAGCGCCCAGCCACTCTGTGGAGGAAACTCATTACGGCCGCTGCTCTGGTCATACAGGGACAGAACAGCCCTTAGCAAAGAGCCCTGGACACCATACTCCCAGAGCACTCCCGACAGGACCCCACGAGGGACACGGTTGAGTGTCTTCTCCAGATCCACAAAGCACATGTGGACTGGTTGGGAAAAGTCCCATGAGCCCTCGAGCACCCGACGGAGAGTACAGAGCTGGTCCAGTATTACGCGGCCGGGACGAAAACCACTCTGCTCCTCCTGAATCCGAGGTTCGACCATCGGTCAGATTCTCCTCTCCAGTACCCTGGAATAGACCTTACTGGGAATGCTGAGGAGTGTGATTCCTCTATAGTTGGAACACACCCTCCGGTCCCCCTTCTTTTCTTTTTTTTTTTTTTATAAATATTTTTATTAAGGAATCACAATTTACTCATACAATATTTACAAATCACATATTTTTTTCCTTTGACATTTTTCTTATTAAAAAAAAAAAAAAAAAAAAAGCAAAAACAAAATACACCATTTTAATAATAAGTGTCAAATAATAACAAAATAAAGGAAAACAATTAAAAGGCAATAATAATCGTGATGGTGAAAATAAATAAATAACTAAATAAAATCAAAAAGGTAAAGAGAGAGAGGAAGAGAAATAAGAGAAAAGAAAGTGTGTCTGTGTGTGGGGAGGGTCAGTCTATCAGTCTGAAGGCAGAGTTTTTAATGATTTGCAGTATTCCATAAACGAACCCCATTTCTGTTCAAAGTTTTCTTCATTGCCCTTAGTTGCAATAATAATCTTTTCCAATTTAAGAAATCCTAAGACATCACAAAACCACTTAGATATTAAAGGAACTGCAGCAGCTTTCCATTGAAGCAAAATACTGCATCTAGCTATAAGTGATGAAATGAAATTAGTACTGTGAGTTAACAAGGTATTTACTGGGAGACCAAATATAGCTAAAAAAAAAAGGGGGTTAAGGTCAACTTTAACTTTAAGAGCATTAGAAAGTATTTCAGCATATTGTCTCCAGTAGTTCAGTAGTTTTGGGCACAAGAAGAACATGTGACTCAAGTTACATGGGCTGGCATGACATCGCTCACATTGATCTGCAACCTGTGGGGAAATTTCTTGATAAGCAAGATTTTGAATAATGAACTCTGTATAATACTTTAAATTGAAAAAGCTGCAATCTTGCAGAGGGTGTACTAGAACGGATAATTGATACCGCCCTATCCCACTGCTGGTCTGAAAAAAATATTCCTAGTTCCTGTTCCCAAGTTCTTCCTATATTCCTATATCTTCCTATATTGAAACCATATTTTAAGTGTGGACTGAACAATAGGATTCTTTAAGCAGTATAGATGAGGTCAGAAGAGCTTCGAGTGATGAAGAAGTACACGATTGATGCTCAAGTCTACACCAAAGCAGGTCTTGTAATTGAAGCCAGTAAGTTAATTTATGAATATGAGCTGACCAGTAATAGTACAAAAAATTAGGTAAAGAAAGACCACCACTTAATGTAAATTTTTGTAATAATGACTTCCTCACCCTGGGGGCCTTACCCTCCCACAAAAAAAGAGATTATAAGCTGATCTAATGTTTTGAAAAACGATTTGGGCAAAAAGACAGGAATGCACTGAAAAAGAAAAAGAAACGGTGGCAAAATGTTCATTTTAATTGAATTAATTCAACCTAATAACGATAGAGGCAGGGAGCACCATCGTTGAAAGTCTGACTTAATTTGAACGATCGGGTAGAGAAATTTGCTGTATATAAAGTGAGAAGTGTACGAGTCACGTTAACTCCCAAATTTTTAAATCCTGAAGGGCTGAGTCTAAAAGGAATATCAGTCTGTTTAAGTTCTAATGCCAAGGAATTTATAGGGTAACATTCACTTTTAAGGGGATTCACTGTGTAACCTGAAAAGGAACCAAATCTTTTCAGCAATGACATAATTGGAGGAATACTAAACATAGGATCAGACACATATAAAAGCAAGTCATCTGCATAGAGTGACCATTTCAAACTAGCATTAGACCATGAAATACCTTTAAACTGAGTCAGTGAGTGCAAGGCTATTGATAAGGGTTCAATTGCCAAGGCAAAAAGCAATGGAGATAAAGGGCACCCTTGTCTTGTACCTCTCGATAAAATAAAGTATGGAGAGGTAACATCATTTGTATGGACACTGGCCTGGGGCGAATTATATAACTATTGAATCCATGAAATGAGTTGCTTTCCAAAACTAAATTTCTTTAAGACAGCAAAAAGATAGCGCCACTCCACATGATCAAACGCTTTCTCGGTGTCGAGTGAGATAACAACTTCCGGACAGGTAGTAGAGTGACGAGATAAAATAACATTAAGAAGTGTGCGGACATTATAAAATAACTGGCGACCTTTAATGAAGCCATTTTGTTCTTCTGAAATAACAGAAGGAAGAATTTTTTCAAGACAGTTTGCCAACACTTTGGCCAGTATTTTCACATCGACATTAAGTAGGGAAATAGGTCTATATGAGGCACAAGAAGTGGGGTCCCTGTCTTTCTTCAAAAGAACAGTAATGACAGCTTGAGAAAGCGTAGGAGGCAATATGCCTTGCTCAAAAAATTCAAGAAGTAACGGCGCTATTTTATCCGTAAACTTTTTAAAAAACTACTGAAAACACATCTGGGCCTGGTGCCTTGCCATTGTGCATTGTTTTGATAGCAAATGAAATTTCCTCAATTTGAAGGGGCATATCTAACTGTTCAGCCACAGTAGAGTCCACAGTAGGAACAGCAAGGTTTTCAAGAAAAGCAGAGAGTTCCGAGAGATTTGCTGTGGATTCAGACTGGTATAAAGAAAAATAATACTCTCTAAAAACTTCATTTACTGCTTTTGGATCAGAAACCAAATAATGTGTTTTGTCTTTAATTTGAGATATTAATCTTGATGCTGCTTGATGCTTTAACTGATGGGCCAGAAGTCTACCAGGCTTATCACCATGTTCATAATAATAACCTGCATGCGAACAAAGTAGAAGTCGTTCAGCATCAGAAGTAGAGAGTAAATCAAATTCAGTTTGTAGATCAAGTCGCTGTTTATGCAAATCAGGAGAGGGATTGTCAAAAATCTGATTATCTATATCACCAATTTTTGTTAATAACCCATGAAGTTTTGCCCTATGACCTTTATTGAAATGGCCAGAAAATGAAATAATTTGTCCACGCAAATATGCCTTCATAGACTCCCACAACAGCGAGCAAGATATGTAATCTTTTTTATTAAAAGTCATATACTCATCAATTTGGGATTTAATAAAATTATTAAATTCCTCATCCAACAACAATAAAGAATTAAACCTCCAGGGCGAGGAAAAAATTGGTTGATTTGATAATGTAATATTAACAGTAAGTGGCGCATGGTCAGAAATTACAATTGGGTGATATTCTGATGAGACTATTTTAGAAGTAAGTGACCCATCTACAAAAAAATAGTCAATGTGTGAAAATGACTGATGCACTTGAGAAAAGAAAGAGTATGCTTTTGTATTTGGATTATAAAACCGCCATGGATCCACCAATCCATTTTGTGAAAGAAAATCTGAGATAATTTTAGACATGGCAGATTGAATTGTAGTTTTGGGGTTTGAACGGTCCAATATGTGATCAATAGCACAATTAAAATCCCCAGCTAATATTAACAGGTGAGTATCCAGGGTAGGGATGCCACTCAACAGCCTGTGCATAAAACCCGGATCATCAAAATTGGGGGCATAAACGCTGACTAACAGCACTGGATTATTACACATTGTACCAACAACAATTACATACCTCCCATTTTTATCAGCTATTAATTTTGACATTGTGAACTGTATTCTTTTGTTTATTAAAATAGCCACTCCTCTAGCCTTAGTATTGAATGAAGAGTGGAAAACATGTCCCACCCATGAACAACTGAGCCTGACATGGTCTCTGTCTTTTAAATGAGTTTCCTGGAGAAATATGACATCACTTTTGAGGCGTTTTAGATGTGAAACATTTTTTGAAGGTTTAATGGGGCTGTTTAAACCTTTTACATTCCAAGTCAAAAATCTAATGCCATTAATAGGCCTACTGTTTACATTTTGACTTGGAGCACTAGTCATCTAGCCTCCAATGCCTCCAATGCAAGCTTTATGTAAGAGAGAACAAAGTAAAATAACATGGTATGTTGCACACCAAACAAAACCCCACACCCTCACCATCCCCAAATGACAGAGATGGCAGTGCATGCTCCCAAACGGAGCAATCAAAACAAAAACGCTCACGACTATGATGTTAACTATCACCAACTAAACACGGTGGCTCCTGCTTAATAACTGGAAAAAGTCTAGCACAAATAAAGTAAATATAAAGACAACAAATGCACCATTTTCAACTTACCCTACAGCGGCATTACTAAACAATTGTGTTAGTGTCCGTGGGGTATCTGTTTCGTTATTGTCTTGACATACAGTTTTGCCTCTTCTGTAGAAGTGAAGTCGCGTTGTACTCCCTCATAGGTGATACGTAACTTGGCCGGGTAAAGAATGTCGTATTGGGCTCCCTGGATGTCCTGTAACTGGCGGCTGCACAGGCTCTAGCGGTTTTTGTGGTGTAGTCCGGGAAGACTGAGATAGTCATGTCTCTTATTTTGATACGTTGCAGTTCCCTGGCCCTCCGGAGAATATTTGCACATCCCGAGCAGTAATGCAACCTGGTTACTATAGTACGAGGACACCCGTCAGGTTGAAGGTTCTCGGTCTGGTGCGCGCAGTCCACAAGTGGTTCCTTCTTGAGTGCAAAGGCTTCCATCAGAAGTGATGACACATAACCACAAGATAACGTTTGGTCCTCGGGCACACCCACAATGCACACATTATTACGGCGGGATCTGGACTCCAAATGTATTTATTTATTCTCCAGTCTGTCCAAATCTTTAGACATGATCTCCACCTTGGCACGAAGATTTACCATATCATCTGTGTAGGTGCTAAGTAACTGCTCCACCATGACAACAGTATACCTGAGCCCCGCGACATCTTGTTTTACTTTGTCAACTTCGGAGGAAAGTTCAGTCTTAAGCACACGCAGCTCATTTCTCACTGATATCAAATGCGCACCAAAAGGTTCTTGCCAATTCGGTTTTAAAAAGCATTTTCATTTCTTCCCGAAAAGCATCCAGATGTTCAATCTTTAAAACAGTTACGTCGGTCTCGGCTGGCGGTTCTTGGGACGCTTCGGGTACTGATGTACTAGGCGGCGAGGATGCGGAGCTGATAGTAGGCCCCGACTGAGGAAGCGGAGGCACATTCGCGTTTCTGCCCTTACGTGACATCTTGCTCAATAAAAATAAGAAAAATGCGCACCTTAAGTTTAGGTATGCCTGAAACGCAAGTACTGGGAGTTAAAAAAAAATGTGCCAAACTATTGGATAATAACAGTCTGCGCAAGAGCTGTTAGCCACGTCCTACTCCATGTTAAGCCAAGCCAGAAGTCCCCGGTCCCCATTCTTAAACAGAGGGACCACCACCCCGGTCTTCCAGTCCAGAGGTACTGTCCCTGACCGCCATGCGATGTTGCAGAGACGTGCCAGCCAAGACAGCCCCACAACATCCAGAGACTTAAGATACTCAGGACGAATCTCATCCACCCCCCCAGCCTTGCCACCGAGGAGCTTGCCAACCACCTCAGTGACTTCAGCCAGGGTGATGGACGAGTCCACCTCTGAGTCCCCAGCCTCTGCTTTCTCTTTAGAAGACATGACGTGGGATTGAGGAGATCCTCATATTATTCCTTCCACCGTCCGACAACATCCCCCGTCGAGGTCAACACTCTCCACCCGCACTGTAAACAGTGTTAGTGAAGCACTGCTTCCCCCTCCTGAGGCGTCAGACGGTTTGCCAGAATTTCTTTAAGGCTGTCTGATAGTCCTCCTCCATGGCCTCTCCGAACTCCTCCCAACCCCGAGTTTTTGCCTCTGCGACTGCCCGGGCTGCAGCATGCTTGGCCCGCCGATACCTGTTAGCTACCTCAGGAATCCCACGAGCCAACAAGGCCCTATAAGACTCCTTCTTCAGCCTGACGGCATCCCTTACTTCCGGTGTCCACCACCGGGTTCGGGGATTGCCGCTGTGTCAGGCACCACAGATCTTACGACCACAGCTACTAGCAGCTGCATCGACAATAGAGGCCGAGAACAAAGCCCACTTGGACTCCATGTCCCCAGCCTTCCCCGGAATCTGGGAGAAGCTCTCCTGGAGGTGTGAGTTAAAGGTCCCATCTGACAGAGGGCTCTGTCAGATGCTCCCAACAGACCTTCATTATAGTCTTGGGCCTGCCAGGTCAAAACCAGGTGGTGATTGGTTGACAGCTCATCTGAGTGTCCATCTGACCTGCACCCGGAGGCCAGATGACCTGACAACAAGGTCGAACATTGACCTCTGGCCTAGGATGTCCCGGTGCCATGTGCACTGATGGACACCTTGTGCTTGAACATGGTGTTCGTTATGGACAAACCATGGCTAGCACAGAAGTCCAATAACAGAACACCGCTCGGGTTCAGATCAGGGAGGCCGTTCCTCCCAATCACCCCTCTCCAGGTGTCATTGTCGTTGCCCATGTGGGCCCAGTAGAACAACGAAGTCCCCGGTCAGTGCACTGTCCAGTACCCCTCCCAGGGACTCCAAGAAGGCTGGGTACTCTGCACTGCCGTTCAGCCCGTAGGCCCACACAACAGTGAGAGACCCATCCCCGAGCTGAAGGCGCAGGGACGTGACCCTCTCATTCACTGGGGTGAACTCCAACACACAGCGGCTGAGCTGTGGGGAAATAAGCAGGCCCACACCAGCCCACCGCCGCTCCCCGCGGGCAATGCCAGAGAAATGGACAGTCCACCCCCCCTCAAGGAGTTGGATTCCAGAGCCCAAGCTGTGCGTGGAGGTGAGGCCAACTATATCTAGTCGGTAACACTCAACCTCCAGCACGAGCTCGGGCTCCTTCCCCCCCAGACCTAGTCTCCATGACCCGGTCGTCAAGGCCCCTGCCTTCGACTGCCGCCAAGATCTCCCCGCACCAGCCCCTAATGGATCCTCCTGCAGGTGGTGGGTCCCCCGTTGCTCCTTTGGGCTGAGCCCAGCTGGGCCCCGTGGGGGACATTCAGGCACTCAAACCCCTCCACCAAGTTAAGGTGGCAGTTCAAGGAGGGTTTCTGTAATACACAAGGAAAACAATGCAGAGTCATTAAGTCTATGTTAGAAAAGAGCAATCATTAAACAGAACGACTAAATTAAGCAGAGAACATAAACTACAGGAGAAAAATCATGCCTATAATGTAAGACTCAAATACAGCCTGTGCTCCAATCACAGGCTTTGAGCTACACAAACAGGAAACAGAAACAGATTGATTAGGGACACTTACGAGGTTAACGACAGAAGGACAAGAAGCGAGCGTGGGGCAGTCACAGTTGGTTTTATACAGACATGTACAGAGGTATGTATACACAGCTCATGACCACATAAAGAATGAGGGAGGACTGGACAGTGAGGGGCTGCGTCTGTCAGTTTGGATGGAAAAGTACTGGCTCAAACTGGGCTCAGATAATAGTACATATGTTTAAGCATGTTAAAATGTATTTTGCTATTATATTTGCACCAATGTCCAGTGACCAAAATAATCCCTCTACTAATTGTACCTTGTGAGACAGAGTTGGGGATCTTTGCAGTTCAGCAGTGAGGCACAGACACTGAGTCTCCTCTTTTCATTCACAGGTTCCACAGTGAGGTAGCATACACTAAAATTAGAGGATCTAATTCAGAACCCTACAGATAATGTATAAAGCCAGACACAACCAGCTGTCAATAAATATCCAAAAGATGTTTAGCAATAGATGTGACATTGTGCCATTGTGCTGTTTTCTCGTGGGTGGGGCTAAAATTGAGGCAAAAAAGGAGCTGTGCAAACAAGCGTAAACCTGCACGTTTTAGGAGGGATTATTTTTGTTTTTAAACATGGAGGATGCGGAAGGAATGACAAGTTTGGCTAAATTCGGTCTCGGAACTACGGTGGCCGAGAGGTGCAAACCAAATTTACAAACTGTAAAACATTTTTACAAAGTTTGAGACAAATTTACATTTTGGAAAACAATTTAACAAGTCGCGAAACACTTTTACAAACTCCGAAACACTTTTACAAATCCCAAAACAAATTTACAAGCGAAATTTAACCGGAAAGGGAACGTCCCAACTGCGGGGTTTAACCGGAAGTGACAACGAGAAGCGGCCAGTACGAGAACTATGGATGGTGTTTATGGTGAAACACGATGGACAGCGAGCGAGTGATGCTTTGCCCGTTTTGTGGGGAACATATGAGCCAATTAACCCGATTTTGTTTTTCGTGTGGTCGGTCTTTAGAGTTTTTAAAAGGCACAGACCAGACCGACAGACCAGGTACACAGGAGACATCTCAACCACCCGTTAATGCTAATGTTAAACAAGGTAAGTGTAGCATGTAGCGGCGTGAATAGCAGCACTGTTGGTTAGTGGCTCACAGTTTTCTGTTTTGAAACGTGGCGTTTGTTAATTTCAACAGAAAAATCGTGCCCATCATATAAACATTTCCTGGAGTACAGAAGCTCCAAGTCTAAGGAGCGTCAGTCTTGTAATTACGGGCCAAGAGGAAGACCTCGGGCTAACGTTAAAGAACGAAAACACGTTCAGGTAGGTTGGGCTGACTGCATTAGCTTATCAATACTTGACTATCTGACATGAGATGGCTCAGAAGTGGATCTGTATCATGTTAGATTTATTGTAGAGACTGAATTAAGTGTAATATAAAAACTAAAACCTTTAACGCAGGCACCTGTGTGTGTATTTTAGAGAATATAGCGCTCTAGCCACGTGTACATGTTTAATGTTCTTAACAGTTAATATATGAAATTAACATTATCTATCCTATATCATTTTTTTTAGATAAACATTGGGTTGATGGTGCCAAATGAAAATGATGGAACTGATTTAAAACCTCTAAGAGGGAAAACACTCCCTTTATTTGTTGACCCAGAGGTCGAAGCACCTGATCTTCTGAAACAAGCTGTAAAGAAAATGAGAACATTTAACAAGGACATGCAAGAAGGACCATATGTCCTTTGGAACCAGACCGCTCAGAGGTGGTCCATGTGCCTGGGTCAGAAAAGCCGTTCAAACTGGCTGATTATAAAAAAGAACTGGGGAGGCCATACTGCAGGATAAACTTTTTCATTTGCCTCAAAACACGCTTTGAAGGAGGTTAGTGTTAGTATTTTTACATATTTCAGATTAGACTTCATCTTTTGATTTGTTGTTTTTGTTTTTTTTTTCAGAAGTGGGTGATACCTCTGACACTGATTCTGAAATTGTCATCACATCAAGGAGCACAGTTGAATTTAATCGAGCTGACACTGTGGTACACCAATTATTTATGTATTTTTTAATACCTTTATGTGTATGAATGTAATTATTAATTTATCTACAGTATGACAACAATGCCAACCTTTCACTGTTGGTGTATACTGCATATGTAAGGAAACAGTTATGGAAGCTATTACAAATTGTTGATAAATTTATGTGTTTCCTCCCAGGTTTTTGAACCACAAATCCGAAGTACTCCAAAACACACAACTGAAGATGAAAGGTCAGGATATTTTAGCATCAGGCCTTTGTCATGGAGTCAAACCGATTTAATTATTTGATTAGAGACACTTTCTAATTGGAATCATGGCTGTATTTGTTTACATTCTTAGATGACTATTGTAGGCCTGAAGGACAGTAATAAGTAATGTAACAATTTTATCATTTTAATCATGTTTCAGAGATGCACCAGGACATTCAGCAACAATTCAGCCTGGACAGGTAATAGGGCAGACTGTTACAGCCTGACATTTTTTACTTTCATTGTAGTTGTTTCAGTCATTTTAATTTGTTTTCAGATAGTGATATCTGATACTGAGGATATGGATCCACCTGAAACTAATTCAGCCAAGACTTCTTGCTATGGGTAAGTAAAAATTATAGTGACACATACTTTCTATTTTACTAATCAGGAAGAAAGTTTCCCAACAGTAAATACACGGACCTGTATGCACCAAGTGTGGAGGAAGAGGACAAGGAGCTGGTTGCAGTCAGTGTGGAGAATTTCCAACACACAGCAGTGTAAAAAAACTTTTGACTCATTCCAGTTTTTTTATTGTGTAATATTGCTGGTATTTAGGTAAGTGGTCAAAAAGCAAGCACTGTCTGGGATATCCATTAATTAGATCACTTCCTGTCATTACAGAGAGGAGATGAACATTACACTACCTGACATTGTGGCAAACCTATCACTTCCTATTGATCACAAAAGTATCAGCAGGTTCAACATCTCAAGGGCTAATGTTTGGGATGGAGCAGTCAGAGGTTTCAAGCGTGCAACATATTCTGAAACCTGTGACATGCTGGTCAGATTTACTGATGATGCTGGTGTTTTTGAAGAAGGAATTGACACAGGTGGTCCAAGAAGAGAATTTTTAACTCTTTTTTTTTTTTTTTTTTTTTTTTTTTTTTTTTTTTTTTTTTTTTTTATAAAGAAGAACATACAATAACAATAAGAAATCAGTAATCATAAAAAAGAACAACAATCAAACAAGAAGAGTAAGAACTAAAGAAAGAAAAAAAAATGTATATATATGTATATTATGTGTGTGTGTGTGTGTGCATGTGTGTGTGTGTGTGTGTGTGCATGCGTGTGTGTGCGAAAGCGGGAAAGAGATTGGGAATAGTGGGTTTGAAACCAGAAGGGAGGAGGTGGTAGTAATCACAATAGTAATAATAATGATAATATATAATGTACAATAATAGTAATAATAATAATAATAATAATAATAATAATAATAATAATAATAATATATAATGTACAATAATCATAACAACAACAACACAATAACAACAACAGATATAAACATAACAATAATAATCATAATTACTAACTAAACAGAAGAAGCTATATTTGAGGTGTTATGGCTCTAAAAAGGTGATGAATGAGGACCAGGGTGTGTTCGATGAGTCTGTATTGAGTTCAGAGTGCATGGTATGGTTGGAGATGTAATCAAATAGTAACTGTTTCCAAGTGGCAATATGTATTTTGTCCCGTGATTTCCAATTAAGTAAAATAACTTTCTTGGCGATAGTTAGCGACACAAGGAGGTGTTTTTTGCTAGATTGATGGAGGTTGAAAGTGGATATGTCTCCAAGCAGGCAGAGGGATGGGGACATTGGGATGTGACATTCGAGTATTGTGGTGAGTGCATGGGTGATAGTTTCCCAGAATGCTTGAATTGGTGTACAGTGCCAGAAAGCGTGAATGTAATTGTCAGTGTTTCCTTGTGTACATTGTGAACATGCTCCAGAGGTGAATCCCATTTTTGATAATTTATAGCCAGTGTAGTGGTATCTGTGAAGGACTTTGAATTGAATGAGTTGTAGGTTAGAATTGCTGGTCATTGAGTAAAGGTTTTTGCAGATTTGGGTCCAGAAATTGGCATCAGGAGCAAACGCTAAATCCTGTTGCCATTTTGTAATTGGTAGAGATTGTTCATTGTCTGTATGTGTAATTATTTTGTATATCTTTGAGTTTAATTTTATAGGGGTAATCTGTATAAATCTTGATATTATTTGAGGAAGGTTTAAGTTTGTTGATTGAGTTTTTAGTTTATTTTGAATGATTGATTTTAGCTGGAGGTATTCAAGGAAGCATTTGCTCTCGATGCCATATTCCTGGACCAGGTGTGTAAATGGTGCAAGAGTGTTGTCAGTGAAAATATGTTTAAGGTGAGTTATGCCCTTTTCTTCCCATTTGATAAAGTGTAGAGGTTTCTTATTACTTGTGAATTTGGGATTGTTCCAGATTGGTGTGTTTTTTGTTGGAGTGTGAGGGGTATGTGATATTTGGTAGAATTTCCACCAGGCTGTCAGAGCCGCTGCTATGGTTGGTGCTTTGAAAAGTGCATTTTTCCTTATTGATTGGTCCAGAAAAGGTAAGTCTGAAATTTTTATTTTGTTACATATTATTTGTTCAGTGTCAATCCAAATTTGATCAGAGGGGTTTGAGTGAATCCATTTGTAAATAAACTGTAGATGGTTGGATATTGAATAATGATAAAAGTTTGGCGCATTAAGGCCTCCTTGTAATTTTGGTTTCTGGAGTGTTGAGAGTTTAAGCCGTGGAGGTTTGTTTTTCCAGTAAAATGCATTAATGGTGGAATCGAGTGATTTAAACCAAGCTGCAGAGGGTTGGACAGGGGTCATTGAGAATAGGTAGTTGATTCTGGGAAGAATAGACATTTTGATAATGGATATTCGGCCTAATATTGAGATGGGGAGATTCATCCAGCGTTGTAAATCATTTTCTATTTGTTTAAGTAGTGGAGAGAAATTGAGGGTAAACAACTCTGACAGCCTGGGGGAAATCCTTATTCCCAAATAGGTGATGTGATCGGTGCAGAGTGGAACTGGGGTGGGTGTTGATGTCACATCCCAACTGTTTGGCTGTAGCGGTAGTATTGATGACTTATTCCAGTTGATTGAGTATTGAGAAAGGCTAGAGTATGCTTCTATAAGGTTTATGGCGTGGTGAAGGGAGGTGGGTGGGTCTTGTAAAAATAGGAGAACGTCATCTGCATATAGACTTATTTTATGTTCCTGGTTTAGTGTTTGAATACCTTTGATCTGATTATTTTGACGGATTGCAGCTGCCAGTGGTTCAATGAAAATTAGAAACAATAATGGTGAGAGTGGGCATCCCTGCCGGTTCCCACGATGCAATGTGAAGGGTCGTGATGTTAAACCATTTGTGATAACAGTGGCAGTAGGTGATGTATAGAGAATCCTTATCCAGTTGGTGAATGACTCTCCGAAGCCAAACCTCCCAAGCGTGGCAAACAGGAAAGTCCAGTCAACTCTGTCAAATGCCTTTTCTGCATCTAGAGATGCTATTATGTGCTTTCCTTGGTTTATTGATGACCAGTGAATTAGATTAAACAATCTGCGGGTGTTAGTGGATGCGTATCTTCCTTTGACAAAACCTGTTTGGTCTGGGTGAATGATTGAGGGGATTACTTTCTCTAATCGGTGAGCGAGTGTTTTGGCTATAATTTTTGTGTCTACGTTCATGAGAGAAATGGGCCTGTAGCTAGATGGTAGTGTAGGGTCTTTATTAGGTTTGAGAATAAGGGATATTGTGGCTGAGTTCATGTGTATTGGGAGTTTAGAGTTTTGTTTTGATTCTTGCAGCATTTGCATGAATAGTGGTGACAGTATGTCCCAAAAATGTTTGTAGAACTCAGCAGGGAAGCCATCGGGACCGGGAGATTTATTGTTAGGCATACATGTCAGAGCTGAGTTCAGTTCTGTTTCCATAATTGGTGCATCTAATCTCGATATTTGGTCTGTGGTGAGAGTTGGTAAATTGATGTTCTTAAGGAAGGATTGTATATGTTCTAGGTTTGTTTGTATTTCAGAGGAGTATAGTCTACTATAGAACTTTTGAAATATCTCATTTATTTCTCTATGTGATGTGGTGGGCTTCCCTGCTGAGTTCTTGATAACAGGAATTGATGTTTTGTCTTTGTTTATTTTGATTTGGTTTGCCAAATATTTGCCTGATTTATTGTTATGGTGAAAGTATTCTTGTCTGAGTCTGTGAATGAGGAATTGAGTTCGTTTATTTATAATTTCATCTACCTGGAATTTGAGTTTTCTTATTTCATTTTGTAGTTTGTCTGTAGGATTTCTCATATTTGTTTGTTCCAGTGTTTTTATTTCTTGTTCTAACTTGTATTCCAGTTCTTTTTCTTTTTTAGATTTATTAACGGAGAAGGTAATGATACGACCAGTGAGGACCGCCTTTCCTGTCTGCCACAACAGGGAGAGTGATGACTCCGGAGAGTCATTCAGCCCTAGAAAGGATGCCCACTCTCGCCTGATATAACTGTCAAAATTAGGGTCTGATAGGAGTGATGTGTTAAAGCGCCATCTGGTGTTCGGTTTAGGTTGGTCTGAGTAATTCCAAGTAATTGTTATTGGGGCGTGATCACTAATGATGATAGGATGAATTTGTTGTTCCGATATTTGCGACATGATTGAGTTACTATTAAGAATAAAGTCAATGCGATGGTAGGAGTGGTGAACAGATGAATAGAATGTATATTGTTTCTTTTTTGGGTTCTGGAGTCGCCAACTATCGCCAATGCCAAAGTCATCCATAAGGTGTTTGAGTGTTTCTGAGGATTGCCAAATACGTGTGTTTTTTGTTTTTGATCTATCTATTGTAGGGTCAAGTACAGTGTTGAAGTCACCACCTAAAATTACTGGACAGTTTGTACAATTTTGAAGGAGAGAAAAAAAATTCCTGAAAAAACTGGGGTCATCTGTGTTGGGGCCATACACATTGCCAATTGTGACGGGACTATTGTTAATTGAAATATTAATAATAATATACCGTCCTTCTGGGTCTGAAATGGTAGAATTATGAACGAATTGGACATTTCGGTTGATCAATATACATACTCCTCTCTGTTTAGTATTGTAGTGAGCTGAAAATAGATGACAATATTGTGTTGTTTTAATATTTTGGTATGTTGAATTTGTTGCATGAGTTTCTTGAAGAAGACAGATGTCTGCTTTAAGTTTACATATTTGATCTAATACTTTAAGTTTTTTTTTCTGGTTGCCAATTCCCCGAATGTTCCACGACAGTAGTTTGAGCTTTGCCATATTAATTATAGATAGATGGGAGAGTAAAGCTGATAATTGTGAGCTTGCTTGTGTTGTGTGAGTGGGTGAGTGTCTGTATTGATGTGTGTGTGTGTGTGTGTGTGTTTTGTGTGCATATGCATCATTTCAAAGAAGAGAAAAACAAACAAACAGTAAAATAAACAAAAAAAGGGGAAAAAAGAAAACAGTAGATCCAGTTTAGAGTGGTCTGTAAAACAATAGATCATGGGTTCAATGTCTACAATCCGAGGATGTCACGTGTTGCCTTCCCCCCCTTGCCGCATTAGACAAACACAAAAATAGTGAGTAGGACGGAAAAAAATAATAATAAAAAAGAAGTAGAAAAAAAAAAAGGCGGAAAAAAAAAGAAAGAAAGAAAATAATAATAAAATAAAATAAATTTTCCACCAGGATAAGTCCTAGGAGATTGAGTCGCTCAGATGACGTCATCAGTGTGTATCCGCGTTTACCTTAGGGATGCACATGTAGTCCGTCGCCGCCCGTAAGCCAATAAGTTATTTTTAACTCTGTTAATGAAGCACTTGAAAGACAGGCCCATTTTTGATGGACCTGAAGGACATCACTTCTTGGTCTGCAATGCAAATGGTATGCATAGTGTTTGATGTATACTATACGACTTGGTTTGTTAATCATAATTAATTGTGTATATCACAAAGCTTAAGCTTTTTTCTCATTTTTTAGAGTTTCTTTTGTTTTCTGTGTTTAATTTTGCATTATGAATTCATTCACAGCTGTTAGGGAGGATGAATACTTCCTGGCAGGAAAGATGATTGCAGTGTCAATTGTACATGGAGGTCCAGGGCCCCATTTCCTGTCAGAAGATCTTGTACATTATCTAGCCGGCCAGCCTTCATTCAAAGCAACAGTTAATTTAATAACTGATGAAGAAATAGGGAAAGCTTTGCGAGAGGTGAGAATAGTATAAAGCTATTCTAGTGTGGTAGGAGATAGTTTTACATGGTTCCTGTTGTGTTTTAGGACATTTTTACTTCATATACTACATGCACATTTATTAGTTTTTGATAGGGTAGGGTTACACTATGATGTGTATGTCACTGAATAAATTTTATTTATATATATATATATATATATAAAAAAAAATGTGTTCCTCACCTTCCACGGTGGTTGGTCTCTCTCACCCTCATCCAGCTCGGGCCCTCTACCAGAGTCCTGGGAGCTTGAGAGTTCTGCGCAGTATCTTTGCTGTTCCTAGTACTGCACTTTTCTGGACTGAGATGTCTGATGTTTTTCCGGGTATCTGCTTGAGCCACTCCTCCAGTTTGGGGGTTACAGCCCCGAGTGCTCCGATCACCACGGGCACCACTGATGCCTTCACCTTCCAGGCCTTCTCCAGCTCTTCCTTGAGCCCCTGGTATTTCTCTAGTTTCTCGTGTTCCTTTTTCCTGATATTACCATCACTTGGTATTGCAATGTCCACCACCACGGCTTTGTTCTGTTGCTTATCCACCACCACTATGTCTGGTTGGTTCGCCATCACCATTCTGTCAGTCTGTATCTGGAAGTCCCACAGGACCTTGGCACGCTCATTCTCCACAACCTTTGGGGGAGTTCCCCACCTTGACCTTGGGGTCTCCAGCCCGTACTCTGCACAGATGTTTCTGTACACTATGCCCGCCACTTGGTTGTGTCGCTCCATGTATGCTTTCCCTGCCAGCATCTTACACCCTGCAGTTATGTGCTGGACTGTCTCAGGAGCCTCTTTGCACAACCTACACCTTGGGTCTTGTCTGGTGTGGTAGATCTGGGCCTCTATTGCTCGGGTGCTCAAGGCCTGCTCCTGTGCAGCCAGGATGAGGGCCTCTGTGCTGTCCTTCAGACCTGCCCTCTCCAGCCATTGGTAGGATTTCTTGATATCAGCCACTTCAGTTATGTTTCGGTGGTATGCCCCATGTAGGGGCTTGTCCTGCCATGATGGTCCCTCCAGCACCTCTTCCTCTGACCTCCACTGTCTGAGGCATTCCCTGAGCACATCATCTGTTTGGGCCTTATCCTTGATGTACTTATGGATTTTGACTGTTTCATCCTGGACAGTGGTTCCCACACTCACTAGTCCTCGGCCTCCTTCCTTCCGGCTCGCATACAGTCTCAGGGTGCTGGATTTGGGATGGAACCCTCCATGCATGGTCAGGAGCTTTCGTGTCTTAACGTCTGTGGTCTGTATCTCCTCCTTTGGCCAGCTTATGATTCCTGCTGGGTATCTGATCACTGGCAGGGCATAGCTGTTTATTGCCTGTGCCTTATTCTTGCCATTGAGCTGGCTTCTTAGGACTTGCCTTACTCGTTGCAGGTATTTGGCCGTAGCCGCTTTCCTTGTTGCCTCTTCAAGGTTGCCATTTGCTTGTGGGATACCAAGGTACTTGTAACTGTCCTCAATGTCTGCTATTGTTCCCTCTGGGAGTGAGACCCCCTCTGTGTGGACTACCTTCCCTCTCTTTGTCACCATCCTACTACATTTCTCGAGCCCGAATGACATTCCAATGTCTGTGCTGTAGATCCTGGTGGTGTGGATCAGTGAGTCGATGTCCCGCTCACTCTTAGCGTACAGCTTGATGTCATCCATGTAGAGGAGGTGGCTGATGGTGGCCCCGTTTCTGAGTCGGTATCCATAGCCAGTGCGGTCAATGATTTGGCTGAGGGGGTTCAGACCTATGCAGAACAGCAGTGGGGACAGTGCATCTCCTTGGTATATGCCACATTTGATGGCCACTTGTGCAATTGGCTTGCCATTGGCTTCAAGGATGGTCTTCCACAACCGCATTGAGTTTGCAATGAATGCCCTTAGAGTCCGACTGATATTGTACAACTCCAAGCACTCAGTGATCCATGTGTGTGGCATTGAGTCATAGGCTTTCTTGTAATCAATCCAGGCAGTGCACAGGTTGGTCTGACGGGTTCTGCAGTCATGGGCGACTGTTCGGTCAACCAGGAGTTGGTGTTTGGCTCCTCTGGTGTTTTTGCCAATGCCCTTCTGTGCTGTGCTCATGTATTGATCCATGTGCCCACTTATCTTAGCCGCAATGATGCCTGACATGAGCTTCCATGTTGTGGAGAGACAGGTTATTGGCCGATAGTTGGATGGGACTGTACCCTTTGAGGGATCCTTCAGGATCAGGATCGTACGCCCTTGGGTTAGCCATTCAGGGTGAGTCCCATCCCTTAGCAGCTGGTTCATTTGTGCTGCCAGGCGCTCGTGGAGTGCAGTGAGCTTCTTTAGCCAGTACGCATGGATCATGTCAGGACCAGGTGCTGTCCAGTTTTTCATGCCTGAGACTCTTTCCTGAATGTCTGCCACTGTGATGGTGACTGGATCTTGTTCAGGGAGGTTGCTGTGGTCTTCCCTCAGAGCCACCAGCCACTGTGCATCGGTGTTATGTGATGCCTCCCTCTCCCATATGCCCTTCCAGTACCTTTCAGTCTCCAGCCTTGGTGGGTCTGCTCTGGTGTTATTCCCCTGCCATTGAGCGTACACTTTCGCAGGTTGTGTTGCGAAGAGGCGGTTTATTCGTCTGGCTTCATTTTCCCGCGTGTACCTCTTTAGGCGGCTGGCTAAGGCTTGCAGCCTTTGCTTGGCAGTTTCGAGTGCTTCAGGTATGGGCATCTGGCTGTACCTCCTGGGTACTTGTTTTTTCATTGCACCTTTCTTGGCCTCTGACAATTGGCTCACTTCTCTCCGCGCCTCCTTGATTTTGCCCTCTAACCGTCTTTTCCATGGTGGGTATTGTCTCTCATGGCTCCCATGGTTGCTCTTATAGCCCAGCACCTCTAGGATCACTGCTGCTGAAGTGTATATCAGCTCATTGGTTTCAGTGATGCTTGTGGTAGGGATCGCTCTCAGAGCTGCATTCACATCTTCTAGGAGACTTTCAGATGGTACTTCACTTAGCCTCTGTAACTGGCGTCGGGGTTGCCTTGTGTTCATTCGGGCCATGATCTTATCTTTCAGGTCAGTCGCTGCCTCGTTCAGCGTGATACTTATTGGGGCTTCGGACCCAATCTCTGGTTGGGGAGTTGGTGTTAACTCCCCTCTGACCTGGCGTCCTGGCTCCCCCTTGCCGTAGCATTTGTGTTGTACCTCGTCAATCTCTAGTTGTGATAGCAGTTGCCGTTTGTGGATGTTGGAACACTGAGCTACTAGTTGTTTGGCCGTTAGCTTGGACTGTGGGTTTCGAAGTAACCATTTCTCCCACATCCTGTTCATGTAACCCCTCTGACTAGGGTTACTGGAGTAGTAGCATTCCAACAGAGCCTTGTTATCGCATCTCGCCCATTTCCGCCTCATTGTTCCAGTAGCCCATTTTTCATCAAGGTGCTCTGGTTCCCCAGCACCTGACGCAGACCTTGTTTGGCCGGGCGACGTCTGAGCCGGCATCTCGTAACTGTTATTATCTCCCATCATTGTATGAGGTAGGCAGTACCGTGAAGGGTCTTGCCCAAGGACCCACACTGGTTGCTCATTGCCCCTCGGGGGGGGATTTGAACCCGGGTCCCCCGTGCGAAAGTCAAGTGACTTACCAGTTGAGCTAACCAGTCGGATATATATATATATATATATATATATATATATATATATATATATATATAATAACCGTGGAAGGAGAGGAACACTTGTTTTTATATATATATATATATATATATATATATATATATATATATATATATATATATATATATATATATAATAACCGTGGAAGGAGAGGAACACTTGTTTTTATATATATATATATATATATATATATATATATATATATATATATATATATATAAAAACAAGTGTTCCTCTCCTTCCACGGTGGTTGGTCTCTCTCACCCTCATCCAGCTCGGGCCCTCTACCAGAGGCCTGGGAGCTTGAGAGTTCTGCGCAGTATCTTTGCTGTTCCTAGTACTGCACTTTTCTGGACTGAGATGTCTGATGTTTTTCCTGGTATCTGCTTGAGCCACTCCTCCAGTTTGGGGGTTACAGCCCCAAGTGCTCCAATCACCAGGGGCACCACTGATGCCTTCACCTTCCAGGCCTTCTCCAGCTCTTCCTTGAGCCCCTGGTATTTCTCTAGTTTCTCGTGTTCCTTTTTCCTGATATTACCATCGCTTGGTATTGCAATGTCCACCACCATGGCTTTGTTCTGTTGCTTATCCACCACCACTATGTCTGGTTGGTTCGCCATCACCATTCTGTCAGTCTGTATCTGGAAGTCCCACAGGACCTTGGCACACTCATTCTCCACAACCTTTGGGGGAGTTCCCCACCTTGCCCTTGGGGTCTCCAGCCCGTACTCTGCACAGATGTTTCTGTACACTATGCCCGCCACTTGGTTGTGTCGCTCCATGTATGCTTTCCCTGCCAGCATCTTACACCCTGCAGTTATGTGCTGGACTGTCTCAGGAGCCTCTTTGCACAACGTACACCTTGGGTCTTGTCTGGTGTGGTAGATCTGGGCCTCTATTGCTCGGGTGCTCAAGGCCTGCTCCTGTGCAGCCAGGATGAGGGCCTCTGTGCTGTCCTTCAGACCAGCCCTCTCCAGCCATTGGTAGGATTTCTTGATATCAGCCACTTTAGTTATGTTTCAGTGGTATGCCCCATGTAGGGGCTTGTCCTGCCATGATGGTCCCTCCAGCACCTCTTCCTCTGACCTCCACTGTCTGAGGCATTCCCTGAGCACATCATCTGTTTGGGCCTTATCCTTGATGTACTTATGGATTTTGACTGTTTCATCCTGGACAGTGGTTCCCACACTCACTAGTCCTCGGCCTCCTTCCTTCCGGCTCGCATACAGTCTCAGGGTGCTGGATTTGGGATGGAACCCTCCATGCATGGTCAGGAGCTTTCGTGTCTTAACGTCTGTGGTCTGTATCTCCTCCTTTGGCCAGCTTATGATTCCTGCAGGGTATGTGATCACTGGCAGGGCGTAGCTGTTTATTGCCTGTGCCTTATTCTTGCTATTGAGCTGGCTTCTTAGGACTTGCCTTACTCGTTGCAGGTATTTGGCTGTAGCCGCTTTCCTTGTTGCCTCTTCAAGGTTGCCATTTGCTTGTGGGATACCAAGGTACTTGTAACTGTCCTCAATGTCTGCTATTGTTCCCTCTGGGAGTGGGACCCCCTATATATATATATATATATATATATATATATATATATATATATATATATATATATATATATATATATATATTTCATGTTCATGCTGTTTTATTATGCCTTTCAGATTGAGAATGCTACTTCATTGGATGTTCTGCAGGAATGTATCATGAGACACAGCACAATGTTACAGACAGCAGGCTGTCTGAGACATGTGGCTGCTGTGGAGGAAAGGAAAGAAGTTGTGGCAGACTACCTAATTGACAGGTAAGAACATAGTTTTAAAGATGTCATTTTCTTTGTGTTATATTTTGTTTGAAATCTCTTATGGCATGTATGGCATGGAGAAGAAGAGAGCTTTTAGGTCAGGGACCAAGGAGGAGCTGAAGGCTGCACAGAAGAAGCTGAGGAGGAAAATCAGGACGAGCCAAGCCAGCCAAAAGAGAAGGATGGAGCAGCAGCTTCAGCAGAAGAACATCCAGGGGGTGTGGAGAAGTCTCAAGACGATCTCAGGCTTCAAAGCACCTCCTGCCCAGACGGAGGGGGATCTGCGGTGGGTAAACGAGCTCAATTCTCACTTCCTGAGATTTGATCAATCCTTGAGCCTTAAGCTGAGGGTGGTACCACAACTCTGGAAGACCTCCTGCGTGGTACCAGTGCCTAAGACACCGCACGCCAAAGACCTCAGCAGCTTCAGGCCGGTGGCTCTAACATCCCATCTGAAGAAGACACTGGAGAGACTGGTCCTTGGCCACCTCCGCTCCACCGTGAGCTCAGCGATGGACCCGCTGCAGTTTGCGTACCGGCCTGGCATCGGAGTGGAGGACGCCGTCATCTACCTGCTGCACCGCTCACTGTCTCACCTGGAGAACCCCGGCAGCACTGTGAGGATTCTCTTCTTTGACTTCTCCAGTGCTTTCAACACCATCCAGCCACTGCTCCTGAGGGACAAACTGGAGACTGCCGGTGTGGACTGTGACCTTGCAGACTGGATCCTGGACTACCTCACAAACCGGCCCCCAGTTTGTGAGAGCCAAGAACTGCGTGTCTGACCTCCTGACCTGCAGTGTGGGGGCGCCCCAGGGCACTGTCCTCGCGCCCTTTCTTTTCACCCTCTACACTGCAGACTTCAGACACAACACGGACAGCTGCGTCCTGCAGAAGTTCTCTGATGACTCTGCCATCATTGGCTTCATCAAGGATGACGACGATGTGGAGTACAGAGGACTAACACAGGACTTTGTGGACTGGTGTCAGCAGAACCACCTCATCATCAATGCAGGGAAGACCAAGGAGATGGTGGTGGACTTCCGCAGATGCCACTCTACTGTCCCCTCCGTGAACATCCAGGGAAGAGACATTGAGAGAGTGGACTCATACAAGTACCTGGGTGTTCATCTGAACAACAAACTGGACTGGACTCATAACACAGATGCACTGTACAGGAAGGGCCAGAGTCGGCTCTATCTCCTGAGGAGACTCAGGTCTTTTGGAGTGAGGGGGCCACTCCTGAAGACCTTCTATGACTCTGTGGTGGCATCAGCCATCCTGTACGGTGTGGTCTGCTGGAGCAGCAGCATCACAGAGAGGGAGAGAAAGAAGCTGGACAAGGTCATCAAGAAGTCCAGCTCCGTCCTGGGCTGTCCTCTGGACTCAGTGCAGCAGGTGGGGGACAAGAGGGTCCTGGCTAAGGTCATCTCTATGCTGGACCATGAGTGTCACCCCCTGCAGGACGCCCTGTCTGCTCTGGAGAGCAGCTTCAGTGACAGACTGATTCACCCTCGCTGTGGGAAGGAGAGGTTTCGCAGGTCTTTCCTTCCTGCTGCTGTCAGACTGTACAATGAACACTGTTAACACTGAACATGTGTCATTCAACTATATCTATGTGCAATACTGTGCAATACCTCTGATACAATTCACTCATGTCACTTTACTGATATTTATTTTGTTCATATGCTGCACTGTTACTTTATTGTACATAATAGTTTTTCTGGTATTTTATATTTTGCTCCACCGAAACAGTGTGTTACATTAGAGTCTATTTTTAAGTCTATTTTTAAATTATTTTTAAGCCATTATCTATTATCTTGTTTTATTGCATGTTCCATTTTCCTGCTGTTCTTGAACTGTGCGTTGCAACACTGGAATTTCCCCACTGTGGGACTAATAAAGGCATATCTTATCTTATCAGCTAAATCCTATGATTTTTTTTAAGTTTCTACTGAGTCAAATGCACTCAGTGTCAGTTTTATTGATATTATCTCAAGTAAACAATAAAAGCAAGTTTTCTGAAAAATTATAAAAATTTAGTTATCTGTTTTGGCAAATTAACTCTGGTGGATTGGTAGAGAACCTTTAACAGTTATCTTTAGATAATTTAAATGCAATTGGCACAACACACCAGTGAAAGTGTCTGTGTTTACTTTGTAGATTCAAAGATGGTCTTTCAGCCCTTCAGTTTCTTACTACACTACAACAACACCCTTCTTTGCTGACCCCTGTCCTGTGCCACTCTGCAAAGCCACTCACTGGCTTGGAACTTGAGAGACTCTTCAAACCTGAGCTCAGCCCTTCAGGGAGTAACTCAGTAAGACTGAAAGAAAGTCAAACTTTAGCCTACTGGGCAGACTACCTCCTTGATTAGGAAGGTTTGTATGTTTTTTTTGTTTTTGTTTTTTTTGTAACTACCTGGAAAACCTCTTTATCATGGTATATCTGAACATTTTTTCTTTGCAGAAGGCCAGGCTGCTGTGTCTGTGGAGGATGTTTTGATGTTTGCAACTGGGCTGACATCACTTCCCCCTTCTGGCTTGGAACCACTGCCACAAATAGAGTTCCTGGATGACTCTCCATTCCCGATGGCAAATACATGTTCAAAGTTGCTGAAATTGCCACTTCTAGATTCATACAGTGTGTTTAAGTCACAAATGGACTTTGGAATTCTTAATAGTCCAGGATTTGGCTGTTTTTAAACCACATGACTGGGTGACCTCTAGAGCCCAGACTCTACAAATGTTTTGTTCTAAACATGCTGTTGTTGTTTGTGCACTTAAAAGTGCGGTTAAGTCTCAGTCGTTTTAGATCCACGATTTTTAATCTGTGGTCTGTTTGTAAATCACTGTTTTATTCATTTGAGGTTCATTTTAGAATGAGGAAAAAAAACAAAAGGATTTCAGGAGATTTTGTTCTCTATAAAACAAAATATAGTAAATGTAATAACAGGTTAGTAATTTGCTTTATTTTTTTTCATCTCTTTCCCACTTTGAATTGATGAAGCCATAGGTGACAAATTTTGTGTACATGTTCCACCATTCCAGTAAACCTCTCATCCATTCATAGTTCAGCAATTTCTTTTAGTTTTAGATACAGTGCAGTTGCAGACTGCCAATACTCTGGCTTCTGTAAATGACTGTTCTCCATGGCCAAGTCCAAATACTCCTGCATGTTTGCGTCACCACATGGAGCTCTTGTCGGGCGAGCCTCGGGAAAGGCATCCAGTTCAGCCTGTTCAATTGGAAATCCACAGTCTCTGGAGCCAAACCTATGTTAAACAGAAGACATAATTACATTTATTAAAATTTAATAGAAAAGGAAAACAAATACAAATTTTAATCACCAAAGTACTACCTGTGTGGCAAGTAGTAGAGCTCATTGGGCACGCCTTCTGGACATGATGCTGTTCTCGAGGGTCGAATCCTGTGACTGTTCCACAATCTCACACACTCATCCAAGTCCTTCTGGATAACATCACCAAAGCAATATCTCAGTAGACATTGATGCTCATGACTCCCATTGAAGTATCCAGCATCTCTAAGGTCTGCAAATAGCTCCATCCAGAACTGAGACCTATAGAAATCAATAAAATAAGTTATCATTTTAGGCCAATACACATGTTTAAATGAATAACATCAAAAGTTTCATATAATTAAAATGACTTCATGAAGGCCATTTACCTTCCCTTTCTGAAGATGGCCCACCAAGACTCAATCCTCTGGTTGTTTGTGGATGAGCCATACATGTGGCTGGACGCTCCAGAGAAGTAGTCATTGTGGTGGTGGCGTAAGGTGCACTGAATTGCGGCCATGGTCCCGTTCTCCGTGCCACAGTCAGTCCTCAGTCTCATGGGAGTGACCCCAAGGTTTTGCACACATGACAGAAAATAGTGAGCGATCACACTTGGGTCATTATTAGTCGGTCCACATGCAAGCCACATTATTTTATGTGAAAACCCATCGATACAGCCTGAAATAGCCAAACCAAATGGCTTAAGTTTATCATAACCATCCGCGTGCCACATGTAGTTCGGTCCCATGGAGTGGTACGTTCTTCTGACAAACCTTCTGCGTGCTCTCCTCTCACACCCTCGAGGATTTAACTCCCGGAGCAAATTCATCACATGATCCCTCTTTACTTGCAGATTGTGCTTTTGTTTAAGTACCTGCCACATCATTCGGTAGCCAAACAGCTGTCCAGGTCCACGAAGTTCCAGTCGAATGGCCCTCATTATGGAGTTTGTAGAGGAGTAATGCGATATAAACCAGCTCATTCAGTTTGCTTTTCAGAGACCTCAAGCTGATGTGAACACCATGTAAACATGACATCATGTCCACGATTACGGCGTACGAGTGTCCCTCATTAAAATATCTGATACACTGCTGCAGCATATCCGGTCTGTCGGTCTGGTCTGCGCCTTTTAAAAACTCTAAAGACCGACCACACGAAAAACAAAATCGGGTTAATCGGCTCATATGTTCCCCACAAAACGGGCAAAGCATCACTCGCTCGCTGTCCATCGCGCTTCATCGTAAACACCATCAATAGTTCTCGTATTGGTGCTTCTCGTCGTCACTTCCGGTTAAACCCCGCAGTTGGGACATTCCCTTTCCGGTTAAATTTCGCTTGTAAATTTGTTTTGGGATTTGTAAGTGTTTCGGAGTTTGTAAAAGTGTTTCGCGACTTCTTAAATTGTTTTCTGAAATGCAAATTTGTTTCAGAACTTGTAATTTTGTTTTATGATATGTAAAAATGGTTTCCAAAATGTAAATTTGTCTCAAACTTTGTAAGAGTGTTTTACAGTTTGTAAATTTGGTTTGCACCTCTTGGCCACCGTACGGAACAGTCTTATGAACAACTCTACCATCTCCGGTTGTCATTGGCACATCACTGTTGGACTGAGGGCTTGGCTGAGGCTGTACGGGTCTGTTTGTGTATCCTGTGGGTCTAAAGTCTCAATGTCAGTAGGCACTGTTTGTGGTACTCTGTGAGCATGACTGAGGTGTCTACGGTTACTCCTGAGAACTGCACCTGACTTCCCCATTTCATAAGATCTTCAGTCAGTGGGTTTTTTACATAACATAAAATCTAAAACTAGTATCGGAACTAGATCATGATTTTTCACAGGTATCGATACTAAAAAAGTCCCAGTGACAGGACAGAAATGAACCTTTTCTGAATGTCTTTAGAATGATGTTGAGCTGTATCAGAACAAGTATAAGAGCACATAGACTAGTATACACCCATGGACCACTATGGAACCTACAGGACCACTGAGGGACACAGTTACTGTCAGAAAATTACACAGTTATTATGATTCTTAATAGAAAGGTTGTAAAGCTTTCTCTATAAAAAATGAAACTCAGAAGGCAGATTCTGTTTTAAGCTTGCAAGCTTGGGGATCGTAGCGCTTGTTACAGCTCGTCCTACTACCCCAGAGCAGGCCTGGGGGTCCTCGTAGCGCTTTTTACAGCTCGTCCTACCGTCCCAAAGCTGACTCTCCCCTTGCTTGCTTTTTATTACAAGACACAGGTCAAAAGGGCAAAAGGCGGTCACATACTACAACAGAACACCCATCAAAACAGGAAGTTTCTTTCAGTCTGTCGCTAAGGCAGATATTCTGATAAAACAGGATGTGTGTCTAGGTGTGAACACTGAAGCAGAAACTGTGTGTCACACAGTGTTGTAAAATAAAAGTATACTTTGATAAAATATAAAATAAACATTATAAAATATAAAATCCTTTACAGTTACACACATATAAAACCACATGGTAATATAAACAAAAATACTACCACTTAAAATTGTCTAAAGAGTCTTTTTTATTGTCAGCATGGTATCGAAATTGGTATCGGAATCAGTATCGAGCATATTCCAGAGTTTGAAATCAAGTTTGAAACTCTAGTATTGTGATACTAGTTGGTAGGCACTTTGGCAGACGACAGAAAAGTGAACATGTTTTATCTCAACAAATTATAATGTAATCAAAATGACTATATATATTACTAAAAATATGTGACAAACATATATATAGAGTGGTGCTAAAACATTAATAAAATCAATAAGATAAGAAGAAAAAGGCACTTTGGGCTTTTCACTTCTTTTAGACAGATTTCAGTTCTAAGTGCATACTATAATTGTCCTGGAGCGTTCACATCTGAGAGAAGACTCAAATCTGAACTTTAAACTAATACAAGAGTCCCATGCATTTCAGCACGTTTGTGGAGGTCTAAACTACAGGGTTAGAGGCTTTTACACAGAATGAGAATCCATGGAGACACAGGGAGGGCATCTGACTGCGCCTGTCACAATAACAGATACTGAAGCATTGTTGAAGGTATATTGCTATTTTATAGATAGATTATACTTTATTATCCCAAAGGAATTTTTTTTCAGGCAGCAACAAAACATACAGGCTCTTATTCAACCCTGTACAGCTCAATTTTTTCATATTACAACAAAAATAACTCCTAACCTGCCCATTATTGGATACAAATTGTACCCATGATAAAAACTGAGCCCCAAAATCTATTGTTCAGCTTTCACAGATTGAACGATAATTTGATATTGTAATTATCGTGACTGGCCTACATCTGACACACAGCAAAGGTCTATGACACATAGGGAGGGCATCTGACACACAGGGACATTTCAGAATGTGTTTGTAGAGGTCTAAATTATAGGGCTATCAGCTTTTACAAATAATAAGACCCCATGAAGCCACTGGGGTTTAGAAGGCCGTAACTCTGGAAGATTTCTCTCAAATGTGGGTTGCTGCTTGAGATTTGTACAAGCTCCTCTAAAAAAACCCTCTTTTTCTTTGATCCCATATTGTGCATAAATGTTGAGAATATGTCCAGGACTGGATGGGCATATTCTATGATGCTGCGGTTTTCTCCTTTGAAACCATAGGTGAAGCCCGCTGTGTGTAAGCCCACCACTCTGCACTGCTCATCGAACAGAGGGGAGCCGGACGAGCCGTGGTACATGGTCGTTTTGTAGGTTATCACACAGTCTGAACTCCATATGCTGCCAATGTTCTGCTCTTCTACTGTTTTAACAATGACCATTCTCTCTGAGTTGTCCAGAGGCTCTAGTTGTTTATTTGCAGTGTCTTGTCTTTCGTTCTTCCCGATGATAAATGTAAGATCTATTTTTTTCACCTCAGCACCAGGATGCCCGATGATGCAGGCCCCTCCCTCATCTGGTTTGGGCCCAAAATGCAGGAGGAGTCCTGGAGGGACTGGTTTGTTCTCTGGGTTATTAAGACGCAGAATGGCATAATCCATTTCCTTGTTCAAGTCTAAGACTTCACTGTAAACCTGAATGAATGAATCATTTTCCACAGGTGAATTTTCATAGTTAAACAGAGCCATCACTGTTACGCTCAGGGTTCGGCCATCTTGTAAAAGGACTTCAGAGAGTAAATGTGCGTTAGTGAGGATGAGGTTTCCAATGAGCACAAACCCTGAGCCCTGGCATATGTTCCCGATATACAGAACACACACTGATTCACCCAAACAAATTAGCTTCCTCAAACGAAACACTTCACTAAATGTCTGCTTGACTTTCTTAAAGTTCACTTTCTTCAGGGCATTCTGAAATGAATCACCTGGAAATCGATTGTTCATGAACCTCCTGAGCTCTGGACACTGGTCACGCACCACATTACGAATGTTCTCTCGATCTGGAGCTGGAGTATACAGCAGCACGGTCCTCACACTGACCGCTCTGGTTTTTGGTATCACACCACGGGCCTCCACACTCACTGGGTCGGAGCTGCCTGGATGCTCTCTTGGCTCTCTTCTGGTCCTTGTTGGTTCTGTTCTGGTCCTTGCTGGCTCTGGTCTGGTCCTTGTCGGTTTTGTTCTGGTCCTTGCTGGCTCTGGTCTGGTCCTAGTTGGTTCTATTCTGGTCCTTGCTGGCTCTGTTCTGGTCCTTGTTGGTTCTGTTCTGATCATTGTTGGTTCTGTTCTGATCATTGTGGGCTCTCTTCTGGTGCTTGGTGTTGGTTGAATACGGATGTAGTGCACATTGTCTTCTAGCTGGTTGCAGTTGTCCAGAGTCGAGAAAACTGGAAAGCGATCACCTAGAATGTGACTATCTAGTGTGTGACCACCGAGAGTGTGACCACCTAGAGTGTGACCGCTGTCAGTCTCCTGTCATGACAAAAAGAACATCACACTGAGACAGAAAACAAAAAAACAAAAAACTACAACTCAAAAGCCTTACCTTTGACAAAGAGTCAGGATCAAACTCCTTTACGACTGTTCTCTGTAAAATATGTTTTATTAGAGAAATAAGACAAGAGCCATGTTAAGTGTCTCTGATAGGTTAGCACACCCACTAAAACTAAAACACAGTTAAGGTCATTATATTTAAAATTTTACTAAACATTTTACAATTTTCCCCCAGTTTAACAGTTTTGTTATTTTTTTTAGGATGGGGGTGGACGGTGACTGTTGAACTCCATTATCTCCCCAAATTAAGTCAGAATTAGAGCATGTTAAAGCACGTTAACCACACAGAGGTTTAGGCACAAAATGTGTATCAACAATTTGCATCTGTGATTTGAATAAACTAGCATCCTGAACATGTAAGTGCTCCCTTCCTGTGCACGTTAGGGCTGTAATAGGCATTGAATTTTAATCGAGATCGAAGTTCAGTCATGTCTTTTTAATTGAGAGAAATGTATAATATACCTTGTTTTATGTTCAGGAAATTAATATAAGCTATTTTCTGATCTATGTTATAATGTTGTTTCCACATCAAAAAACCTGGAGTTGTGTTTTGTTTAATGCATATATGTTTATCACACAAATTCGGCATATTTAGGCTGAGTGTCAAACAGAAAACACTCTGTTCCACCTTGTGATGTCATTTGTAATACAGGAATGGCTCCACTGTGGTAAAAGGAGTTGTTAACTTAAAAACGACCGCTTCATGACATCACAGGTGGAAAAGAGCATTTTGAGCTTTGGAGATGCAGACAGACTAATAATAAAGAGTTACTCAAAAATGTGTGAAGGAAACAAAACACAACTCCAGGTAATAATATTATAACATGGTTTAAAGCTCACAGAAGTCAGTTTTGCACAATGTATGTAAAATGAAGTAAAAGGACACATGGAAATGACTAAAAAAATACTAGTTGAGTGAGTTTGTAGTCACTTTCACACATTTTAGCAACATTTTAAATCTGTAGTTAAATACCAAACTTAATAGTATTTAAGTTTAAAATTTAATCCTGTCAACTGTACAAAAGGAACTTTTTTGACTGAATACATTTCGCAGCTTATCGAAGCTGCTTCTTCAGTTCTGCTCAGATTGCCGGTGGACACTGCCTTACTGTATATCTGAAGAGAGGAGCTAACTACAGTGAATTGCTTGACTGTAAGTGGGAGCACAGATCAGCCAGTCGTCCAAATACAGAAGGATCTTAAAAACCCCTGCAGGGTTGCCAGAGCTGCAGCAAAAATCTTGATGAAGACCCTGGGCGACAGGGACAGCCCGAAAGGGAGGACCAGAAACTGGTAACGCTGACCTCAGAATGCGAAACGTAGAAACCGCTGGTGATGTAGAGCAATCAGGACATGAATGGAGATCTATGGCGAGGTGAACCAGTCGCTTGGAGATATTGCCTGCATCATCTTCGTGGTTCACAGGATGTGAAACAAAAGAGTCTTTAAAGGCACATTGTGACCCCAAAGGTCCAGAACTTGGCGTAGATCCCCAGTCTTCTTTGGCACCAGAAAATATCTCGAATAATAGCCCCCTGGATCCTGCAGGGGGTCGACAGGCACTATAACCCCATTGTCCAGCAAGGTGATTTCTTGAAAGAGTGCCTGGGCTTTGGCCGGCTCGTGGATTACTGTCAACCTGACCAAGCCAGGAACAGGAGGCCAATGGCGGAAATCGAGTTAGTAACCCTGGGAGTGTGCACAACACCCAGACGTCTAAAGTGTGTGCTGCTCTGTAATTCAACTGCTCCCGGGTAAAGAACTCGACTGTTGGCAGCCTGCCCTCATCTCCTCGCTCCCTGGCCTTTGGAGGGGCAGGAGGACCGCTGGACAGGCTAAACAGACTGAACAAACCACGAAGGTCTCCAGAGCAGATTCCTGGGCATCCTACTCTGGTCATAGTGGACCAATCTGTGATCTCGGCGGTCGGGTCCAAGCAGGGGCACCGAGGAACCCAAAGGGACAGGAGGACGAGGACCACCACATTGCTTGGTTTCTCTGCAGAGACAAACCAACTGAATGCTTGTCCGATTGGCTTGTGCTGTACGCTCCAATGCTTCCAGAGCCACTGCATCAAAGAGCTTCCCTAGGACAACCGGAACACTCCTAAGCGCAACACACTTTCCAATGCACTGGAAAGACCCAACAAATGGGAAAGGGAAAGGGAGTTCCTTATCCTACCTATGCCCCGTATCATACCCCTGACATAACAAATCATCATTACACTGTTGATTTGGGCACCTCGGGGTAGCCCTAAAGGCCTCCTCTGGCAAGGCAGTCAGTGAGGGAACAGCCGGATCGACAGGTGGCATATGGCCCAGACCAAATTGGGGGGCATCCTGCATAGACGCCAAGGCCCTACCATCGGATGTCAAATGTGACAATGCCTTTGTATGAGTCCAGCATGCAGGTCGCTGTCGCTTAAAAATGCACGATCAGTGGCCTCAGTCTGCTGAGGAACGTCCAGCTGCAGATGGGCAATCGCAGAATGAACAACAAAGGAAGTCATGCTGTCGTTAGAAAGATGAGAACCCATTTTTGAGGTTCTGGAGTCCCGTTCTAAAGAGTTGTGCTGGAAAAGCATATCTGACGATGCTACAGTGATGGCAGCCTCCTCATGTATTGACGGAAGATGGAAATAATGAACATAGCAAGGGCAAGCACAGTAGCGCAGTCGATCAAAAGATGAAACATTCTAAATGACTCTAAAAATCAATGTTCCAAAAAAGCAAACAAACAAACAAAAAAAAAAAAATTATAGGCCATTATCAATCCTGTTCCACATACGAATCAGGCAGGGCTGTAAACGCCACTAATGATTTGAAGCAAAAACTGTAAACAAAAGCCAAACAATAAACAACTGCCAGTATAGCAAACGCTAAAAACAAACAACAAGAAAACACGCTAAAGCAGGATGAAAGCGGCTGTTCAGGATATCGAAAAAAATCAATCAGGCTAAATAGCTGAACGAATAGAAAGTAGAAAGAAAACAACCGCTCAGCAATCACAGCTATAGCACCAAATCAACAGAGCAGAAGGTAGCCATCTGCTCAATTAAATAGAAAACAACCAAAAACACAGCAAAACAGTTCAGAAACAACCAAGACGGTTGTCCAGCTGAACAACAACAGAAGTACACACCTGGTGTCCCTGTAGCCAAGCCACTTTCAGTGTCGAACAATAAGGCCAAGCTGGTAAGACAGGCAGATGCATGCACAGCCCCTGAAGGGCAAGATGTATACTGCTGCTCCGACAAAAGTTGGAGGGCTGAGTCTAGCAAGCCCTAGAGCCCTTGCTAGACTTTACAAAACATTTCTCCTTTGCTATGGACCCTACCTGGACGACTGAGTGATTTCACGAACATTTAAACTGTATTTACTTTTTAAATTACACTCCCTGTGTTCTGTGCTCTAGCCAGTCAGCGCAGGTGAGGCAGTGCTGTCATGTGTTTGTAGGTATAGAGGGGCAAACGTAAATCTGTGAGACAGCCTTACTCAATACTCATGATTTTAGATAGCTTTTAAATTACTGTGTGAGATGGAACCACTATGTGGTGCTTATATGCACAGTGCATTTTACTCACCGATCCAAAGTAGGCCATGGTAAAAGAGGTTATGGAAGATTCTCCTAAACACAAGTGAATAAGAAGAACTTAGTACTAAGAACTAAGTATTGAACAGATTTATGTGTTCATACTGTGGGACAATGGTGTGTATTAATACTTTGCAAATTGCAGTTGATATAATCAACTTTCCCTGTGGGTGTGATGCTCCAAACGCGCGCACAGGCTCAGACAGAAGCCCGGCGCGGTCCCGCGCACCGGTACAAGTTATTGCCGACAGCAGCGGTCATAATGAAATAAGATCGCACTCGTCGAGTATCAGACCTCGAGTCCGAGATAAGACCGAGACCAAGCGCCTTCAAGACCGAGACAAGACCGAGTCCAAATGCGCTCGAGTCCGAGACGAGACCAAGACCATAACAGGTCCGTTTTCCTCGAGTACTACGACACTACGTAGTATTAGTCAGCAGATTTTCAGTATTGCTGTTTAAATCCAATTTGTATTTTTTTTCTTGAGTTTTCAGACAGTCGTAAAGCAGCTCAAATTTCATCGTAGTACAGACAAAAATAACCAAAATGTTCCCAATATTGTTCCATCTGACATGTATTGAACCATAAATTATACATATATAAAACGTTATTACCGTGGCAGGCCTAAACTGAATGCATTTTCAGAGTTGGCCTAATCTCTGCTGATTTACCTGTCCAGATGTGGCGAATTGTCTACACGTTCTGTCAACGTTTTTCAGTCCCAGATGTTCGAAGAGGAGCCCCGCACCAAGATATCTGCTCTGAAGATAAGGGGAGTTTCCGTAGAACGCGGCGTCAAACAAACTGCTCTCTCCGTTAAAATGTGCTTTAACAGGACTTTATTCCGTCTGAAATGGTCCCCAGTTAGTTTAAGTTTGGGCCGTGGATCCGTCACGCACGTGGTCACGCATTCAGTCCACGAATCTATAACCGGTATTGATAAAATAACCAGATCCAGTCCGATCCGCTTTTTCTGTGGGCGGGATTACAGTTTAGAAAGAAAGCTACAAGTCTGAAAACTGTATAGGCCCACAGTACAAATGTACACTATTCCAGGGGGTACGTGCATCACAGTATTATACTACATGTAGTACAAATAGTAGTTGTTTTGAAGCCTTTTTCTTGATTGGGAAGTGCTGAATCATTATAGAAATGTTCATTTTAGCAGGTCATTGGTTATTGCATGTAAATAGTATTGCCTAGTGGATTCACCTCTCTAAACAATTATTTTATTCATAATATAATATCATATATTACAATGTTAATGTAAAAAATAATGATAAATAAAAAATAAAAAATAAAAGGGGACGGGGGGTTGGGTGGGGTGTTGGAGCAGCTGCGCAGTGTTCGGCTCGTTCACCCCTCGCGCCCATGCCTCGCTCCTGTTACGTAACTAAATGCTCACGCTTAATTTTACAACACAAACAACTAGAAGTGTTCACACAAATCTAACCAAAGTACGTTTCGTCTCTACTCCGCTATTACAACAAATACATTTAAAAAGCTTGAAACAAACGTTCCGTTTAGTATACAGAGACCACACATGAATCAACGTGACTTTCCATGCAAAATATGTCTCAACGAACTACACTCTTGATTGGTTTAAAGACCTGTCAATTTTAAAGAAACCGTCTTTTTCAAGTCTCTAATTGGCTCATGTCTTCTGTCACTCAAAATACACTGCAGTGATTGGTGTGAATCACATTTAAACCCCACCATTTCGCTGAAAATATTATTTGAGCCATGCTATTGGTTAACATACATGTCAGTCATAAACCTATGATGGTGATTGGCTGAATGCTGGTAAGTGGGCGGTACGTACCCGGAATTTCCTGGTCTCTGTCATACGCGAAGCGAAACAGCACCGTCTGCGTTTGTTATTCAAATTTATCCCCAGAGCATCGCACCCAACCGAGAAAGACATTTTATTTTTACGTTTTAGCTGAAATATAACCCAGACAAATTCATGTTGAAGCTCGGGTTTGTTTTGTCGCCTTTGTAGCCCGTTTAGTGGCATAACATTGACTGTTTGATCGCCTCATTCTCTCATTGCACTTGGAAACATGAGTGCGGATCTATTGTCGGATTTGGACTCTCGTTTCTTCGCGGATAACCTCCTGACGAGCGAGGACTGGGGTGAGTTTGCTTCGGGACCATGGATCTGTTCTGGACACGTTCAAATAAACAAATAGGAGTTATATTTTAGTTGCACGGTGCTAGCTTCACCTGCTAAAACACAACAGCCTTCCTCCCCCCGATCGTACCAAGCGTTGGATGTGAATTGACCTAAAAACACAGCTGACCGGCAGAACGCGCTGGTAAATCACCGGTTTGTGCACAAGAATATTAAAAATGTTCTTGTATTTAACGCACTGATGGTTTATGGTGGGGCATGTGGTAGCAGTGTGGTAATTCTAACCTCATTTAACCCGGATATCACAGTTAACGTTTAACACAACGGAGCGTGACACTTTTACGCACAGGATGCACAAAATGGACCGGGTTTTGGAGAAGTTTAACAGCCGCGGTGCAGAGGACAGCCCCAAAGCGACGGCAGTGATCGTTCTGTTTTCTGTTTAGAAGTGATACTCTTTCATTCTTGAGGTTTCGTTCATTTCATTTCATTTCATTTGCACATTAAACAGAGGTGGATTGAGAAGCTACAACATGTACTTCAATGGCCCATATCATGCTGTTTTCTTATTTATGTTATATTATTTCCTCATCAAAAACTCCAATGTGTTTTTAAACTCCATAGTCCAAACACCTTCACTAGAACTATTTGGATAATTTCAGTCTTGGAATTGCAAATCTCTATTTTACTTTAATTTACAAAAGCTACATTTAACATTTAGTTAACTTGAATGCGCACTCCATGACATCACAGGATGGAACGGAGCATTCTGAGCTTTGGAGATGTAGACAGACAATAATACAGGGTTAATCAAACATGTGTGAATGAAACAAAACACAACTGCAGGTCTGTTTTTGAGGAGGTAAGGTTTAAGTGAGGTTATAACATGAGTCCAGAGTCAGTTTTGTGTAATATACGACCATTTACTTGCTGCTCTAGTCAAGACATTTCTCAAATGGCAGCAGCCTAAACCAGTACTAGACTATTCTATAGAGTATTTAGGTGACATTATGTAAAATAGTGATACAGTGGGGATCGTATGGAGGGCTATAGTTATGTCACTGTCGCTGTCGGCTTAAAGAAAGTGAAATCTGACTTTCAGACCAGTTAAACAGGCTGCACAGAGCTGATGGAGGTAACAGACACCAGCCTTTGTCTGTTTAAATCTCTGCTAATGTTACAGAGAATCCTGTGAACTTTACTTCACACTGCACAGACACTTCAGCTGTACCACTGCCCAGAGAACAATAATACAGGAAAATATAGTTGGAGAGGGGCTATTCTGCAAAATTGACTTTTTGGAGCTTTTGACCATTGGATTGTGAAAAGAATCTGCAACTGCAACTTTATTTGTAACACACTTAAAAAAAAAAAAAACACAGGTTGACCAAAGTGCTACAGAACATAATTCAATAAAAACAATAAAACAATATATGAATAATAATAATAAAATATCAACAACTCAAAGGCCAAAGTGAACAAGTGCGTTTTAAAAGAGATTTAAAAACAGTTACAGAAGAGGCTTGTCTAATGTGCAAAAGCAGCTCATTCTACAGTTTTGGTGCAGCCACCGCAAATCAAGAATCAGATCCTAACTGATACTATAACTAGTATCGAAACTACATACTCATTTGAGCAGGTATCGATACTAAAAAGTTCCATTGACAGGACAGAAATGAACCTTTCCTGAATGTCTTTAGAATGATGTTGAGCTGTATCAGAACAAGTATAAGAGCACATAGACTAGTATACACCCATGGAGCACTATGGAACCTACTGAGGTTCCATAGTGACCACTGAGGGAGTACACAGATATTAGACCACATGGGAATAGAAAAGAAAGTACTACCATTTAATCTTGAAAATCACATTCCATTGTCATAAGAGTGTTTTTTTTCCAGTCTATTGCAATCGAGTTTGAAATGTTAGTATCATGGCAACACTACTTCTTGTTAATTTCAACAGAACGGTCTAAGTTTAGAGCAGGGAAAGATGTTGTTATTCAGGAATAAAAACAGACTCTGTAAACCACGTGCCTCAGTCTCTCAGGACTAAACTGTTTATCAAAAGGGCAGGTGTGTGTTGCTACTAATGCTGCCTCTCCATTATTCACTCATTCTCTGCACTTGGGTTTCTCTTATTTTTTTAATATTTTTATTTTTATTTTGAAGAATAAATAATTTATTTTTTACTGAATATTCTGTGGTAATAATACATTCATTAATGTGATTTTACAAAACCCTGTTATCAAATATGGTTTATTATAATTATTATTAGTTTGTATTTGCTCTAAAAATAAAAGCGACTACTTCTCCAATCCAGATGATGGTAGCACTGTTGGGTACAAGCACGCCCAGTCTAATGTAAATATTCAAAATGGCCACACACGCCTTATTTCACTGCTTTGGCCATTAATGTACTCTGACAAGGCACAGCTGCGAAGTAGTCTTATCACTATAAACTTAGACTTAGACAGACTTGGACTTAGACAAACTTTATTGATCCACAAGGGAAATTATTTGAACTTAAACTTGATTTTGATACTAATGATAACACGCTGATAATAAGAAACACTCTTTCTTTAGACAGTAGAATGTGATTTCCAACATTAAACAGTACTTTCTTTTCTCTTCCCACGTGTCCTTATATGTGTGTAATCCCTCAGTGGTCCTGTAGGTTCCATAGTGCTCCATGGGCTTATACTAACCTATGTGCTCTTATACTTTTTCTGATAAATTGTACATTTCAGGTTTGTCTTCAGTATCTACAATGTAAAGTAAACAAACATAAACAGTGAATGAAAAAGTATGTCCACAGTTTTGACTGGTGGTGTGTGTTGACATGTTGTTTCTGTAAATGTGATGTAAATGGTATTTCCTCTGTGTGTGGTGCAGATGCCTGTTTGTACCAGTTTGAGCACATGGAGGAGGGAGACGAGAGCCCAGCACTCCGATACGACACAGAGGTTTGTCCTTCACCGAAAAACCATCCAAAGACCGAATATCTGTCCCTGTGTCTCCAGGGGGTCTTATTTTGTGCGAAAGCTGCTAACCCTTTAGTTTACAAACATGTTCTGAAATGTCGCTGTGTGTCAGATGCCCTCTCTGTGTCTCCATGCGGTTTTATTTTGTGCAAAAGCTGTAGTAGAAAAGATCGGTCTGTATCTGTTTATGTCAAATCAAAGGGCCCATATTACACTATTTTCTGATCTATGTTGTAATTTCTCATCAAATAACCTACCTAGAGATCCTAGAGATGTGTTGTCTTTCTTCTCTCAGACAGAAAACACTCTGGTCCACCTTGTAATGTCATGTGGTAATACAAGAAGTGCTCCACTGTGTTTTTCAACTCCATTCATCTTCACTACAGTCCCTGACAAAAGTCTTGTCGCTTATCCATTTTGTAGAAACAAAATCTTATAATCTGACTTTAAATTAATCCATTGGTTTTAGAAATGTCTCATATGAAAGCTAAAACCCTCCCAAATTATGCTCAATATACTAAAATAAATTTGCTTCACTGAAGAAAGATTGATCATTTAATGAACACAGAAAGGTCAGATTTTGGCAAGACAAAAGCCTTGTCGCCTTGTCATATGATGCACCCAATCCTAGATTACATCCTCACCTGTGATCAGTTACTGATCAATCAGTTAGTGGGTGTGTATAAAAAGAACCCCAGCACACCAGACCTTCACATCAACTGCAACTTGACCTCTGACAACATGCCTAAGATCCACCCTGAGACCAAAGCGTTAATTATCAAGAGGCTGAAGACCAGATCCACTGCTGAGGTGGCTGACACCTTCAGTGTGTCTCAGCGTCAAGTACAAAGAATAAGAAAAAGATCTGAAAAGACTGGAGATGTTTTTGACAAGCCCAGGTCCGGCAGACCCCGCAAGACAACTGCTCGGGAGGACCGTTTGTTGATTCGAAAATCCAAGGCCAGCCCCTTTTCCACTGCAGCAGAGCTCCACCAGGCCTGGTCACCTCAAGTCCCTGTGTCAACCAGAACAGTTTGTAGAAGTCTGTCTCGAAATGGCCTCCATGGTCGAATCAGTGCACAGAAACCAGCACTAAACAAAAGGCAATCAAAAAACCGTGTGGCATTTGCCAAGGCCCACAGCCTGCTAAAAGGATGGACACTGGAAAAGTGGCAGAAGGTGGATTTCTCAGATGAATCCTCAGTTGAATTACATCACACCCGCCGCAAATATTGCAGGAGACCTACTGGAGCCCGCATGGATCCAAGATTCACCCAGAAAACAGTTAAGTTTGGTGGCGGAAAAATCATGGTCTGGGGTTACATCCAGTATGGGGGTGTGCGAGACATTTGCAGGGTGGAAGGCAATATCAATAGCCTAAAATATCAAGAAGTATTAGCTACCTCTTACATTCCCAACCATAAAAGGGGTAAAATTTTGCAGCAGGATGGTGCTCCATCGCATACTTCTATCTCTACATCAAAGTTCCTCAAGGCGAAGAAGATCAAGGTGCTCCAGGACTGGCCAGCCCAGTCACCAGACATGAACATCATTGAGCATGTCTGGGGTAGAATGAAAGAGGAAGCATGGAAGGCAAAACCAAAGAATCTTGATGAACTCTGGGAGGCATGTAAGACTGCTTTCTTTGCTATTCCTGATGACTTCATCAACAAATTGTATGAATCATTGTCGAACCGCATGGATGCAGTCCTTCAAGCTCATGGAAGTCATACACAATATTAAATATGGATCTCACAGCACCACTACTTAATTCACTGACGTTATGCAACATATTTTTGTATTTGAAGTAAATTATTTGTTCAATATTCTGTAGGCGACAAGACTTTTGTCTTGCCAAAATCTGACCTTTCTGTGTTCATTAAATGATCAATCTTTCTTCAGTGAAGCAAATTTATTTTAGTATATTGAGCATAATTTGGGAGGGTTTTAGCTTTCATATGAGACATTTCTAAAACCAATCGATTAATTTAAAGTCAGGTTATAAGCTTTTGTTTCTACAAAATGGATAAGCGACAAGACTTTTGTCAGGGACTGTATAATAATTTGGATAATTTAACCCCTGGAATTGCCAATCTTTACTAAACTAAAGGTAAACGGAAGCTGTTAACTTTCAAACTACCACTAAAGCTACACTACATGACATCAAAAGGTAGAACAGAGCATTTTGAGTTTTGAAGATATAGACAGACTAATAAAGGGTTACTGCTGATGTGTTTGAAATGAATGGATTTCACTGTTGGTCATGAGGTCACGTTTCTTACTTTAATAATCGTGTGACTAAAAGCTGATATTGGATCATCTCTAGTGTGATCAGTGAACAGTGAAATGTAGAAGCGTGAGTTTTCAGAAGACTGTGTTTACAATTCAAATGAGTTGGCTTCCTGAGACACTTGAGGCTCTGCTCTTTGTCGCTCCGTCCTCCTGTCACTGGTTTAAGTGACTCACATCCACCATCTTTAGAACAGCTGATAGTGGAGCCATTCTCATTCTGTCTCAAAAAGTCAAATCCACAAACGTTTTCCCTGATAATTTCGATCAGTGACAAGCTCCATTCTCCCACTGCATGTCTCCATCCACACCACAACATCTGGGAGGGCATCAGACATACCGCAACATCTGCAGATTAACTAGAGACATTTGGCCTGCCCCCACCTCAGTCAAACACTACACGGATACAGGAGGACGGGAGGGCATCTGGCACCCAACTGTATTGCGTCTTATTGATGTTTAATTTTTATTTTTATATTTGTCAGTTTGAGTGTGACCTGGTGCTGACCCTTGACCCTGACAATCGTACGTCACCATGGAGACACCTCGACGACAACCTCCTCACAGGTAAGCGGCAGAGCGCACCTGTTTCTGCTACGACAGGATAAACTCTTACACTTCACTTTAAAGGTGAACTATGTACCTTTTCTCCTAGTCTCCATGGAGATGTCTTTGCTTTACCTGGTGTAAGGTCCAAACATTTGTGAAGCCATAAATCGATGCTTCGCGCACCTGGTTACACTTTTTAAAATGCCTCAAAAGTTAAATAAATCCACGGAGAGCGACCCAAGTGCAGTTCAAAACTCTCTACATATAAGTGAGGACATACAAACGTCCAAAAAGGGGAATTTTAACAGGTAAGGCGACAGGGGGTCAAAAATTGTTTGGCTCTACTCCACACTCCCATGGTGCACCTGCACTCGTCTTAAATAAGGAGCCATAGACCACAAAATAAAACAAAAAAATAAACATTACTTAGGTAAACTGCTCCAACACCTGGAGTGTTCCACAGTATGTCAGATTACATTATTCAGTTACGGGTGTTTTTATTGGATACCTTGAAAAAACATGCATTCTTACTGTGAGTGGGCTTGCCTGTCCACAGATCTGATCTATCACTTGGTTTGGTAGCAAGAAACGTTCCAAGAAAAGCTAATGGTAGCATCTCCATGGACGCACGAAAAGTTACATAATGTGGCTTTAAATCCCTTTCTTTCTAACATGTCTCTCATATTCATACATCACACAGCTCCCTCCCTCATCACTTCTGTTGTTTTGGTGTTTCCAGGTGAAGTTCCGGTGATGAAGAGTGAGATGACCATTGCTCAGCCGCTGCCCGTCGACATGTGTACGGCCATTTTGTTTCACACAAGAATCTATATCTATGGATACAGCTAACCCGCTAGTGAACATGGTCGTGATTCAGCTCCATCAACAATTTCTATTAAAAAAAGTCCCCTCTCTCTATAAGTGCTGCTGTCAGGCTCATCATTCTGACCTTAAGATGTTTGTTTTAACCCGCCCTACATGATTCTGGAGTGTATATTTAACTAATTTGTCTCTAAATCATAATATAACCATTAACAGACCAATGACGTACCCTGATGCTATGGGTGACACCACGCTCCCTCTGTACACTTCTGTTATACAATCTATGCACATGAATGATTAACCCTGTGTTAAACCTGCTTAAATCAGATGTATACCTGTGAGTGCATTTATGTGTTGTTCTTTCTCAGTGTTTCAGATCAAAACAGAGCCGCCCTCTCCCTCCTCCAGCCCTCAGTCCCAGTGTCCCTCACCAGATCCACAGGTCAGTCTCAATATTACTCACTCACTCAAGGGGTTAGTGCGCGATGTTTGTTGTAACCTACAAAATAGGGCTGCAAGATAAATCACACTTTGAATGGACAGCAAACAACTAATTCTCCTGTTTTATTCTGCATAAAACTGCCAACCCTGTAGTTTAGATCTGTACAAACATGTTCTGAAAAGTGTATTAGTTGTATTAGTTTGTCAGTTCAGTTTTCTTTTTGTCTTTTCATTTGAACCTGTTTAAAATGTGAACTTTGAACAGAATTCCGTTATTAAAACAAATCTATTCTGATATTTGTCTCTCCATAGAGATGCATTAGAGTAAGCAAAAGTCACATTTCAGGCTCGTTAATGTTTTTGTGAACACTGCAGTAGTTGCCATCTTAAATTCTCCATAGGTTTAAATGAGGACACATCCCTCCTCTGCCTCCGGGCTGTCAGTGTAACAAAGAATAGTGAATGAAGTCAGAATATCATTTGCCACTCAGCCCTGCTTTGTTCGACCAAAACAGAAATAAAGGACTGACCCATAGCTGCATGTCATTTAATAGACATGCGATTTGTAATAAAAACTGAGCCTGTGTCACTAGAGCCTTAACCTGCAGATAGAGGACACGTCAAAGTGTATTTCATTCTCAGTATATGGACAGGCCATGGCTCATGTGAAGCTCAGAACCTCCAGAATTCCCTCCATGAGCTGCAGAGGCTGCACTAGCACTGATTCATGATTGGTGCAGGTGCTGGGGTTTAGGGAGTGACCACTCAGATCAGAGAGAGGCATTTTAGGTTTAAACACACTGGCAACCCAAATGAGAAACTCGTGAGGCTCATTCTGCTTTCTGATTGGACAATGATCTTGACAACAAAAATACCATATTATAATATAAACAACTTGGCTATAATGTCCAATGTTTTGGTAACTAAGAATAGACCAGCATTACAATTGTGATCAGTAGAAACTGTGTTTGATTTGAACATGTTCACTTATTTTCTGGGCCATGTTTGTGAAATGTGAAATGATCTTACCATCCCTTTTAATGCCATCTGAATGTGTAATGATTTAACTATTTTTCCATATTTCAGATTCTGGTGAAAGGAGAGAACCCCCCGACTCCCCCGTACATGTTTGGGGATGTGCTGTCTCCTCCGCTGGGGTCACTAGAGGTCACCGTGGCCACATCAGCTGTCAGTCAACACACCTCAGCACAAACGCCAATGCAAACTGCCCTACAACCTGCCCTACAAACTGCCCTACCTGCCCAGATACAGGGGCAGATACAGGCAGTCAATGCAGCAGTCACTCTGCACACCCAGAACACTGGTTAGTGAAGAACACTTTATTCACAGCAGGAGCAAATGTTTACACCATTCTGGGAGCATTAGCCATGTTACAGTAAATTATGAGGATGGCATTGATGGTAAAGGTCTTGTATTACACAGAATTGACTCTTGTGAGCTTTAAGTCATGTTATAATGTTGTTTATCTCATCAAAAACACACCTGGAGTTGTGTTTCGTTTCATTCACACATGTTTGAGTAACACTTTATTATTAGTCTGTTTACATCTCCAAAGGCCACTGAGAAATGCAGTGTAAATGTTACTGCAGGGAAAACAGGAAAAATGTGAATATTGAACATTTTCTGATGTGGGTATTCCAGATTCATGTAGTGCAGTTGATGACAGGTGTGCATCATGTTGTGGCGTGTGAATAATCACTTGAACCCGAGTGGGACCCCCATTTCAGATTGTACGTAGGGTCTCCTGAAGATTAGATCCAGCTCTGATAACACAGATCAGTAAATGGTGTATTATGGACCCTTTAAGTGTCCCCCTGATCCATACTTGTCCTTTGTCTCTCTGTCTTGTCCAGTCTTGTCCAGTTCGTCGGTGTCTAAAAGCAGATGCAAAGTCCCTCTACAGCCGCGCCCTGTGTGTGTGACCTCTGCTCCTGTGTCCAGCTCCTCTCTGCAGACGCCTGGCTCTGGAGGCACTCTGCTGCTCCAGGGACTGACCCCCATGGACCAAGCACACCCAGGTACTGCCTCCCTATCCACAACTGTTGTAGAATTACTAAAGTAGTCTGAGATTTGTGCAGATAATGGAGGAGGATGTTTGACAGTTACCGTGGTGACATGATGCATGCATGAGCAAACACTCACGAAAAAGTTGTACCAATGTCTGAAAACTCAGGAGGGGCTTATGTAACAGCCATAGACTGTATATATAAATGGACAATAGGAAGTCCAAATAGGAAGTTCACATGGTGGCTCTTCCGGCTCCTACTGGCTCTGGCTCCCATTGACTTACAATGGAATATTGTGGCCCCTCTCTCTGTAACTGCTGATGTGAGCCTCCTCATTTTGGTTTTAAAATGTTCGTATTAACCTGCTCTACATGATCCTGGTGTTTTTATTTATTTATTTATTTTTTTTGCTGTTTTGTCCGTCAAAAAAATCCTATTCCTAATGTAGAGCCTGGCTCCAAATTCGCTTCTGTACCAGTTGGCATCATGAGCTTCATTTTAGTGGAGCCAAACGCTGTGGGTGACGTCAGACTGCTTAGTCCACAATTTTATACAATCTATGGTAACAGCACACATCAGCTCACTTGTTGTAGTTCCAACTCAGTCCTTTATGAGTTAATTAGTTAATCTAAGATGTTAAAACATCTTAGATTAACTTGATTAAGATCTGAAGACAGAGCAGTGCCATCAGTTAGCACCACCCTTCCAGGGAATGTTTGACTTTTAATGTCTTGAAAAAGGCAGATTAGTTGGTTTTGGGGGAAAAAAAAAAAAATCTAAATGTTTATCAAAAAGGTTTCACCTGTGGACTGATAGACCCATTATTATTTGTTAGCAATACAAATATAAGTTTTGTGATGTATGTTTTAAAACCACTGTAGATTAGACCAGTTCCCAACAGAACTGACATGACTTTTTCTTTGATTCTAGATTAACAACAGACTTAACTTCTTGTGTTTGTCTTCAGTGGTGCTGTCTCCGTCCGTCTGTCTCTCCTCAGCTCCCGCCATCGTCAAAGTGGAGCCGCTCTCTCCCAGCATACCTCAGTGCACAGCAGCCCTGCCCACCAGCAAACCCATCGTCCCAGCGACCAGTAATCTGCCCGGCAATGGCAGCAACGACATTGACGTGAGTCACATGATCACACACAACTTTTATGAAATATACATTTGTATTAAACTATAACATCCGAAGATCATCATTTTACATTATATTCATTGAAAAAGTATGAAAAAAAGTATTTAAAGGCAAGGGTGATGCATTCCAGTACAGTAGTGTGTAACCTCTGGGAACTGCAAAAGTTTCCTAATCTATCTTTAAATGTGTCCATGTTCTTCCTCAGATGAAGGTCCTGAAGCGGCAGCAGAGGATGATAAAGAACAGAGAGTCAGCCTGTCAGTCCAGGAGGAAGAAAAAAGAATATCTCCAAAACCTGGAGGCACAACTCCGAGAAGCTCAGCAGGAGAACGAAAAGCTTAGGAGGGAGAACCAGGAGCTGAGGGACAGGCTGGCCGGGAAGGAGGTACGGCCCGGGACTAGACCAGGACTAGGCCAGGACTAGGCCAAGACTGAACCATGGACCAGTGGTTCTCAAACTTTTTCATAAGTACCATTTAAGAAAATATTTTGCTTTCCAAGTACCACCAGATCTAAACCTAAACCAGGTCTATAACAGGACTATTGTAGGTCTCATTTAGGACCAGAGTAAAAGGATGCTTTCCTCTTTATTTTCAGGGCAGTGACTCGATGAGTAACAAACGTGCCATCTGCGTCATGGCTCTTCTGCTGTTCATGACCTTCAGCTTCGGACCTGTCAGGTATAACACACCAACAGGCAGGTGCAGACAGTTACAACACACCAACAGACAGGTGCAGACAGGTACAACACACACACTTTGTGATAAAGAATATTTTTTTCCGAAGTGGACAAAGAGTGTCAGTTTGTTAAATATGGGTTTTCACATGTTGGGTGCATTATTTGTTTGCATTAGTGTTGTCAAAAGTTTTGAAAATCAGATACTAATCTATACTAAAACTAGTATTGAAACTAGATACTCATTTTTTACAGGTATCAATAGTAAAAAAAAATGTCCTGAATGTCTTTAGAATGATGTTGAGCTGTATCAGAACAAGTATAAGAGCACATAGACTAGTATACACCCATGGACCACTATGGAACCTACAGGACCACTGAGGGAGTACACTACATGGGAGTAGAAAAGAAAGTACTACCATTTAATGTGGAAAATCACATTCTGTTATCTAAAGAAAGAGGGTTTTTATTATCATTGTGGTATTGGAATCAGAATTGAGTATCATGTCTATGCTTTAATACTGAAAACTGCTCATCTATAAAGGATATTACACTATTTAGTTTTTATATTTTTTTATGTCTTGACATTTTTTTTTAAGTTTTTAAGATAATTTAGGTCTAATAAAAATAATAAATAATGTGAAAAATTATTTTAAAAAAGTTTCGAACACAGTAAAATGAAACACACCCACTGGCTATTATACAATTCTTTTATAAGCTTTTATTTTGTATATTTTCTCCAGCATCACAGACAGGAAGTGGGCGGACCTCGGCGACGGTGCGGTTTCCTACACAGGACGAAAACTGCTGGAATTTGAACAACAAACAAATCAAAAACCGAACCAAAAACTGACAAATGTTCCACCAAAACGAACCGTAGAGCAATCACAGACGGAGGAGAAGGAGCAATGGGGGGCAGAAGAGGACAAGTTTAACACTGAGACTTACCACTTCAGGTAAAACAGTACCCCTGTGTCAGATGCTCCCTCATTGTCCAGTGTATGCCCTCCCATCCTCTTATATTCCTACTACATTATTTACATATTTGATATAGTTGATACAGTGATTAAAAACAAAAGCTGGAACTCAGCTGTGAATGTGCCGGTTGAACTTAGAAGTGACATTATCCCTTAACAGTCCCATATAACAATTATTCACAATTTACACCATGACTAAACTAAACTAAAGTGACTTTACATTTAGCTTTACTTTTTAGAGTACAGATTGCATTAAAATGCTTAATTTTGCTTCCATAATGATCATGATTATTATAATTTTTACTAAAACTAGTATTGAAACTAGATTCTGAATACTGACACTGATGAAATGTTAGTATCTTGACAATGTAGTTCACAGGGTACATAATGTCACATTGTTCTAAATATGTTTTTTTTTTCATGGTGCGTTCAGGAATCTGAGCGATGCGTTCACGGACATGAAGGACCTGGTTCTTCAGGACATCGACAGGTTTTTCTCGTCCTCAGACTGTCGCCAGTTTAACCGCTCCGAGTCGCTCAGGTCTGAACAGCTACAAACATCTGTCTATCTATGCATTTATTAAGCACATGTTATACGGAATAGAAAACTGATGCTGAAGTCGCTTCACAATGAATTTTTCATTTAGCCGTACTTCTGCTATTGATATTGATATTGATATTGATTGTTTTGCTCAATGACACAACAACAGTAGGAAGTGAGTGAAGCTATGATTGTTATAAGGCAGACACTTTACCACCTCAGGGCTCTTAACTTAAGTCTTGACTGTAAATGTTGTCTTCTCTTACCTCTGATCTAAGGTATGGTGGGGTTTACTTTACTGATCAGATCTGTGTTTTTCAGGCTGGCGGACGAGCTGAGGGGCTGGGTTCACAGGCACCAGATCGACAGGAAAAAGTTGGGAGACAAACCGAAGACTGTGAAGAAGGCCAAGATCGCTCAGGTCTGCCATCTTTGTATCTATTTTTTTTTTTTTTTTTTTAAACTTTAGTTAACACATTTTCAATAAGCTTCACTAGCAAGGACCGCGCCACGACAGTGAAATATGATAAAGATATTTATAGACGGCGGGTGGATGTGATGGCTGGGGGGAGACTCAGGGTGGGGGCTCCGTCTCCAATCCAAAATGGTCACCCAGCTGATTCAGAACCCCCCCTCCTTAAAGATGATGTCTTCAGGCTGAAGGATGGAAGAGAGACACGGGGTGGGAGGGAGGGAGTCGAGAGAGCTGACATGGACGGTGTTGTTGGGATAGTCTGTATAAATAGGGCTTCTGGGTAATTGAAGGTGTGGTCGAGATGAGCTGTGGTTGGCTGAGAGGAGGTTGAGCCGTCGTTAATTATTCCACTTGTTGGACCAACAAAGGAAAGTAGGACAGAAATGCACATAAAACTCACCAGCAAATAAAGTACATTTGATTGCACTGATTGCAGTGGAGGCACAGTATATAACCAGTCCACTATGGCTGCTGCCCCATCTACCAGTGAAATTCTCCAGAGAACAGAGAATCAGGTTACGGAGAAGGGATGGTTTTGAGAATGATGACTCATTACAGCAACTGTTGGATGGTTTATGTACTTGGAGAGTGAGTGGTCTGAAATAAAGCAGAATAAAGATATGCTGAATCACTGTACCAGGTGACTATTCTAAAACACATAAACTCTGTTATATGGTGAGAACTCAACTGTGAAATCAAATACTGCTACCTGTTAACATGTAGCAGTAATACAGGAAATACTAAAGTGCACACCACATGTGTAATGACAAAACAGTGAATAAGGCAGTAATAAATAATACATAAATGACAGTGTTTATTACATGCACATAGATTATGCAAATGTCACATTACAAAACTTAATTGGTTAGCAGAACATGGATGCACAATAAACTACTAAACTCGAACATGACTTACAGAAAATGACCTCTACATTAACAATCAAAGGTTACACTTACGTGAGCTTCATTAACACACAGTAAAACACAGGTAAATAAGGTGTTTGAGTCCTTCATTGGAGAGTAACTTCTCTCGTCCGCACCACCAGGCTGTCTTGTCCTTAATCGTGCAAGTAATGAAAACATGCAAAGGTCTTTAATGCAAGAATGTAAAAATAAAACTTAACACAAGGGGGCGCAGCTTGGCTTTTCTACATTTATGAAATGCATGTATTTTAATTTTTCATTTTATTTATTTTTTATGTATATTTTTTTTGTTTGTTTATTTCAGAAAGCTCAGCTGAGGAAGGCCAACATCTCCAGATACCTGCCGATCCAGTCTCACCGCTCCATTGAGAGGTAACCTGCTCTGTGACCTGTGAGCTCATTCCATTCATTTTACTAGACTAATGCAGTGCAACAAACTAAATGATTACAATAGTTTAAATGATTTGAGATCAGAATACTGGGAAAAAGAAAAAAAGGAATTGACTTTCAATTTGACAATGCAGTCTCAAATGTTATTTTCTTAATCAGTGATACACATAGGGTTCGCCAACGTCACCTAGTCATTTTGGTACAAATGAAGAAAAATCCTCTGTTCTAGTGTGATGTGCCGCTATCCTTAGGAGGGGTGTGTTTGCGGTGACGTCAGCTCCCATTGGGCACCACAGTTTTCTAATGCAGAAGGACATGTTTCTTTTATTAATTCATTTTAGATGAATATTGTGATTTCAAATGTCCAAATTCTAACTTTATGATGTACAGGTGTTATAGATTAAAACTATAGAGCACACACTAGCACAGTATGTGTTCTTTAATGTCCTGTCTTTTGCCTGTGTCCACAGTCAGCTGCAGGTCCTGTCCGGGCCAGAGGTGACCTACAGTGACTTCCTGGACGCCATCGACCGCAGAGAGGACACTTTCTATGTGGTTTCTTTCAGACGAGTACGACACACAAACTCTTCTTTTATTGATATTTTGCTGTGACATTACGCTGGGGACATACTGCATGTATGTCTATGGTTTAATGTTCAGCAGTTACCTGATCCACACTGTCTGCAAACACTGTCAAAAAAGTCAGAAATCTCAAGAAAAATACAAAATGGATTTAAAGAGCACATTTTCAGGAGCCTGTGATTAATACAAGTGTTCACAGTCTCGTTTAGGAGTTTGAGTTTAAATAAAAAAGTGAGTGTTGGCTAATGCTAGCTAGTAAAGCTGAGATTACAGTCTAACAAAGCCTCAGATAGAGCAGTGTTAACAGTTGGTATCACGCCCCAAGGGAATTTTGATGACATCAGCTGCAAAGTTCAATATCTTCTCCGCTAGTAGAAATAAACTAAATAAAATGATTTTTTCACAATCACTTCAGAAAGTGGTGCCATTATTCAACCCCAAAGACGTGATTGTTGTCAGTTGAAAGGACGTTATGCCATAAGATTAATGACTAATGCTAGCATAGAAGTGAACAGAACACTGTTTCCACACAGTGTTTCCAAAATGAGCAGGTTCCAGCCCCGAGTTCACTGGGGACTCGAGTGGTGTTGCCAGGGCAGTCGTATCACTTGATGGAATTCAGTGCAATGTGCCATAGGGACACTAAAACCTAGTGATGTTATGAAAAAACTACAATGGATATTACAGCCTTGTACAACATACATTTGAAATCTTGATTCTGTCACATCATGGTTTATCTATTCTGGTCTTTATTATGGTCGTATTTGCATTTTCAGGGCCTGAAAAGCTCATTTAGACCAGTTTCATAATCCTAGCGTACAAATGAGCAGGACAGTGTTTCCACTCGTTGTTTGTGAAGCCAAACACATAATGGCAAGGTTCAGCATTTGTGGGTCATACATTTGGAGATTATGAGATCATCAGATTGTAAAACATGATCTCAGCCTTTTGTAAGACATCATAACTAATCTGAGCAAACTGTAAAGTGCACTGTACAAAGTTCACCTGTGGAGGAATACTTTTCTTGCTTGATTTGATTTGTAAATGTGATGTCATTATTCTCCCTCTTCTCCAGGACCACTTGTTGCTGCCGGCGATCAGCCACAACAAAACCACTCGGCCCAAAATGTCCCTGGTGATGCCGGCCATGTCTGTGAACGGTCAGTACTGTGACTCTACTAACCCCTGCTGGGCACACGGCGTCTGGCAGCTCAATGCCTCCTACTCTCAAATGGAAGAAGCTCTTTCATAGTAAAACAAGACGGTTCATCTCAAGGAGTCATTTCTCTTAAAGGAGCTATATTGTGCTATTTTCTGATCCATGTTATAATGTTCCTCAGCAAAACTGACTCTTGTGAACTTTAAGCCGTATATATTATAATTTTTTTACCTCGTCAAAAACATACTTTGAGCTGTGTTTTGTTTCAGTCACACATGGTTAACACATAAACCCTGCATAGGAAGTATTCCACTGTGTTTTTAAACTCCACACACCTTCACGAGAATCATGTGGATGCCCTAGAATTGCCAGTCTCTACTGAACTAAAGGTAAAATGAGCTGTTAAATTGAAAACTATTGCCTCATGACATCACAAGGTGGACCAGAGCATTTTGAGCTTTGGAGATGTAGACAGACTAATAATAAAGGATTATTCAAACATGTGTGAATGAAACAAAACACAACAGGTCTGTTTTTGAGGAGGTAAAAACATAATACGGCTTAAAGCTCACAAGAGTCAGTTTTGCATAATATAGGACCTTTTAATAAACAAATGTAACAGTTTAGCAGACTAAATTATAATCATAATTTGCAGAGCTACATAAAGTAATAATCTTTAATTTAGTCCAGTAATAACACAACTCTTAACTGTGTTCTATTCTACAGTTGTTTTAGATCCATTTTGTGTTTTGTGGACATATTGTACTTATGCGCGCTATAGTTATAATCTATGACACGTGTGGATCATTGTTATAATGTGCACATTTTAAATTGCAATATTCATCTAAAACAGCTTGTTGACATCTGAGTTGCGATGCCCAGTGGGAGCTGCCGTCGCTGTAGACGTCACAACAAAGCGCCGCATGCTGTGGGCCCCTCTGGATAGCTGCACATCACACTAGAGCAGAGCATTTTTTAAAAAACTGTGTCAGTTCCAGTGAGTCCTACGTGTATTACTAATTAAGAAAATAAAATATAGAATGAAGTGCGTACGTCACAGTGGCCATGTGTTCAGTAGCGGTAAAAACGCGGGCTGATCTGCAAAATGGCGTCTTTAAAATAAGCGATTAAAGATGACGCAAACGAGCACGAATCACTCTGAAGACAACTTCAGATGGTCAATGAGAAGAAACTACTATAACATGATTCAAAGATCTGAAAAGTCCATTGTGGAGAATAGGTGCGATTTAACCTTGTGTTTGTGCACAGTTGTACAGGCTGTACAACGCGTCACAGGGCTGAAGTGTTCCGTAGTGCTTCTTTATGACCTCAGTCATGAGTAAACCTTGTGTTTGTGCACAGAGAGCCTGTACAATGCGTCACAGGGCTATGAGATGATGATGCAGGTGGACTGTGAGGTCATGGACACGCGCATCGTCCCCATAAAGTCCTCTGCTGTGCCGCCCTCCCTCCGAGAGCCGCCACCTCCCCGCTCCCCTCATCACCACGGCAACACGCAGCATCAGCAGCATCACCACGGCAATCACACCTCGCACCACCACCAGCAACACCCACAGTCTGCCACCGCAGCCTCCTCCACCAATCACAGGGCTCCCCTACAGCGCCGCCGCCCAGTCGAGTTCCTCATTGGCCAATCAGAGGTGTAAGGAATCAGAGGGGTGGGATTAAGGTTTGGCAATAACAAGACTTAAAAAAAACAACTTATAGTTCCTTTGTGTCAGATGCCCTCCCATCCTCCTGTATCCCTGTAGTGTTAGACTGAGGGCAGGTCACATGTCTCTAGTTAATCTGCAGATGTTGTGGTGTGTCAGATGCCCTCTCAGATGTTGTGGGGTGGTTGAATAAATTCAGCGGGAGAATGGAGCTTGTCACTGATAGAAATTATCTGTGGAAAAAAATATATTTGTGGTTTGACTTTTGGAGATTTCTTGAGATAGAATCCTGGCTCCGCTTTGTCTGAGAGAGACACACTATTCTACTGTCTAAATGTTTATAATACAAAAGACATGTGCTAGTGACCATTTACTGACCTCTTGTGGCAGTAGTTCCAAACCACAGCTGTACACTTCAAACGACTGAATCATGTTTCCTGGACTTGTGGAGAACTCTCCCTTTGTCCTCAGTGCTTGCCTTTATGTAAATACAGTTGTAATGTTTCTAATATATTTGTTTGAATGATACAGAAGAAGCCACTGGCACTTAAAAATAATATTATTAATTTAGAGAATAGTTCTGAAATGTAAATATTTTTTAAGTTAAAAGTGAACTGGGGGACTCAGTTTTGACCAATCAGAGCAGAGCTGTGAATCCTCTGCTCCATCTGACCCTCTCCTCTGACCCTCTCCTCTTCTGACCTGCTCCTCTGACCCTCTCCTCCTCTGACCCTCTCCTCCACTCCTCTGACTCTCTCTCCTGCTCCTCTGACCCTCTCCTCTTCTGACCTTCTCCTCTGACCCTCTTTCCTGCTCCTCTGACCCTCTTTCCTGCTCCTCTGACCCTCTCCTCTGTTACTCTGACCCTCTGCTCTGCTCCTCTGCTCTGCTCCTCTGACACTCTCTCCTGCTCCTCTGAACCTCTTTTCTACATCCTCCGTTTTTTCTGACCCTCTCCTCTGTACCTCTAACCCTCTCCTCTGCTCCTCTGACCATCTCCTCTGCATCACTTTTCTCATTTTTGTTGTTGTTTTTTTAAAGATAATTATTTATCATCTGTAAATATTCACATGTACATAAAATAATTGTGACTTTTTATTTCTTTGGGCAGAAATGTAATAGAATAATGTTAAATGTATTATAATAGTGAATTGGAGGCACTGTACAGAAATGCTTCGTGTTTTCCTGTTTGTGTTTGTTACTGCCTTGTCAAAAATGGTTACTAAGTCCATTCTTCCTGCTTTTATTGTGAAGGCTCTTGTCTGGACACTGTAGACTCTTTATTTTGAAGGCCACTCTGTTGTGATGTTCTTAAAGGGCCAGTCCACTCAGCTTGAAGCTACCATCCCTATGCAACATGTCTACCGCACAAGAAGATACAATTCCAGTGTCCTGTGTAAACTACTAGTCACAATTAGTTCTCTTCATGTAAAACTACAACATTATAGAGTCCCTCTGGTTTAAACTGAGCTGGAGACGGGTCAGAATCCTGTGGTGGAGATGGCAGACTTGTTGACCTGGTTTATAGTTAATATTTCTGTAGTCCTGGGTAGGCAATATTCAAATTTGATGATTATCATGGTTAAAATAATTGCCATTAACAATTATATCACGATAATAATTATACTTTTAATATTATGAATAAGTTCATATTTAAACAGCTGTTATAGAATTGTACTTTTTATGAGGGAAAACAACAGTGATCTAGATAGAAGGATAAGTAGCTTTTTTCAGCACATTCTGGTGATAAGATGGAGATTCTTTTTGTTGGCAATCATCACGATTCTGTAAAATGTCCCACAAACGATTATTGCCTAGCCTTTTTATCACGATAAACAATATTATTGTTTATTGTCCCATCCTTAGTCCTGAGTTACTTTCACACCAAGTACTGACATAGACTGTATATGTAAATGGACAGAGCTAACCCGCTAGCAGGCGCTTTCCAAACAGGGAGTGAGTGTGGGTGCCATTTGGCTCCATCGACTCTGGTTCTAATTCACTTTCTACTGAAAAACCATCGCCCATGTCTTTGTAACTGCTGCAGGCTCCTCATTTTGCTCTTAAAATGTTCGTATTATCCCACTAAGCCTGTTTTAATTTCACTATTTTGTCTGTTAATCCATATAGAAACATCAATAACATAGCTGTTAAAGGGGCGTTAGCTTCAGCTCTTTGGTTGCTATGATACTCACGGTCAGAATTACAAATGCAGAACTCGGCTCCAAATTCGTCCCAATAACTGCAAGCCTTTAGTCCACTTCTTCATACAGTCTATTGTACCACTTGAACTAGACCAAGACTAAATCTGGACTAAAATCCAAGTCTACAGTCTAGAACTGGACTTAAACTGAGGGGTCAAAGCCAGGTCTAAACCAGTACGAGTCCCAAATGTGGACTCAATTAAAATCACCTAAACAAATCCTAAATACATCTACAGAAGACACTGAGAACCACTGATTTCTGACGTCATGGCAAACCTTTGATTTTTGTACATTTGTTCCATTTGCACTTCTCTTTTTCCACTTTTATAAACTGTGTAAATAAAAAAGAAATTTGTCAAAATAATGTTTCAGAATATTTTTTTTTCACAGGGAATAGAATTAAAAGGCTATGCAGATGGCTGACGGTAGTGTTATGCAAAATTGAAGCCTGAAGAGTTTTGAGATATCATCCATGCATGTTTGAGTAATCTAGAGATCTCGAAACATGACAATTCTCCATAAATATACAAAAACATGATACAAAACTACACAACTTGACAAACCTGATGTGATGTGCAGTAGTTTCATTAGTGGGATGCACACTGATTGTGTTGTGATAGTGTTCTGAAGGGGGAGTGAGTTAATACAAAGAGCAAAAGGAGGGAAGACTCAGAATATAGCATTTTCAAAACAATAAAAGGTACATAGTGTTCTAAAGATGTTATGTGTTAGCTGTTAATACTCCATAGAAGTCTAATACCCCCTCTTCAATTTCGACTTTGCAGATGCTGACGGTTATTGTGCTCTTGGGCAAAACACTTCATCACCATGCCTTATACTTTGACAGAAGAGTATCAGGTGTAATATCCTGTCAAATCCTTGAGTGTGTAAAAGACCAAAGCACTTCAAATGAGACAAACTTTATTGCTACTGTTATGAAACGATTCCAGGTCCTGTGAAAGCGCTCAATATCTGCACTGTTTGATCCAATGACTTTAGCAGAGGTCACGTCTCCTCCTCCTCCTCCTCCGCTCTCTCGCTCTCCTCTCCTCCTCCCTTTCCTCTCCCTCTCTCTCTTTGAGGAGACGTGACCTTTAAGCTCACATCTCCACCTCCCCTCTCTCCTCCTCTCTGCCATTCTCCTCCTCCTCTCTCTCCTCTCGTCCCTGTTTTCCTCATCCCCGTCTTCTCCCTTCCTCTATCCTTCTCTCTCTGTCTCTCCTCTTTTTGTCTCTCTCCTCCTCTACCCCTCTGTCTTTGCTGTCTTCTCCTCCTCCTCTCTCCCCCATGTTATTCTTTTGTTTACAGGATACTCTTTTGCCAGCCCAGATGATGTGCTCCTCTCTCTCTCCTCCTCTCTCCTCTCCACCTCTCTCTCTCCATGTTTTTCTTGTGTTTACGGGTCATGCTTTAGCTGGCCCAGACGATGTCCTCCTCTCCTCTCTCTCCTCCTCTCTTCTCTCCTCCTCTCCTCCCTCTCTCCACGTTTTTCTTGTATTTACGGGCCATGCTTTAGCTGGCCCAGATGATGTCCTCTCCTCCTCTCTCTCTCTCTCTCTTCTCCTCCTCCTCCCTCTCTCCATGTTTTTCTTGTGTTTACGGGCCATGCTTTAGCTGGCCCAGATGATGTTCTCCTCTCTCTTCTCTGTCTCCTCCTCTCTTCTCTCCTCCTCTCCTCCTCCCTCTCTCTGTGTTTTTCTTGTATTTACGGGCCATGCTTTAGCTGGCCCAGATGGCAGAGGAATGACGAGCTGAAATAAAAGTGGTGGAGAGGTGGAAGTGAGAGAGAGGACACCACAGTCTGTGACAGAGGGGTGACCTGCTCACACTGTGATCTGTGGCTCACATCACATGAAAAAAATCAACTACTAAAAGTATTAAAATACCCTTTTAAAAATGTACTTCAAGAGTAAAAAGTTTGAAAGCTAATAAAGCTTCAGTTGTAGTGATTTTTAAAAAGATTTGTGCTGAATTTTGTTCAGCAGAAACAATTTTCAATCAGGTTTTTTTTTTTTTTTTTTTTTTTTTTTTTTTCCCTAGCTGTTTTTATTTGTATATTTTGTTTGCTCAAACTATGAACATGTTAAAAAATAAACCTTGCAGTTTTTCTGCAGGTCTTACACAACAATAAAAATACTTTTACAAAGGAGAGCACCTTTGGGGACAGGAGAGCACCTTTGGGGACAGGAGAGCACCTTTGGGGACAGGAGAGCACCTTTGGGGACAGGAGAACACCTTTGGGGACAGGAGAACATCTTTGGGGACAGGAGAGCATCTTTGGGGACAGGGCTGGCCCTGTCCTGCTCTACAGACAGACTCTAGGAGTCATTTGTTCCATACACCATAAGTCTGCACAACACATCACTATAAATGATTAAATGTATTATTATCATTATTATTATTATTATTATTATTATTATTCAGTGCTGTCAAAAATATTGCGCTATTAACATGTTAACGCAAAACAATTTTAACGCCATTCATTTTTTTTTATCACGAGATTAATGCTCTTTGTGTCCTAGTGAACTAGTTTTTTCATAAGCTGTGGCCACTGCTTGTAACATTAGAAAAACTACTGGATCCGGCGGTAAACAGGAAGGAAAACAATTTGTATCAAACTGAGAAGTCCTGGTTGGAGAAGGTGGACCAAAGCCCGGCACGGCCGCACATGCACGCGCACACGCACGACTTGATCACACAAGCCCTGCGTGTGCGCTGATGCCACACACACGAGGAAAACACCAAAGTCCACTCCAAAACATACGGAGAATCCGCGCCCACCCCCGACAAGGACCGTGGACAGTGACAGAACCCCCTGGCCGCCCCCATTAATTAATTTGTGATTAATTGCGAGTTAGCTATGATATTCATGTGATTAATCACGATTAAATATTTTAATCAATTGACAGCACTATTATTATTATGTTTCCTTGTTGCTGCCAAAAAATGAATTTCCTTCCAGATCAAAAAAGTCAATCTGTCTATCTGTGTGTTTAGCAAATTCCTGTTTTAACCTACCCCCTATCTCCGCCCACACTTGCTGTACGTACAGTTATTTTAAACAATCAGACTGAGTGATGTGTGAAGGGATCTAAAATGTGAACACAGTGAAATGTCTCAGAGAGGCAGGGCTGGTTCTGCACTTTTCAGCAGAAGTGACGGGACTCTTTTAATTTTAGATCTATATACATTAGTTAAGTGTTAAGTGTCTTGCCCAAGGACATAACGTGTGTACAATCCCTCAGTCGTCCAGGTAGAATCCCTGGCAAAAGGAGAAATTCAATTTGTCAACTGGACAAAAGTTTATTTGGTTGAATACGTTTCACAGCTCATCCAAGCTGCTTCTTCAGTTCTGTAGAACGTTAATAGCATTCATCTGAGGGAGTTGGAATCGCACTGCAACCTGTGTGGATCTGACCGCTCTATAAATGATTTTTATGTCCACCAACCTTTGGATTAGTGGACACACCCCCTACCAGCTGAGCTACTGTCACCCCTCCAGTTTGGTTGCTATGATACTCGCAAATATGGAGCTCGCCTGCAGATTAGCCGTTATAACTGGCAGCCTCGATTGGCTTCATTTGGCTGGCGCTTTTTTATACAGTCTATGGTCCCAACCAGAGACAGGAATCAGCAGAATGACATTAAATCATGTTGTTAAACATGTAATCGCAGACGAGATGGTCCCCAGTTTGAGACCCAGAGGTTCTGTGTCTTTACGATTGTGAATGAGGCCAAAGAGGGGGATTTGAGTTTTCCAGCTCCTTTAAGTGTTCCCAGTATTTGTGTCTGTCTCTGTCTCTGAGGGCAGATAGGACTCCAGTCTTGATGTTCCTCCAGATTCAGAGATAGACAAACCAGAATCCAGTTTGTCCAAGGCCCAGGGACAAAACAGATGCTCCAAACACAGCACCTCATCATGGACCAAGACAGATCAGGACTACTGCACATTTTAAAGTCCATTTTCCATTACTTTTTTGTTCCTAACATGGTTTATTCTCATTGCAGAGGGCGCTAATGTTTTAAAACTTATTTTCTGATCTATACTTCCTCATCACAAACACACCTGGAGTTGTGTTTTGTTTCATTCACATGTTTAACACACAAACCCTGCAGATCTAGGCCGAGTTCTTCTCTCAAACAGAAAACACTCTGTTCCACCTTATGATGTCATGTGGTAATACAGGAGGTGCTCCACTCTGTTTTTAAACTCCAAGCACCTTCTGTAGAATGGTTTGGAAAATTTCATCCCTCGAATTGCTTATCTGAACTAAAAGTAAAAGGAGCTGTTCACTTGAAAGCTACCACAACATGACATCACAAGGTGGAACAGAGCATTTTGAGCTTTGGAGATGTACAGACTAATAATAAAGAGTTACTGAAACATGTGAATGAAACAAAACACAACTCCAGGTCTGTTTTTGATGATGAAACAGCATTATAACATACAACAAGTCCACAAGAGTCAGATTTGCATAACCTTTAAAGCTACAGTATGTAATTTTCTGGAAGTGCGTTGTCACCTACATGATTCCATGGAAATAGAAAGTTACTTCAGGACATTCTCCATGGAGACAGGTACTGTGGAATATTATAGCCAAAAAAAACATTTTCATGGAAATGAGAAGGTTGAGGGCTTCCACATAATAAATGAATAATCATTTTCTATGTGTACAATTTTGCACCAAACACACTCTGCCACTGCCCGCTCAGTGTGAGGCTAACCACTCTGCCACTGCCCGCTCAGTGTGAGGCTAACCACTCTGCCAATGCCCGCTCAGTGTGAGGCTAACCACTCTGCCACTGCCCGCTCAGTGTGAGGCTAACCACTCTGCCAATGCCCGCTCACTGTGAGGCTAACCACTCTGCCACTGCACGCTCACGGTGAGGCTAACCACTCTGCCACTGCCCACTCAGTGTAAACAGTGTGTGTGTGGTCTGTCACACGTGTGTTTAATGGACACATGTTACAGCTTTATGAATCCAAGTCATGTGTGCTACTGTGAACCAAGACCAGACCGAGAACCAGACCAAGACCAGGTTTAAACCAGGTCCCAACCAAGACTTAAACTAGAGTAATTCATGTGTACTACTGTGGCCTAAGACTGGAACAAAAAACAGGCCAAGAACCAGGTCTTAACCAGGTCTAAACCAGGTCTAAACTATGTCCAAACCAAGGCTTCAAGAACAGTTCATGTGCAACTGAGGATGAAGAGCCAAATCCGGAGCGAAATCCACGTCTAAACCAGGAATTCAATAATTCAAGTGTGCAAATGTGGACAGAGACCAACAGTCCGATTCTGAGCCAAGAACCAGGACCAGACAGGACCTAGGGGAGACTCAGGATTATACAGACCCTATATGACACAGAAGTGACTCCTGTGAGCTTTAAGACATGTTCTTATGCTGTTACTTCCTCAAAAACACACCTGGAGATGTGTTTGTTTCATTCACACATGTTTGAGTAATCCTGGTTAGTCTGTCTACATCTCCAAAGCTCAAAATGCTCTGTTCCACCTTGTGATGTCATGAAGTGGTAGTTTTCAAGTGAACAGCTCCTTTTACCTTTAATTCAGTAGAGATTTCCAGGGCTGAAATGATCAAAATGATTCTAGTGAAGGTGTATGGACTTAAAAACACACTGGAGTACTTCTGGGATTACCACATGACATCACAAGGTGGAACAAAGTCTTTTCTGTTTTTAAATCTGCAGGTTTGTGTGTTAAACATGTGTGAATGAAACAAAACACAACTCCAGGTGTGTTTGTGATGAAGAAAACATTAGAACATACTGTAGATACAAAATAGTGTAATATGGGCCCTTTAAGCTTAGGATCAGTCTCCAGGAAATGAATGGAGACTGTGTGTGTGTGTGTGTGTGTGTGTGTTTGTGTGTGTGTGTTTGCGTGTGTGTGTGTTTGCGTGTGTGTGTTTGCATGTGTGTGTGTGTTTGCGTGTGTGTTTGCGTGTGTGTGTGTGTGTGTGTTTGTGTGTGTGTGTGTGTGTGTGTGTGTGTGTGTTAAACTGTTACAATCCCACAGCCCCAGTTTCACACTCTGCTGTTTCACACTCTGCTGTTTCACACTCTGCTGTTTCACACAGCCTCTGACCCCAGACTCTGGGATCAGGTCCACAAAACAAAACACCACATGCAGGTCTGAACATCTGCTCAACCTCCAGGACACTTCTTCTGTGCCCATGAGCAAGACACTACCCAGGAGTGGCACAAAAGTTCAGATAACCACCGATGCTAAAGATACAAGAAACACACTGAGCGATGAACACTGCATGAAAGCCAGTGTCTGGTTTAAAGGACCCGTATCACGTTATTGTCTGATCTATGTTGTAATGTTGTTTCGTCATCACAACCAGACCTGGAGTTGTGAGATGAAAAGAAGAGGTAGAGCGCTTCACTGGGTCATAAAAAAGTTAAAAGTAGCAGTACAGGTGCTCTACAAGGGCTAAATTTGAAATCTCAACAGAATGTAGCCCTTATAACAGAAAAGATCCGAGGCACTTCAATATGCTTAAAATGTAGCCCTTATTGGAAAATGTAAAAATGGGCAAGGTACAAACACGAGGCCACCGAATGAAAATATTAAAAGTCCTTTATTACATGGAGGGACACCAACGACCATTTTGACATTTTCCAGTAAGGGCGACATTCTGTTGAGATACCTGGAATTGTGTTTTAGACTTAGACAAACTTTATTGATCCACAAGGGAAATGATTTGGATACAGTAGCTCACACATCACAATATAATATAATAACAGAGAGTAACAAAAATAGATGGTATAGCAAAAAGAGCAAGAGACACGTGTCAAATGAGACATAATTATAAAAATAAATGTATATGTACAAGTCAAAATAAAATAGAAAAATAAGTAATAAACTATAAAATCACAGCTATAAACAAGAGACAAGAACAACAGTGCAAATAAAATGCTGATTGACAGGGCATAAGGTTATCTGTTACTTAAGACTGAGTTGTTGTACAGTTGTAGGGAGTATTATCTGTTACATAAGGGTGAGTTGTTCTACATCTGTATGGACTATGATATGAATGTAGTCCTGTAACTCTCACTGTTTGAGCGGAGCTGTAGGAGCCTTTTGTTCTTCTCTCATACACGGAAAATACTCTGTTCCACCTTGTGATGTCATGTGGTGATACAGGAAGTGCTCCACTGTGTTTTAAAACTCCATACACCTTCACTGGAGTCATCTGGATTATTTCAGATGTGGAATTGCCAATCTCTACTGAACTAAAGGTAAAAGGAGCTGTTCACTTGAAAACTACCACTTCATGACATCACAAGGTGGAACAGAGCGTTTAGAGCTGTGGAGATGTAGACAGACTAATAATAAAGAGTTTACTCAAACATGTGAATGAAACAAAACACAACTCCAGGTGTGTTTTTGAGGAGGGAACAACATTCTAACAAAAGCTCACAAGAGTCCATTTTGTGTAATACAGGAACTTTAAGGACACAACAACAGAACCTGGTCCAAGCAGGAAATCAGTCCTCAGACCTGGTTGGTGGATGAGTGCTCTAGCCACTGAGCCACTGCTGTTGTTGTGTCATTGGGCAGGACACTTCTCTGGGGCAGATGTGGCACAGATGTTCGGTAGCTCTCACTTTAAACCGCTCAGTGGGAGTTGAACCTTTATTGTCCAAAGTTCAGAGGAGTCTGATTACACAGACATCCGATATGACTTCAAAGTTCATGTTTTTATAGAAATAACACAAAACTGTCTCACGAGCCCTGTGTATGTCACTGTCCCATCGGAAAGACCAAGAAAAGACTTAAAGACGAGGTATTACGCCGTTTTTTTTTTTTTAGGTTTCTACCAAGTTATAACGTTGTTTCCTCATCAAAAACCCCAAAACAAGCCTGAAGAGATTTTAAATGTCATCCATACATGTTGGAGTATTTAAACAATCTCTCCCGGGCCCTGTTCGAACCCTCCTTATGGTTAGCTGTAAGATTTTGTACAAGACTCCGCCCACAAGCCGACATCACCCATGCTCCCACAAGACAAATATACAAAAACATGATACAAACCTGATGTGATGTGTGGTAGTTTCATTAGTGGGATGTATGCTAATTGTGTTGTGATAGCGCTCTGAATGGGGTGGGAGTTAGCATGGGGAGCAAAGGGAGAGGAGACTCAGAATATTAAAAAAGAAAGTGTAACTGGTTAATACGTTGTTTTGGACAAATAAAACATTTTCAAAACAAAAGGAAAAAAAAGGTGATCTAAATATGTGATGTGTTACAGTTAATGCCCTATAGAAGTCAAATACCCCCTCTTTAAAATGAGCTGAAGAAGGTGGGGACTATAGATGATTTGCAGTGACGTCACTCGCAACATGTGCTTTTGTTTATACCGCCATCCTGGACGGCGAGAGAGACGGCAACGATCATGGTAACACATCAAACAACTCGATTGCTCTGTCAAAAATAGCCAAGACATTGGACAGTTTCCACTTGGAAAGATATTTAGAGAAAGTTAAGGTGATCGACATTGATCCTTACTCTATAGGAGTTGATAAATTCTTTAGTTTCATCGATTATTTTCCAAAACCCGATTTGCGTTATATGGATATATACAATTACCTGATAAACACACCATCCCGATTTTCTGGAGAAAAACTGAAACGTTACAAAAGCTTGGACGCTTACAGTTATTTCATTGCTGGATGGGTGAAAAATGTACAAATCTGTCCCATAGACGTTGTTGTACCCGGTGACGGCGGTGTGCAGTATCATGTAGTGAGAGCTCAGGTAAGCTACTAGCTAGTAGTACACAATCCAGGCTGAGTATGAAATGACTGGTCCTGTGCATTAGAGCTACGCATTGTTATGAATGGGATAACAAACATTTGTTTGAAACCACATAAATTCATTTAAAATTGTAAAATAAATGTGAAAAATCTATTTATAATTTGAGGAATATTTCTCTTATATTTCAATATTCAGACAAAAAATACAAGTGCATCTGTGCATCTCACAACAGCCAACCACAATATCGCCAGTTACATCTTATCATCACAGGATATATAATGAATTCATATACTGAAAATGCTCAGTGTGATATCACAATCATTTGTCAGCTTCGCCTCGAAATGATGGTGATATCACACCTCGTTGACCAGTGTACTATCTAATTATTACGTAGACTGACTGCTAAAATTGGATACACTGCCTGTCAGGGACAATTACACATTTACACACATGGGCAATATTTTTCACTAACAATTTAAGATGTTTTTTATATATTATTAATTACCGATACCATATAATGATATCCAATACATACAGAATGGCCATTGTAACCAGAAAAAAATACAAGTTATGAATATGTAAGTTCAAAAATATTTAATCATTTCAGGTGAAAGGAGTATACTGTTGGCGACCAGTCTTTCCTTTTCACAGCAGCAACCCACTTGCTACGTCTCTCCTCGTCAACAGGGAACCGATAGAAACGGAGTCCAGATTCTTTAGTTTGACGGCTCTTACACCCAAAAGCACAACAATGAAAAACCATTTTGGCCACAATAATAAAAAAAATGTTTGAGAAAGAAATCAATGTAGGCTAGATAAAGTAAAACGTCAAATTATCGATACTTTTTCTCTTGACGCTTGTAAAGTTCGCGGCGTGGGCGTGTGGCACTGTGTTGGATTTTGCCGTCCAATATGGCGTCGTGAACAAAAGTCATGTGATGCGTGACGTCACCTGCAAATCATCTATAGAACAAAATGTGTACTTAAATGTGCACTATGTAACTTCTCTGCTTGAGATTCCGCCACCGGTTTGTCTCCATGGATATTTGATTTGCCAGAAATGTACCACAGTATAGCATTAAACCTATCAGTCCTGATGTTATTCGTTTGACTGCCAATAATTACCTTGAAAAACATGCATTCTTACTCTGAGCGTCCTCCTCTCTCCACAGATCTCACTTGTAACTTGGTTAGCTGGTGTGATCTGCTTATCTCCATAGACATAGACAAGTTCAATGCTGTATTGTGGAACATTCCGACAGAGCAGTATTTCCACGGAGCCAAACTTAGTCCAATCTGAAAGTGAAGAGCAAGAAACACATGTTCAAATCTTTGAATATGGCCAAAATGAAGCTTTTGTCCCGCACTTTGTGAAGTAAAAGAAATATTCCTTTTTGTTGATGTCCTTGTGTCGTCATAGCAACAGTAAACACTGGGGTTTGGGGTCATCATGACGACAGTAAATGCTTAGGTCGTTAAAGTTAAAGACTTGAGGGATTCTCCAAAAGAACAATTCAACTTTAAACCCACAAATGAAATAGACAGAGGTATGGATCAAGGACTAGACCAGGACTAAAACAGGACTGAACCAGGACTCAGCCAGGTCTAAACAAGGTCTAAACCAGTTCTGAACCAGGACTAAACCGGGTCTGAACCAGGACTGAACCAGGACTAAACCAGGACTGAACCAAGACTCAGCCAGGTCTAAACCAGGACTTAACCAGGACTGAACCAGGACTAAACGAGGTCTGAACCAGGACTAAACCAGGACTGAACTAGGACTCAGCCAGGTCTAAACCAGGACTAAACAAGGACTGAACCAGGACTAAACCGGGTCTGAACCAGGACTAAACAAGGTCTGAACCAGGACTAAACCAGGACTGAACCAGGACTAAACCGGGTCTGAACCAGGTCTAAACCAGTTCTGAACCAGGACTCAGCCAGGTCTAAACCAGGACTTAACTAGGACTGAATCAGGACTAAACCAGGTCTGAACCAGGACTACACCAGGACTGAATCAGGACTTAACCAGAGACTGAACCAGGTCTAAACCAGGACTGAACCAGGACTCAGCCAGGTCTAAACCAGGACTAAACCAGGACTGAACCAGGACTCAGCAGGTCTAAACCAGGACTAAACCAGGACCGAACCAGGACTCAGCCAGGTCTAAGCCAGGACTGAACCAGGTCTAAACCAGGGGTAAACCAGGACAACCAGAGACTGAACCAGGTCTAAACCAGGTCTAAACCAGGTCTAAACCAGGTCTAAACCAGGACTGAACCAAGACTGAACCAGGACTCAACCAGGAGCAGGACAAAAGCAGATTTTGCGCCGCTTGCGAGTTCAATGACTGATGATTCTGTTTTTAGAGCCAGGGGTAAACCAGAGTCTGACCCCGTGACCTTTGACCTGTGTGACCTCTGTGACCCTATGATTCTCCCCCATCTTCCATTACAGCTCCTAACCCTGTTCTAATGTGAGGAAATGTCCCGCAGTGGGGCTTTAACCCTGTTCTAATGTAGCATCCTCCTCACAAACATCCCTGGAGCTGTGTTTTGTTTCACATGTTTCAGTAATCCTGCCTCCCTCTGCACAGCTCACAACACTGTTACACGTGGTGACATCATCAGGTGGCGCTCTTCTGTGTTTTTAAAGCACACTCACCTTCACTACACTCATTCAGTCATTTGAGCTCAAATCGTCTTCACACCACTAGACTTTGTAGCGTCTATTTTAGGCAAAACCATCTAAAAAGGAAGCTAAACAGAACAACCTGCATTTGACCCATCCTTCAGGGACAAAATCAAACCCCAGGATCATGTAGAGGGGTTAATATGAACATTTTCAGACCAAAATGAGGAGCCCGACAGCAGCAGTCACAGAGAGAGGAGCCACGCTTTTTCAATAGAAGTGAATTGAAGTTGATGGAGCCGAATCAACCTCCCCAGGTACCTTAGTAATCTCCTTAATATGAACTCAGGTCGTATTAAGTGGATCTGCCTTTTCCTACAGCTCCACCGTCTTGGAATCATTTACAGAAAGATCTTAAATTGGAATCTGTGGTGTCACTTGATGAGTTCAAGAAAATTGCAAAGAGTGCAGTGACCGAGACGTGTGTGTGTTTTTCTTGAGGGATGGAAACGGTTTAATAATGTGATACTTTGTGATTTTAGTGTTTTGAATTGTTGTTTGAAAAAGACATTCTGAATCTCAGTGGGACCTCCTGGTTAAATAAAGATAAAATAAAATAAATAAAAATCAAGCCCATGCTCACTTCCTATTTGGAATGCAGCAGTTAGCAGGTTAGCTCTGTCCATGGTGTATACAGACTATGGTGATGCTTGTTTGTGATTGGCCGTCGTGGAGCCATAGTTCTGATTCTCTGCTTTACCCCGGCATCTAAACAAAGTATTTTAGACTGACTTTGTTGCACTTTAATAATCTGTAAAATAAGATGATGAGGCTCTCTCTGCTGGCTCCGCCCTCCCTCACAGCAGCAGGATACTTCAGTCTGGAACCAAATGAAACGAGTGCAGACAGCAGACTGGGACACGTAATCCCAGGGGACTACAAGGACCATGATCCTTTGCTTTGTTTTAATAAGACGTGACTGTTCGGGTAGAAGTTACACCATCTTCTCCATGGGAGATATTCTTGCTTTGCCTGGAATGTTCCAACAGAATGGCATTAAACGCATATTAATACTTTGCTGTGACATCATGCTTGGGTGTTTTACATGTATCTGTATGGTGGAATGTTCAGCAGTTACCATGGTGACACAACGCACACATTAGCAAACACTGAAAAAATACAAAATGCATTTAAACAAACATGTATTCCCACAAAACTCACCTGTAAATCAGCCTGGTGATGTCGCCTGTTTGTATCCATGGAGACAGACAAGTTTAATGACGTATTTTAACACATTCAAGGCAAAACTATTACATCTCCATGGAGACAAGCATATCACACCCTCCAGCAGAAAAGTGACACAGTGCAGCTTTAAACACATTCTTTTGGTTGTTGTTGCCTGTAGTTTGTGTCATGAGTGAAACCGCTCCAAAGGAAACAGTTGCAAAGCATTGAAAGCAATTAGCCAAATGAGTGCAGGTGAACGGCCTCATGACCAATCAGGAGCCAGGACTCAGAGCCTAAAGCCCGCCCCCTGTCTGAGCCACAGCTCTGATTGGTCAGAGGGCAGTGACTTCATTGGCTTCATTTAACCAGATTCCTCAGCTGTGAGACACTCCTCCCTCCGGTCATCTCCAGCCCTCTCTCTCCCTCTCTCTCCCTTTTTGTCTCCTCTCTCTCTCTCTCCGTCCCACTTTCTCTCTGCATCCCCTTGTTCTTCTCTCTTCCTCTCTCTTTCTTCTCCCCCCCCCTCCTCTCTCTTACTTGTTCTCTCTCTCTTCTCCCCCTCTTTCTCTCTCTCCCCTCCCTCCCTATCCCCCCTTTCTCTCTCCTTACCCTTCTTATATCCCTGGTTCTTCTTCTTCCCCCTCTCTCTCTTTCCCTCTCTATCCCCTCTCTCTCTCCTTCCCCTCATCCCCCCCTCTCTCGTCTCTCTCTGTCTCATTTCTCTCCCCCCTCTCTCTCCTCCCCCTTTTTCCTCTCTCTCTCTTTCTCTCTCTGTCTCATCTCTCTCTCCACCCCTCTTCCCCCCTCTCTCTCTCCTTCCCCTCTTTCTCTCTCTTTGTTTCCTCTCTCTCTCCTCCCCTCTTTTCCCCCTCTCCTCTCTGTCTCCTCTCTCTCCTCCCCCTCTTTCCCCGTCTCTCTCCTCCCTCTACATCCCTCACTTGTTGCGTGCGTGTCTTGAGTCTTGTTCGTGTGGACGATCTGAGCAGTCAGTCGCCGTGAGGACCTGCTGCTCTCAGGTACCAGCGTGTGCATTTCTGTCCCTTTCACAGGAACCTTTCAGCTGTTCATCATTCAGGTTAGGGCATTTTCATTGTTCTTGTTGTAACATTTACTAAAGTAGAATTATGTTTTATGGAATCACAGTTTTCATTCACAAATGTCCATTAAATACTGGCTGTGTTGATTTTTGTATTACTTTTTTCTTTATATTTTATTTTAATGGGTTCAATTGTTAAGTTCCATTTTAAACAGTCATTGAAGGCTTGCAGTTACTTTTTGCGTAGTAATATTTTCAAAAATCTGTTGTATTTTATTGCATTCCAAATACTATTTTAGCAGCCCTTGATTAAAAAGACATTCATTCATAATATCTGTAGAAGAAAATAACTTTTGGACTATTTTCAAAGCTGAATTCTCCGTTTTCGCTGTTGAAGTGTTTTGGATGCCAGTAGAGATTTTTGTGATATGAAAGTGGGAACAATGAATATATTGTGCTGTGCCAGATGCCCTCCCATCCTCCTGTATCCCTGTGTGTTAGACTGAGATGGGGCACGTCAAATGTCTCTAGTTAATCTGCAGATGTTGTTGCCCTACCAGATGTTGTGGTGTGTCAGATGCCCTACCAGATGTTGTGGTGTGTCAGATGCCCTACCAGATGTTGTTGTGTGTCAGATGCCCTCCCAGATGTTGTGGTGTGTCAGATGCCCTACCAGATGTGGTGTGGTTAGATAAATACAGCGGGAAAATGGATCTTGTTGCTGATAGAAATGATCTGGGAAAACATTTGTGGATTTGACTTTTGGAGATTTATGGTTCAGACCTGGTTCAGACCTGGTTCAGACCTGGTTCAGACCTGGTTTAGACCTGGTTTAGACCTGGTTTAGACCTGGTTCAGACCTGGTTCAGACCTGGTTCAGACCTGGTTTAGACCTGGGTCAGACCTGGGTCAGACCTGGTTCAGACCTGGTTCAGACCTGGTTTAGACCTGGTTTAGACCTGGTTTAGACCTGGTTTAGACCTGGGTCAGACCTGGGTCAGACCTGGTTCAGATCTGGTTCAGACCTGGTTCAGACCTGGTTCAGACATGGCTCTGGACCTTGCTGTTTCACTTGTGAAGTGTGACTGAACCACAGCTGTGTCTGAGGAATTTACTGCCCCCCAAACCCCTTGGAAACTACCCCCCAGCAGCATCCCCACCCTTCACCTCCTCACCTCCAACCCTCACCCCCTCCTCTGTCATTCATTCACCTCCTCCCGCCCATGGAAACCTACCCCAGTAGCATCCTCACCCATTCATCCCTCCTCCCGTCTTCTCACCCCTCATCCAGTCAGTCCTCCCAGCGGACCCCCCAACTGTCGGTGTGAGTTATGGCGTTCTGGAGACAGGGCTGTGGCCTGGAGCATCTCCCTCCAGCTTCGATTCAGATTTATGATGGGCAGCAGTAGCTGGCTGACCCGGAAGGTTAAAGGCTCAAATACTGCAACTGGCATTGTACCCTCAAGCAAGACACTTAACCCGCCTCTCCTGCATGGACAGGTGTATGAATGAGTTTATGAATACAAGAGTGGATCCTCAATGCTTTGAGCCAAATGCAGGAGAACACTGTAGTCCAGGTGGAAGCACGCAGGTGTCCATGTGACAGGGTGAACTGCACTGGTCAGAGAGGTCTTTGGCACTTTACATCAAGGAGCCACTCACCCATTCACACATAAGATTGGTTTAAGTGTCTTGCCCAAGGACACAATGACAGCATTCATCTGAATTGCTCTACCAGTGATGATTATGTCGAGAGCGGGATTCAAACCACCAACCTTCAGATCAGTGAATAAACACACACACTGTCAGCCCCTCTCTGTGCGGCTACAGAGATTTACCATAACTGAGTGTGTGGAGTAAACAATGTAGATACAGATAAGGATGCACTGTGTCACTATGTTAGAGGAATGAAAATGTTCCACAGTATAGCATTAAACTTATCTATTTATTGAAGCATTTATTTAACATGTTTTTTTTTTGTTTTTTTTTTTGCTCAAAAAAACTTAAAAATATAACTAAACATATACTCTCAATGTAAGCCTCTCCACAAACCTGATCTGTGGTGCTGTCATAGGCAGATAAGAGGGGCTTTAACCCTGTTTTAATGTGAGGAAATGTCCCATAGTGGGGCTTTAACTCTGTTGTAATGTCATAAGTAGAACATTCCAGGCACAGCAGTAACATCTCCATGGAGACAGATGGATTACCCTGCAGGAAAGTGACGCAGTGCAGCTTTAACCTGAGCAGCAGGGGGCAGGATTGAGTGTGACAGTTTGAGAAGCACAGAGCTGTTGAGGAGCAGTGCTGTGGTCACTGTGAGCTGGACTCAGGCTCATTTCCTCCTGGAACCCTCATTAGTTTACACAGAGGCGTGAGGCATTCAGGGACCTGTGGCTGCAGCAGAAACAGCTCATAAAGCCGTGTTTCCCACAGATGCCCTGCCCCTGAAGCCATCACACCGTCTGCACTCAAGACGCTTTCTTTGGAAACTCCTCAAGAAACAAAAAAAAAAAACAAGGTCAAATCTGAGCCAAAATATCAACATCATTTCTATTAGTGATAATTAGGTCCATACAGAACTGTTATATTTATCCTCACACAACATGTGCGGTTTAAAGACGGGTACTTCACATTTATGGAGTATTAACTCTAACACATATGTAACATACTGTGTTTACATCACCATGTTACCTTTGATTGTTTTGAAAATACTATATTTGCTGAAAACGGCATATTAAGTTTCTCTTTCATTTTTTGGTGTTTTGAGTCTCCCCTCCCTTTGCTAAGTCACTCCCCCTTCAGAGCGCTTTTACAACACAATCAGTGTGCATCCCACTAATGAAACTACTGCACATCACATCAGGTTCGTCATGTTGGTCTGTACAGTTTTGTATCATGTTTTTGTGTATTTATAGAGAATTGTCGTGGGGGAGTATGGGTGATGTAAGCTTGTGGGCGGAGCCTTGTACAGGCTCATACTGCTAATATAATATGGGTTTAAATAGGGGATATCGCTAGATTACTCAAACATGCATGGATGACATCTAAAACCTCTTCAGGCATGTTTTTGATGAGGGAACAACAGAAAGCTTTAACTAGAGACATGTGACCTGCCCCTATCTCAGTCTAACTCTACAGGGATACAGGAGAATGGGAGGGCATCTGACACAGGGATGTTTTTCAGGATTTGGATATGGATTTGTTTCAGCTTCCTCTTATAAACACCACTTTTCATTCAAAAGATAATATATTGTTTTAATTGTTAATCACTATGGCAACAGTCCAAGGACGGGAGACCATCTGACACATGGATATACGAGGATGGGAGTTCCTCTAACACACAGGGATATAGGAGGACGGGAGGGCATCTGACACACAGGGATATAGGAGGACGGGAGGGCATCTGACACACAGGGCTGCAGGAGGACAGGAGGGCATCTGACACACAGGGATATAGGAGAATGGGAGGGCATCTGACACACATGTTGTCTGTATTGTTTCAGAGCTGGTTGAAGAGCTGAAGACATGTTCCCAGCACGTCTCTAAGTGGGGCTTTTATTGTGAAAGGGTTTTACAGGAAACAGAATGTGCGTCCTCTTCCTCCTCCTCCTCCTCACCGCGACCTCTGCCCTCTGCCAGGAACTGAAGGTTGCAGGTCAAAGGTCATCTTCACAGGACGCCATCAAGGTGAATCACAACTACAGGGCCACTGGTTTAAATCTCCTCTACTGTGCTAATCTGCTTTATCTCTCTGTAACTCTGACCTAATGTGAGGAAATGTCCTGCAGTGGGGCTTTAACTCTGTTCTAATGTAGTGTCCTCCTCAGAAACATCCCTGGAGCTGTGTTTTGTTTCATTCACACATGTTTCAGTAACCCTAATGATTTTGTCACCCTATACACAGCTCACACCACTGTGTTTCACCTTTTGACATCATCAGGTGATCAAAAAGTGCTCCTCTGGGTTTTTAAAGTTCTTAAGTCTTCACCAGACTCAAATGCAGTGCTCAAATAACCCAAACAACATGTATGTGTTTGGTCCAAGCAGCTCCTAATCTTCGCCTGGTTTAAAGTGAGTGAAAGTGAAGGTGTTCTGTGTTTCAGGTGGTGGTCTCTGAGGGCTGTGTGGCTCAGGTTGATGCTGCAAATGAAACCACAGGAGGTACCACCACATTATCAGTACATTATACCCGAGGAACCACACAATCCTTCATTTCCATGTTACGTATTAGCTCTTCACTTAAAGGGAGGGTGTGTAGCCTGAGGCCTTACTCGTTTTAAAAAGAATTGATCCTGTGTCCCCAGAGCCTTAACCTGCAGATAGAGACACATCCAAGTTTGTCTCATTCTTACTTTATGGACAGGTCTCATGTGAAGCTCAGAACCTCCAGAATTCCCTCCCTGAGCTGCAGAGGCTGCACTTGCACTGACTCAGGATTGGTGCAGGTGCTGGGCTTTAAGTAGAGACAATTCAGATCAGAGAGAGACATTTTAGGTTTAAACTGGATTTCAGCATTGAAGCCCAAATGACTCATATGAGACAACTTGTCCATCATGTCCACTGCTTTTGTGAAGAATAAATCAGCATTACAATATTTGGGGACACAGACAGGTCACAGTGGTACAAAGTACATTTTTTTAATCAAAGTCTTACGTATCCAATCTTATTTAAGTCCATGAATAAGTGAGTTTTATAGTCAGTCACAACTGTGACCGGTGGGCTAATACCTTGTATTATGAATTAAAGCTGCCAAAAGAGGTTTTTGATCAGCTTAATGTAAAAATAATTTTTAGTTTGACTTTAATCACTGAGATAGTAGACAAACCCTAGATGTTCTTCATATTGCTCTCTATTGCTCTTAGAGGTCTTTGGAAGTTTCTCAAACGTGTCCATCGTGCAGCTAGAGAACCCTGGATGTTCTTCAGATTTCTCTTTAGGTTTTAGAGGTGAATGAATTATGAATTTGTCTGTTTTGTTCCAGGTAAAGAGCTGTCCCTGTCCCCTGGCTCTCCTCTGATTTTGACCCATCAGATCCGGCTGGTCCCCTCTGGTTCTGGGTCTGGTCCTGGGTCTTGTAGGTGCGAAGAGGACCTGTCGGCCCTCAGAGCTCGTGTGGAGCGGTTGGAGAGGGAGGTGTCTGCGCTCAGGGAGAAGTGTGGAGATCCAGAGAACCCAGGCTGCTGCTCCTCCAGCGAGAGCAAAGGTATCACACTTTACACGGACATGTTCTGCAAAGTCCACTTCGAGCCGTGTTAGAATAGTTTTTCCTTCTGTTTGTATTTAGAGCGTAGACTGTAAATACAATACTTCGTGAAGATGTGAGTCTGGTCACCAGTGAATCTTCCTGAGTTCAGATGAGCTTGATTGACAGGTAGATTAGCCAATCAGAGACACGCATGGTCCATCTGTATCAAAACAAAGCTCCGGTCTGACCTCCAGCTCTGGTCTGACCTCCAGCTCTGGTCTGACCTCCAGCTCTGGATTAGGGCAGAGGAGCGTGACTCTCCCCAGAGCCAAACTCACTGCTGTGGGACAGAACCAGGCCGAGCGTCCCTGGGTCACAGTGCATTTGAAGAATATGTTAGAAAATATGTAAGTGAACATGCATTTAAAGGTCCACTGTGAAACTTTTCAAATGAAAAGTTACATAGTGAACTTTTAAATGAATAATGCTCAGCTGTATTATACAAAATGCTTTTTTAGCTTTCTCCCATGTTATAACATTGTTCCCTCATCAAAAACATGCATGTAGAGGTTTTAGAGTCATTCATGTATGTTTGAGTAATCTAGTGATCTCTCAAGGGCACTATTCAAACTCTCCTTACGGTTAGCAGTACGAGCCTGTACAAGGCTCCGCCCACAAGCCTACGTCATCCATGCTCCCACATGACAATTCTCCATAAATATACAAAAACATGATACACTGTGCAGTAGTTTCATTAGTGGGATGAACGGTGATTGTGTTGTGATGTCACTCTGAAGGGGAAACATGTTAATACTTTGTTTATGGTGAATATATAATTAATTTAATTAATTTGATTTTAAATTAACATTTAAATAGCCCCTCTTGTGCGGTGCTAATTTCTGTTTTTCTAAATAACACTGTTCTCCACACACACACACACACACACACACACACACACACACACACACACACACACACACACACACACACACACACACACACACACACACACACACACACACACACACACAGTGAACAGGCTGTAGAGTCACTGGTCCAGAGGAATGTCAGTGAGTCACAGGAGCCTCCCCTGGACCTGTTTCAGTCCTGGATCCTGGTCTTGGTCTGGATCCTGGTCTGGGTCTGGGTGGGACCTCTACTCTGCATGTCTTCATGAAAAATTAAGTGAATCATCTACACTTGTGACTCACAGAGTTGATGACTCCAATGAAAATACTAATATTACCCACATTATTAACATTACTAATTATTGACATTAATAGCTGCAATCAGCTTGATTGTGAGCAGAAAAATATACTTTGAAACCAGCCAAAAATAAAATGAATGACATGAAGTAATCCAAATTTATTAGCATACTACATTTAGCTTGCACCAGGACAGATGGAGGTTTTTACAGTGTAGTGTGTGATGTTGTATATTTTAGAGTGTAGGGGCAGATGTAAGTTTTACAGTGCATGGTACAAAAACAAAAAAACAGAAAACCTACATCTGCTGCACCCACGCTACACTGTAAAAATCTATATGCCCCATTCTCACATTGTGTGTGGTGGGGTAGATATATTTTACAGTGTATCATGCAGAGTTGGTCAGATGTAGTATATTTTATAGTGTAAAATGAGTGGTGGCGCAGCTGTAGTACATTTTACAGTGTATTTGAGGGGTGTGGCAGATATATTTTACAGTGTAACATGAGAGGTGGAGCAGATATATTTTACAGTGCGTGTGATGAGTGGGGCAGATATATTTTACAGTGCATGTGAGGAGTGGGGCAGATATATTTTACAGTGTGTGTGAGGAGTGGGGCAGATATATTTTACAGTGTGTGTGAGGAGTGGGACAGATATATTTTACAGTGCATGTGAGGAGTGGGGCAGATATATTTTACAGTGTGTTTGAGGAGTGGGGCAGTATTGTCGTCTTTCACGGTGAGCTCATGGTTGACTCGGTGCCAGGACGTGCCTCAAACACAAACGTTCTGAAATGGTGACAGCACAAACGCACCATTCTTATTTGACCTTCTGTATCGGAGCCGTTTGGACCAGGCCTGTCCAAACTGTGGCCCCCGGACCAAACGCGGCCCTCACAACATTACCATCGGCTCCGTGCCTCCTGCTGAATTTGCCCAGATATTCACGGGCAGTAGTTTTTACTGCAAATCGAAAGTGCAGATGACAGGTGAGACTGCGCTTTTCTTTCACAAAAACATCGTGAACATAATTATAGACATACATAGAGACAATCCCGTAACTGTTACCTAGCAACCACAACGTAAACAAGGGCCAAAACTTGTCTAAATTACACAATAGTTATGATTAGACTAATACAAATAACCGTTGTGGTGAAGAAGGAGCTGAACCAATAGGCAAAGCTCTGGATTTACCATCAATCTACGTTCCTCCCCTCACCTATGGTCATGAGCTTTGGGTAATGACCGAAAGGACAAGATCGCGGATACAAGCGGCCGAAATGAGTTTCCTCCGCAGAGTGGCTGGGCGCTCCCTTACAGATAGGGTGAGGAGCTCAGTCACATGGAAGGAGCTTGGAATAGAGCCGCTGCTCCTCCAAGTTGAGAGGAGCCAGCTGAGGTGGCTCGGGCATCTGTTCTGGATGCCTCCTGGACGCCTCCCTCGGGAGGTGTTCCAGGGATGTCCCAACAGGAGAAGGCCCCGGGGAAGACACAGGACACACTGGAGGGACTACATCTCTCAGCTGGCCTGGGAACGCCTTGGGGTCCCCCCGGAGGAGCTGGAGGAAGTGTCCGAGGTGAAGGAAGTCTGGGAGTCCCTGCTTAGACTGTTGCCTCCACGACCCGGCCCCGGATAAGCAGAAGAAAATGGATGTATAATACAAATAAATGACAACAACCTTATTGAGTTAAATGAAGGTTTAAACTGTCAGAAAAATGCCTTCCTTGTGTATAAATGGTCTCTGCATTTTGGTACAAATTATATATATTTAGCACAAGTCAGAAAAAACATGAAAATTCATCAGATGAGCTTTAAAGACCTTAATTTACACAAAATGGACTCTTGTGAGTTTTAAACCATGTTTTAATGTTGTTTCCTCCTCAAAAACAGAGCTGGAGTTGTGTTTTGTTTCATTCACATGTTTGAGTAACACTTTATTATTAGTCTGTATATCTCCAAAGCTCCAAACGCTCTGCTCCACCCATGGAACTACAATCAAATCTCGAAGATGAATCCAAGATGGCGTCGTATTGTTCTCAATGGCCTGTGCTCATTGACGCATCGCGACAAAAAAAGACTTTTACTTCCGTGTTACTTCCTGAGTGTGACATCAGAAACGTGCAGTTCTGAGCAATCAAAGCGCTAGTGCAGGCTCAGAGCGGGGCTAGGCGAACTCTTACAAAGCTAACTTTTAGGCGTTTTGACGATTTCAAAAATGTTTCAAGTTAATATTGTAAAAATACAAAAGAATCCATACAAAATCTGACCTTTATGAAAGTTGCCAATGATCTGTCAGCAAAACACGGGCAGTTTGACACCTGCGTGAAGTTGGCGCCCATTGAAACGCACACCTACACAAAAACTACACTATATTGCCAAAAGTATTCGCTCACCTGCCTTGATTCGCATATGAACTTAAGTGACATCCCATTCTTAATCCATAGGGTTTAATATGACCCTTTTGGTCCACCCTTTGCAGCTATATCATCTTCAGCTCTTCTGGGAAGGCTGTCCAGAAGGTTTAGGACTGTGTTTATGGAAATTTTTGACCACTCTTCCAGAAGTGCATTTGTGAGGTCACACACTGATGTTGGACGAGAAAGCCTGGCTTTCAGTCTCCGCTCTAATTCATCCCAAAGGTGTTCTATCTGGTTGAGGTCAGGACTCTGTGCAGGCCAGTCAAATTCATCCACATCAAACTCTCTCATCCAGGTCTTTATGGACTTGCTTTGTGCACTGGTGCACAGTCATGTTGAAGAGGAAGGGGCCATCTCCAAACTGTTCCCACAAAGTTGGGAGCAGGGAATTGCCCAAAATCTCTTGGTATGCTGAAGCATTCAGAGTTCCTTTCACTGGAACTAAGGGGCTAAGCCCAGCTCCTGAAAAACAACCCCACACCATAATCCCCCCTCTGACAAACTTTACACTTGGCATAATACAGTCAGACAGGTACCGTTCTCCCAGACTCGTCCATCAGATAGTAAGTAAGTAAGTAAGTAAACTTTATTTGTATAGCAGCTTTCACAGACAAAAGTCACAAAGCGCTTCCCATAAAAACATTAAAAAGACATACACCTAAAACATTGCAGAAAAACATTAAAAACAGAAAAACATTACACACTTGCCCCAGTTAGCTTTCAAACGCTTGCTTGAAAAGGAAAGTCTTTAGTTCTCTCTTGAACGTCTCCTCAGAGTCCAAAGAGAGCAGGGACAGAGGCAGTTCATTCCAGAGACGGGGAGCTACGACCTTGAAGGATCGGTCTCCTCTGGTTTTAAAACCAGATTGCCAGATGGAGAAGCACGATTCGTCACTCTAGAGAACACGTCTCCACTGCTCTAGAGTCCAGTGGTGGTGCTTTACACCACTGCATCCGACACTTTGCATTACACTTGGTGATGTATGGCTTGGATGCAGCTGCTCGGCCCTGGAAACCCATTCCATGAAGCTCTCTACACACTGTTCTTGAGCTAACAGACTTTACTTTATTGTCCCCGAGGGGAGATTCTTTTCCACATACACAGAGCTCGTTTGACATATACACAGATAAACACCAAACATCACAATCACATAAACACATTACAGAACAGACATAATGTCTGTTCTGTAATGCCTCAGCGGGGCCTGTTGTTTAAAAAAGCAATGGCTGATGGGATCAGGCTTCTACCAAACCGTGCCCTCCTGCACCTGAGCACCCTGTACCTCTGTCCTGAAGGCAGAGGGGTGAGGTGGTCCTGGAGGGGGTGAGTGGAGTCCTGTTCTATAGAGAGTGCGAAGCGTCCAATAGCCCGATTATTTAGATCTGTGAGATTGGGTGTGGGGAGTCCTATGATTTTAGCAGCTATGTGTGTTACTTTTGTGAGTTTGGTCCGATTTTTAACAGTCAGCATGTTATAGAAGCAGCTGATAACCACCATTGAGGAGCAGGTGGTTATCAGTGATCAGTGCACCACTGGGTGAAGTGAGTGAGTGTGTCCATATAATCCAAGACAGAGGTGTTGTCACTGAGCAGAGCCAGTACAGCAGTGTCGTCAGAGTATTTGAGATATTTGATATTTGAGGATGGGCTTGTATTGTCGTTTGTGTATAGTGTGTAGAGAAAAGGGCTGAGCACACATCCCTGTGGTGCACCGGTGTTTATGGTGAGGGCAGAGGATGTGGTCAGGCCTAGCCGTACTACCTGCTGTCTGTTGCTCAGGAAGTTGTGGATGAGATGAATGAGTCTGGTGGAGTTGTTGAGTTGCTGCAGTTTTTGGATCATCAGGTGCCTCTGGATGGAGTTGAAGGCTGAGCTGAAGTCCACAAAGAGTATCCGGGCGAAGTGTCCAGGAGAATCCAGGTGCTGGAGGAGGAGATGCAGCAGACAGGCTACAGCATCCTCTGTGCCTCTTCTGGCCTTATAAGCAAACTGGAGTGGGTCGAGTTGTGGATTGACAACCGGAAGGATGGTGTTTAGCAGTAGCTTCTCCAGGCACTTCATTATAATGGAGGTGAGTGCCACAGGGCGGTAGTGATTGAGCTCTGTGGGCCTGGGCTTCTTCGGAATGGGGATTATTGTTGACATTTTCCAGATGGTTGGGATGGTGGCAGTGAAGAAGACCTCTTTAAACAGAGAATGAAGAACAGGGGACAGTTCTTGTGCACAGCTCTTTAGCACCTTTGCTGAGATGCCATCAGGGCCAGGGGCCTTTCCCAGCTTGCACCTGCTGAGCTGCAACCTCACATCCTCTTCTGTGAAGTGGAGTGGTTCCTCCTGTTCCGCTTGAGGAAGTGCTCTCAGAAGCCTCTCACATTCACCTGAATAGTCCACACTATCGAAACGAGCATAAAAGTCATTGAGTTCCCCTACAAACTGTGCTGGGTCCATCACTGTTATTGCACTTGGTTTGGCGTTGCATCCTGCTAGTGTACGTACTTTATGGAATGCCTGTTTTGTGTTCATACTGGAGAACTCACTTTCGAGTCTTTAATCTGAAGGCCACAGGAAGTTTGGCGGTCTGTAGTGATTGACTCTGCAGAAAGTTGGCAACCTCTGCACACTATGAATCTCAGCATCCGCTGACCCCACCCCGTCAGTTTACGTGGCCTACCACTTTGTGGCTGAGTTGCTGTCGTTCCTAGTCACTTCCACTTTGTTATAATACCACTGACAGTTGACCCTGGAATATTTAGGAGCAAGGAAATTTCACGACAGGACTTGTTGCACAGGTGGCGTCCTGTCACAGTATCACGCTGGAATTCACTGAGCTCTTGAGAGCGACTCATTCTTTCACAAATGTTTGTAGAAACAGTCTGTAGGCCCAGGTGCTTGATTTTATTCACCTGTGTCCATGGAAGTGAGTGGAACATCTGATTTCCATTATTTGGATGGGTGAGTGAATACTTTTGGCAATATAGTGTATGTCTATCGTTTGTGCTTCGTTTGTGCTTCGTTTGTGCTGTTTTGTGCTGCAAAAAGTTTTGTTTGTGCGATTATGGTTCTTAAGATATTAGCAGTTTTATTTTCGGCCGATGACGTCATCCAGCCCCTCAATATGTTATATAGCCTCAAAAAAGGCAGAAAATTATACGACACGTTTGTATTTCATTTGTGCTGTGACTGTTTTCATTTGTGCTAGTATATTTGTAAAATTATTATTATTTTTGTGGAAATTATAAGGGCGGCAAACTCCGCAAAACTAATGAAGATAAACAGTTCCAGGCTGTGGAAAAGTCTGTATTATTATATAAAATATGAATCATTATCTTCATTAGTTTTGCAGAGTTTTGCTAAAGATGCTGCCGTTAGCTGAGCGGAAATGACCTCATATCATTTCCTCAAAAAATATTCATTAATAATTTTAGAAATATACAAGCAAAAATGAAAACTGTCACAGCACAAACGAAATACAAACGTGTCATATAATGTTCCACCTTTTTTGAGGCTATTTAACATTTTGAGGGGCTGGATGACATCATTGTCCGAAAACAAAACTGCAAAAAATCTTAAGAACCATAGTAGCACAAAAATGAAAAAAAACTTTTTGCAGTACAAAACAGCACAAACACAGCACAAACTACTGACACCATTTTGGGCCATTTTAGAGCATTTTGAAGCTTCCTGGGGCTGGCTGACCCCAGTTTGACCTATAAAAGAATCGCTAATATCTCCAAAACTAAAGCAGCTCAAACAAAACTTTTTGCAGCATAAAACAGCACAAATGAAGCACAAACGATTGACAGTTTTTGTGTAGGTTTGCGTTTGATTGGGGACCAACTTCACGCAGGTCAGTTTGATTTCACAAAAAATGCATTGCGCTCTATGGGAGAATTCTTTCTGGGCCGGAGCTGCAGTACCTGGAGCGGCCACTAGTCGATGTAGTTTTACCTTTAGTTCAGTAGAGATTGGCAGTTCCAGACCTGAAATATTCCAGATGATTCTAGTAAAGGTGTATGGAGTTGTTTGAGCATAAATGTGCACTGTTTGTGTGTTAAACATGTGAATGAAGCAAAACACAACTCCAGGTCTGTTTTTGATGAGGAAACAACATTAGAACATGGAAAAGCAAATCGCGTAATATGAGCACTTTAAATAAAAATATGAATCAAGTAGGAGTTAAAGTATGCTGCTAGAAAAGTACTCTCAGAAGTACAATTCCTTTAAAAAGTTATTCAAGTAAATGTAACCAAACCTTAAACCTTCATTCTGCCTGGTGTATTTCAGAAACCAGAGGAGCTCCTATAACCATTACCCTCTTTACTGAAACACGTTTTTGGAAAAGCAGACAAGGAACTGTGCCAGAAAATTAAGATGTTCAAGATGTGGCATGAGGTCTGTCCCCAAACAGTTACTGCTCAAGTCATCTGAGCTGAGGTCCAATAATGTCATGCCTATGAATCAGTTTAAATGAGGGACAATTTCACTGAAATGATGAATGTAATGGTATGGGGCAGATTAGATCACTGGGCTGTATGTTGGAGCCATTAGAAAACAAAGGCTTTCAGGAGTTTATCATTTTCACATACTGTGCTTTGTCACGGTGTGATTTAGGCCCACACGGCATGAGACTTATGTGGAATTAGCCTGGTCCCCTGTGTCACGACAAGTACTCTACAATCTAGTATTATTTTGAAATACATACATGTGATCAGATTGAAGACTTTAAGTGAATTTTCGAAGGACATTTTTGCTTTTGCAGAAAATGTTGTCCTTTCCATTTGACACACACTTCATCTGTAGGAGAAAAGGTCTCTAATGAAGTCATCTGAACATCCATCCATCTTCAGTATGTTCTTCCTCTGTATCCAGGGCTGGGTCACAGAGGCAGCAGTCTAATAAGGGACTCCCAGACTTCCCTCACACCAGACACTTCCTCCAGCTCTTCTGGAGGGACCCCGAGGTGTTCTCAGACCACCCAAGAGACATAGTCCCTCCAGCATATCCTGGGTCTGGGACATTCCCGGAATACCTCCTCAAGGAGGCGTCCAGGAAGCATCCGTAACAGATGCCCTCCCCTCAGCTGCTCCTCTCCATGTGAAGGAGCAGCGGCTCTAGTATGTCTAAGGGAGCGCCCAAAGACCTCATAGGTGAGGGTAAAGGATCAATAAATCAAGGGCTTTGCCTTTGGTCTCAGCTCCACAACAATCCGATACAGCGACCGCATCACTGCTGACACTGCACCAATCCAACTGTCAGTCTCACGCCCCATCCTTCCCTCACACATGAACAAGACCCTGAGATACATGAACTTCTCCACTTAAGGCAGGGACTCCTGGAAAAAGGTGGCTTGGCCTCTCATCTGGACTGTTTTTCAAATCAAGACATTTCCAATTCCATCCAGAAGTCATTTTCAATCATTATATAAAATATGAATCATTATCTTCATTAGTTTTGCGGAGTTTTGCTAAAGACGCTGCCCTTAGCTGAGCGGAAATGACATCATATAATATCCACAAAAATAATAATTAATAATTTTAGAAATATATGAGCACAATTGAAAATTGTCACAGCACAACACAGCACAAATGAAATACAAACATGTCATATAATTTTCTGCCTGTTTTGAGGCTATTTAACATATTGAGAGGCTGGATGATGTCATCGGCCGAAAATAAAACTGCTAAAAGCACTGATCTGAGGAGCTAGAATTTCAACTGCTCAGAGGGAAGGGAGCTTGCCAGAATACACACTTCACCAATACTTTATGAAGATGTGAGTATGGTCACCAGTGATTCTCCACAATCAGAGACAAATTATTTTACAGTTTGTGAGCTTTTTGCCATGTTCTAATGTTGTTACCGCCTAAAAAACGTGGAGTTGTGTTTTGTTTCATTCACACGTTTGAATAATCTTCCATTATTAGTCTGTCTACATTTCCAAAGCTCAAAGTGTTCTGTTCCAACTTATGATGTCATGAAGCAATACTTTTCAAGTGAACAGCTCCTTTTACGTTTTGTTCAGTAGAGTTTGGAAATTGCTGGGCTTCAATCATCCCTATGATTCTAGGGAAGAAGAACAGGGTCTAAAATAAATCTGCAGGGTTTGTGTGTTAAACGTGTGAATGAAAGCAAAACACAACTCCAGGTGTGTTTGTGATGAGGAAAATTATAACAGAGAAAATTATAACAGATCAGAAAATAGGCTAATATGAGAGCTTAAATCTTAATTTTTAGTGTGAAATATTGTTCTTACTGTGATCTCTCTCCTCCACAGGTCCAGGCTGCTCCATCTCTCCCGACTCCCCTCTGTGCCCAAACGACTGCAGTGATCAGGGCCGCTGTGTGGACGGCCGCTGCCAGTGCTTCCCTGGGTTCTCCGGAGCCGACTGCGCTAAGGAGGAGTGCCCTGTGGACTGTGGCCAGAGGGGGCGCTGTGTGGACGGGGAGTGCCAGTGTGATCCTGGGTTCAGCGGTCCAGACTGCTCCCAATCCTCCTGCCCCGGGAACTGTAACAACAGAGGGCGCTGTGTGGACGGGAAGTGCGTTTGTGAGTCCGGATTTGGAGGAGAAAACTGTGCCGATAAAACCTGCCCCGGGAACTGCAACAACAGAGGGCGCTGTGTGGACGGGAAGTGCGTTTGTGAGTCCGGATTTGGAGGAGAAAACTGTGCCGATAAAACCTGCCCCGGGAACTGCAACAACAGAGGGCGCTGTGTGGACGGGAAGTGTGTTTGTGAGTCCGGATTTGGAGGAGAAAACTGTGCCGATAAAACCTGCCCTGGGAACTGTAACAAGAGGGGGCGCTGTGTGGACGGAAAGTGTCAGTGCAATCCCGGGTTTGGAGGAGAAAACTGTGCCGATAAAACCTGCCCTGGAAACTGCAACAACAGGGGGCGCTGTGTGAATGGAAAGTGTCAGTGCAATCCTGGGTTCAGCGGTCCCGACTGCTCTAGAGCTACCTGCCCTAGAAACTGTAACAACAGGGGGCGCTGTGTGGACGGCAAGTGTCAGTGCAATCCTGGGTTTGGAGGAGAAAACTGTGCCAATAAAACCTGCCCTGGGAACTGCACCAACAGGGGGCGCTGTGTGAATGGAAAGTGTCAGTGCAATCCTGGGTTCAGCGGTCCCGACTGCTCCAGAGCTACCTGTCCTAGGAACTGCAACAACAGGGGGCGCTGTGTGGACGGAAAGTGTGTGTGCAATTCCGGGTTTGAAGGAGAAAACTGCGCCGCTAAAACCTGCCCTGGGAACTGCAACAACAGGGGGCGCTGCGTTAATGGGAAGTGCATTTGTGAGTCCGGTTTCGGTGGTCTGGACTGTGGCAGTAAAACATGCTCAGATAACTGCAGCGGTCGCGGCGTATGCGTGGACGGAAAGTGCGTGTGTGATTCTGGTTTTGGAGGAGAAAACTGCGCTGATAAAACCTGCCCCGAGAACTGCAACAACAGGGGGCGCTGTGTGGATGGGAAGTGTGTCTGTGACGGTGGATTTAAGGGGGTGGAGTGTGCAGAGAAGGCGTGTCCAAACGAGTGCAGTGGGCGGGGCAAGTGCGTGGACGGGCGGTGCGTCTGTGAGGGCGGCTTCACTGGAGTCGACTGCAGCGCTAAAGAATGCCCTGGGAACTGCAACAACAGGGGGCGCTGTGTGAAGGGGAAGTGCGTGTGCAGGAAAGGCTTCAGCGGAGCGGACTGTGGCCCGTGCCAGGAGGGACTCACTGGACCCAACTGTGACACAGGTATGACAGGTGTGGGACGGGTATGACAGGTGTGTGACAGGTGTGATAGGTGTGGAATTGGTGGGACAGGTGTGGGACAAATAGGAAGTTCACATGGCGGCTCTTCCGGCTCCTACTGATTCTGGCTCCCATTGACTTACATTAGAATATTATCTCTGTATATCTCTGTAACTGCTGCAGTGAGCCTTGTCTTTTTGGTCTTAAAATGTTCGTATCAACCCTCTCTACATGATCCTGGTGTTTTTTTTTTTTTGCTATTTTCTCCGTCAAAAAAATTATTTTCATAACATACAGCCTGGCTCCAAATTCGCCCCGTAACCATTAGCATCTCGAAACTTCTTTGAGTGGTGCTGAACACTGTGGGTGATGCCACACTCACACACACACTCAGGTGTGACACAGGTGCGGGACAGGTGTAACAGGTGGTACAGGTGTGGCACAGGTATGTGACAGGTGGCACAGGCGTGACATAGGTGTGTGACAGGTGTGATGGGTGTGACACAGGTATGGGACAGATGTAACAAGTGGCACAGGCGTGACATAGGTGTGTGACCGGTGTAATGGGTGTGACACAGGTATGGGACAGGTGTGGGACAGGTGTGACTGGTGGTACAGGTGTGACATAGGTATGGGACGGGTGTAACAGGTGGCACAGGTGTGACATAGGTGTGATGGGTGTGACACAGGTATGGGACAGATGTAACAAGTGGCACAGGCGTGACATAGGTGTGTGACCGGTGTAATGGGTGTGACACAGGTATGGGACAGGTGTGGGACAGGTGTAACAGGTGGCACAGGTGTGACATAGGTGTGATGGGTGTGACACAGGTATGGGACAGGTGTGACAGGTGGCACAGGTGTGACACAGGTATGGGACAGGTGTGGGACAGGTGTGGCAGGTGTGACACAGGTGTCAGACAGGTGTGGGATCTGTTTGACATCTGCCATTTTCTGGTAATAAAATAAAATAAAATAAATAAATTTACAGACAGTAGAATTAACATGTTCTGCCGCAGCTCCCTGTCCACAGCCTGATCAAATGTATTTAAGAGCAGAAGAAAAGCACCTGCAGAACTTCACACAGGTACAAAGTGAAGGCCACACATTGGAGCAGACTCATTTATACAAAACGTATAAATGAGTCATTTATACAAAACGTATAAATGAGTCTGCTCCAATGCCACAAATCTCTATTCCATACTGTGGAACATTCCAGCAATAACGTCTCCATGAAGACAAACAGTGGACTTGACTGGGATAGGTTACGTGCCAGGTTTGTGGAGGCTTTAAATACAGAGGATGAATGATTGCTGTCTCCACTTGTTAAAGGAAGCAGCAGGAAGCGCCTGGGGAGAGGGAGAGCAGCTATCTGCATTAAATAAAAACACAACATAAATTCTGATGATTGAGATCAAAGTCTGGACGAGTTTAGGGTTTGGGGACTAAATAAAAACATGAAAAACCAGATCTTTCATGATCTGAACCAGGACTGGACCAAGACAGGACCCAGAGGCAGGACTCATGTAGGTCCCCTGTATTGGACGTCTTCTTCAGACAGTGAAGTCTCTGATCTGCTCTGATCTGTTCAAACTGGACTCTGACATCATGCTCCATACACGAGAACTAAACCACAGCTAAACCAGAACTAAACCAGAGCTAAACCAGGACTAAAATCTCTTGTGTTGTTTCAGTGATGTCGGCCGTGGAAGAGCTCCAAACCAAAGACCTGACCCAGTCCTCGGTCACTGTGGTCTGGACTCCACCTCCGGTCCAGTATGAGTCCTACCTGCTCATCTTCACCAGCCAGGTACATTCCCATGCTAACAGCGTACTTCCTGCTTCACAGCTGATAAAAACACTTCATAATTACAGTAGATGCAGACAGTACACAGCGACCTCATTTTGACTTCAAGGGCTGCTTATGAAATATATCTGCACTTGGGCAAATCAAATGTTACTCTTATTTGAGGAAAAGTTGTGCTTCCTCTTCCCACTGTGAGTGAGTCTAAAGTGACAAAAGTTTTATGTGACAATATGAAATGATTCTCACATTTGTGTTTCTTGCTGCTCCTTCAGATCTGATTTTTTTTTGTCTCAAATTTGTGTCCTTCAAATTACATTCACTTCAAATTAGAAATCAGATGTTATGTCCCGACAGTCTCTCTCTCTTCTCTCTTTTCTTCTCTTACTTGAGTGAACTTTTCCCAAGTACTTTTTTACTCTTACTTGAGAAATTCCTTGGACCACTACTTAGTACTTCTACTTGAGTAATATTATTTTGAAGTAACGTTGTTCTTACTTACTTAATTTTTTGACTACTCTACAGCTCTTTCAAATGGTAAAAGTGATAGTTATTTTGCACTTTGTCCTACTCTTGGTATTTCCAGAATCTGTCTGTTTACCGTAGTTCTTAGAAGCAGCTAAACAAATGCCATTCACTTAAAAAGAGCAAATATGAAGCAGACACTCCAGAAGATCAGAGAGGTACACAGGAGACAGGACACACGGACGATATTTTTGAGAAGGAAACTGCATTCTACAATGGCTTTAAAGTACATTGGACAGGCTTATATATTTTTCTAATTCTGACTTGGTTTGGTGTGGTCAATATTTATCATAGTTTTACATCAGGAGTCCCTCTGCTTATGTCATCAGCATGAAAAACTCCATAATGCAGAGACAATTTATGTACATGGAAGGCATTTTTCTGACAGTTGAAACCTTCATTAACTAAATGAAGGTGTCATTTATTCATTCTTATTAGTTACGAATCATAACTGAATGAATTTTTACATTAAGTTACTAGGTAACTGTCATGGAATTACCTCTATGTATGTCACATCTGCTGCCCGTGTCCAACCAGGAAGTGAAATCCTAATCTTCACCAAAATTACAAACATAGAAAAGACATTTTTTAGTCAAATCTTAAATCTAAGGATGTTAACTTTGTTTTAGATCAATTTCTAGTCGAACTTGTCAAATGCACTTTAAATTACCTTTAAATCACCATTACAAGGTGCTCAGTCTCTACCAGTTCTACCAGGCAACAGAAAAAAATAACAGCTGCTGATTTGTGAGCTCTTTTCAAACGCAGTGGAAACATCTAAATGTTTGTATCTAATAAATAGAGTCGTGCTCATTGAAAAACTTCACCGGATGCCATCAACAGGACAGTGTTAACGTCAGGACACAAACAGTGAAGCGCTCAGACTAAACTCAGAGACAGATTATGGACTCGCTGTTTGTTTGAATTTACATTAAACACTCATCATTCAGAAGGAGCAGTGCCAAAGCTCACTGAACAGCTGAAAGGTCTATACACATCATAGCCCGTAAACCGCTAACTATCATGTTCTGAGTAGGAAGTAAGCATTGGTACGTTTTCGGCTCCACTGAGTTTTGAAAAATTGTTATCCCTCTGTTGCTAAAGGCTGCTGTCTGGCTCCTCATTTTGGCCTTAAAATGTTTGTATTAACCTGCTCTACATGATCCTGGGGTTTTTATTTCAGTATTTTGTCAAGATATCAAGATCAAGATATGAACATTAATACTGGAACAATCAGACATTTGCAACAAGTTTAATTCACAGTGTTGCTAAAAGCCCACCCCCTGCCACAGCAGTGGTATGGGCAGAAGGGGCATTACCTTCAACAGCCTTGCTCCTGATTGGCTCTTTGGTTGCTATGATACTCGTGGTCGGATTTCCAAATATTGAACTCTATTGGTGATGTCACACTCCCTTAGTCCACGTCTTCACAGACTATGATGCACACAACTATAAGAACCGTTCAGAGATTTGACAGAAGTGTGAGCTGAACAGCTGGAAGGTCTTTACACACTGCATTGGTATATGCCACAAATCTCTATGCTATGGAGGCAAAAACATGAGGGTCAGGATCTGAGTAGCTGAAAGGTCTCTACACACTGCAAATCTCTGTGTGCTGTGGAGGGACACACATGACAGTTAGGAACTGATCAGCTGAAAGGTCTGCACTTTTACAACACTGTATGCACCGGCTCAGAGCCGATGAGACAGAGGACAGTCACACTTCCTGTCTTCCAAACGAACTATCTGTTTCTATAAATAAACAAGGAGAAATATGGTTCCAATAATAGATGAACTGTACGAAATATTAATGTTAAAAAGACAATCACCCTGGTTTAATATGAAAACAACTTCAAAACCAGAACTGGATGAGAGAATGTAAAAGAATTCAACTTGGCAGTGACTTCATCACAGCAACAGCAAACAATAACAAAAACCAAGAACAGGACTTGACTAGAACTAAACCAGGTCTAATACCAAACCGGACCTAAACCAGCCCCAGGACTGGACTGAGTCTGGGCCAGAAAGAGTGCAAAAAGATGGCCGACGTAGGGACAGATATGACGACAATGAAGATGAGGGCTGTTGTCACGGAAACGAGTAAACAGTGTCACAAACATGGCGTCGGCCAAAGAGATGACTTCAGCTCCTCAACACAGCTGGAGCGCCCAGGAAAAACAACAGAAACATGAACAGAGAGAGAAAAAGAGAGAGAGAAGACATGCACACTCCAGTCAGACCACAACCTCCTCACTGAGAGGAGGAGACAGGCTAACCACTCTGCCACAGTAATACAGGGAGAACATGCATTCAGAGGGTGGAGAGTGGATTATTTCTTTGTCCTATGTCATTGTCTGGACTTTGAGCTGATCTAAAGGTTATTTTGAATATATTACTAATGTTTATTGTTGTTGTCAAGGAAACAGACCAAAGCCCAGCTCTGGGGGATAGCTGCTCATTCATTCACAAAACAAAAGAGGTTTCTCATCAGGAACAAGACTAACCCTCAGTGCTGTAGAGAGCACAGTTCACACCCCCTGCTGGTGTTCTGAAGAATGAAGCAGTATAAATATTGTGTCTTTAACACACAGGGCGTAACATCAGGCACTGGGCCTGGGCCCTTAGGGGCCCCTATTGTGTGGTCTGTTATTGTGCTTGTATAATGATTCAGTCATAAGGATTGTGCTCTGTGGTCTTAGCCTCTATAAAACAGTATAACAGACTTTTTTTTTTATCCACACTGACTTTTGTTCTAGTGCTTGTTTGGTTGGCAGCCTCTCCTCTGTCACTGTGCCCCAGGGCAGCTGTGGCTACAGGAGCCATGGAGTGGCTCTGAGCCTGTAATGAGAATTACAAGTGTACGACATGCTTCTTTTGAGAAAAGGAAAGTGAAAGTCCACAGTGCAGTTTGACTCTGCTCAGCACCAGCTTGCTTCAATCAGACCTGAGACTTTTGATCAGACCTGCTGCAGCTCCAGGCGCCCTCTGCTGTTTATAAAGGGAACGCCCCAAACACTTTCCGTTTGATCTCAGAGTTTATTTGAGCCTCTGATAAAGAAGCAACAGATCAACTCCAAATGATCAGGATTAGATTCTCAATGACTAATGTTGTCCATATGTGAAGTCTGCTACCTCCGTCTCCCCAACTCACACTTAGATCCTCAAGGGAAATGAATTCAAAATGTATCCAAATGGACAGGAAAATAAAGTTAAAGGTGCATTACGTAACATTTTCTGGTGGAGGGTCTGCCACCTGCTTGACTTACTTACAGTATGTTTAATGCCCTACTGTGTAACATCTCCATGGAGACGAGCATGGGGCGGACCCTCAGAGAACCAGAGAAACTAACCTTTTTACAGTATATGCAGTATATTTTAAACGGACAAGCACTCAAGCAGGCAGTGGCTTTTATTAAGGGCCTGGACACAGGTGAAGATGAAGAGGAGGAGGTTGAGAGGCTGATGGTTCTGCTGCTGCGGTGAAGATGAGGCAGAGGGGAAGAGTGTATTTATTTGAAAGTCTTGAGACATGATTGGTTAAGGGGCAAAGGCAGCAGCCTGTGATTGGCTGGCAGATTGACTTTAAACATCCTGTATCTGATTTTAATGTTTTCTTGTCAAGATAAATGCTCATTACATCATGCAGTGTTTGCAAATGCTGTTAAATAAGAAAAGAAAAAAATAAGTACTGTAAGATATATCATGTTTTCAGGTAATAACTAACATAGAAGCTACTGAAAAATACTATGTGTGCTTCCTCTGGTGGCTTCTGCAATTTCATGTGCTACATGACATTACACATGACTGCTCTGATTACAGCCAAACACCTGCTGAGTTTGAAGTGAGGATACCATCCTCCCTCCCCCCACTCTCCCCTTTAGTCCTTCAGGTACTGCCCAGTTTAGCAGCTCTATTTCTGTGGCCATACCGGCTTGTCAAAGCCTGATCCCGTCAGATCTCCAAAGCTCAGCAAGGCTGGGCCTGGTTAGTACTTGGATGGGAGACACTGGGAAAATCAGTCACAGTGGAGCGCCAGTCGTAAAAACTCTTCACTCACATTGCCCAGTATGAAAGTGGTGTGTGCGTGAGTGTTGGTGGTGGTCGGAGGGACTGATGGTGCAGATTGGCAGCCTCGCTTCTGCCAGTCTGTGGGTCCTATAGTAGCTCACCACCACCAAGTGTGGAATGAATGAATAATGATCTGTAAAGCAAAAGTCCAGAAAAGTGCTATATAAAAATGATGCATTTGAAATGTGGGTGTGGACAGAGTTTAGGCGTTTAGTCCCACTGTAGCCTCCTACGACCTGGCGTCCACATATGTGTACAACACATTATTATATTGTTACACTGTTACAAAGCCTTTCACACATAGCTGGACAGTTTAGAACAGCAACAATGCAAAAATGTTCAATTTAGAATATTTTTAAGAGTTTAGGATGTTCAGAATGTTATTTTATTTTTATTTTTTTTTACTTTGTTAAAGGCATATGTCTTCCAGCATCTATTAACTGCACTTCAAATGAGCCACAATTGTTGTTTTTCATTTCACAACATTTTTTTCAGGACAAAAAGCGTGTTCAGGCGCTTAATACATAGTTTTTGCAAATCATTATTCAATTGTGAATGTCCTCATATGTGGACGTAATTTTTCTCAGAAACTACATCATGTAAAAAGATAATTCTTTGTTTTTACCTCATCAGGTCCCAATCAGCCCAAAATAACAAAGAGAAATCAATAAAGCAGGACATGCAAGAGTCCTAGGAGGTTAAATGTTCCATGTGGTTAATGTTTACAGAAGGACGGATCAGAGGTGGAGGTGGAGGTCCCGGGCTCCGACTCCTCATTCACTCAGAGCGGACTGGCCCCAGGGCAAAGCTACAACGTCATAGTGACCGGGCGAATGGGCCAGAGCAGAGGGGCCCCGAACACCGCACGCTTCAACACACGTGAGTATCATCCAATCACAACCACAGAGGGGAGGGCATCTGACAAATTTGTAAAAGTAGTTTCAAATTAAAACAAAAGTGTTATTATATGCTGCTAGTATCTATAAATTGTAGAGATTTTAGTTTTAATGTTATTGTTTGTATTTTCTTATTATAAAACTAGAGAAAATTCCAAACTGACCTCTGACCCCTCAGTGCCCTCCGGCCCCTCTGACCTTCGCGTGGTGAAGACTTCCACTTCCTCCGCCGTCGTCCAGTGGGAGCCCTCGCTGTCCGACATCGACCGGTACCGCCTCACTGTCTCCCGCAGCGACGGAGTGGGGCGGAGCCAGGAGCTGACCTTTGCCCCTGGCACCAGCTCCGCTCACATCACGCAGCTGGAGGCGGGGCTTAGGTATGACATCACTCTGGTGGCTGAAAAGGGGAGGAGCCAGAGCGAGCCGGTGACGACGCACGCCACGCCCGGTAAGGTCTGAACACCTGCATGATTTGGACTGTTCTGACTTGGTTTGGTGGGATCGTACCTGTGGTCAATATTTAAATCATAGTTTAACACCAGGTAAAGTGTGTAACTTTTCTTGTGGAAGGTCTGTTAAACGCTTTTCTTCATGGAGATGTTATTACTTTGTCTGGAATGTTTCACAGTGCGGTATTAAACCTTTCTATCTTCATGGAGACCAAACCAGACCAAGTTACAGGTCAGATTTGTGGAGAGGCGACCCCGCTCACAGTCAGTATGTCTGTATTTCTAGGTATTTTTGAGCAGTAAAAAAAAATCTGTAATTGAGGCGGAGCTGTTTAATGTCATACTGTGGAACATTCCAGGCAGAGAAATGACATATCCATAGAAACAAGCAGGTGACGGACCCTCCAGAAAAGTTACACAATGCACCTTTAAGTGTCAGTTTGTGGAAGGAAGGTTGAAAACGAGCTGACAGGGAGTAGCACTAAAAAGTCCACTCAAGACTCCATTCAAAATGCAAGGACAATTTACACACAAGAAACACAGTTTAAGTTTTTGTTTAGCAAAATACATGTGTTGTTCTATAATGTTACTTGGAGAGGAGTTTTGGCTCTTGTTAATTTTATGGTTGCTAGGTTACAGTTAATTACCTCTATATGTAAGTAGAGAGTTGTTAAATGTGATGTCACTTTGGGGTCCATGAGCCAGTTGAAAACAATGAATATATTATGATTTCCTCTTTCTTTAGTGACAACACATCTTTTAATGTTTAAAAAGAGATTAGAGTCATTTAAGCTAACACTGTGGTAAGCACGGATGTGTGGTTCTAACTGTGACAGAGCGTGTACGAGGAGGTGAGGTAACTACTGACTACATTCTTCACATATGTCATACAGTTTGTGGTTTCTGATTAGGTCTGGAGGTAACACCATCACTTAACAGCTCTATACATACAGTATCTGCTGCCCATGTCCAACCTAGAAGCACCTTTTCCTGTAAATATAACGGGCAACACTTTATAATAAGGCACATGTAACACACGTGAAGACAGAAGCTGGTGCTTTTGTGTAACAGTGCCACTTTAATTCTGTAAAGACAGAAAAACAGCTCTGCTGAGTCATCGGGACTGACAGTTTACACTCAACAGACTCATACTTTAGGAATTACGTGTACATGTATTGTACAAAAGAAAAACAAGTTCATAAAAATAACCCTGAACTTGACAGTATACAAACGTATTTTCATGTACTGCTCTACTCACTATCTTGTACCACCAGTACTTGAAATGACATGTTATAACCATGCGCAGTGCTTAAGTACACATTAATAAACAATGACATAGCTTAAAGATCTTTTACCGTCATAAACGGGAGGAGCTAGCAGTGTTAGCATCTATGCCAGATCGTTTATAACAAAAGAATGACTTCAAAATACAACTAGACTTGAATAAACATCCTCCATATCATTTGTAAATGTTTATTAACCATTAACTCATCATTTACTAAAAATGACCTACTCATTAACAAGTTAAATAAGTTAAGATGTGTGTAGAATCCCTCAGTCGTCCAGGTAGAATCCATAGCAAAAGGAGAAATTTAATTTGTCAACTGGACAGAGTTTATTTGGTTGAATACGTTTCACAGCTCATCCAAGCTGCTTCTTCAGTTCTGGTCAGATGCTGGTGGACACTGCTTTATTTCTGCTTGAAGGGAGGAGCTTAATTACAATGAAAATTACTCTGAGACAACACATATTTATTTACAGTTTCTGTTAGTTAGGTGTGTCTATTCAATATGGAGTGTTTACAGTTTCTGTTAGTCAGGTGTGTCTATTCAATATGGAGTGGGAGTGGGGGAGTAGTTAGCATATCCATTCAGGGCCATGATGGGTGTTTTCACACCTCTGGACATGTCCTGGCTAGTCCCATTGTTTTCTCTGTTTGTTTTGATTTAGGTTTGAGGATAGAGTTATAGATGGGAGACAAATGATGTCGGAGACCTCCATTTCTGTTCAAGGAAGGATGCTCTTTCTTGACAAAAATAGCCTCTTTAACTCCCCTCTCAAACCAGTTCTTTTCTCTGGCCAAGATCTGGACCTCGCTGTCCTTAAATAAGTTAAATCATCATTTACAAACATGGACAGGAGAAAAAGTGTTATTATTAATTCATAAATGTTTAATTAGGAACATCTACAAGCAATTTACAAATGTTTTGTCATCATTAACTATTCGTCTACTAATACTGGCATACTTAATAATATACATAATACATACATAATAATTAGCAAATGATGAGTGAATGGTTAATAAACATTTACAAATGATTTTCACGTATGTCTTATTATAAAGTGTTACCATATAATCATGTTAACTATGTTTAGGTGAATTGTATATACACACAAACTCACAACGGTAGGTGGTGTACCTCCAGGACCAGTCCGCGTACCTCAGATTGGAAAACACTGCTGATAAAATTCTGGCTTCAACTCGGTTATGACAAACTCAACCTCCTCACCTCAAACTGTGAACAGTGACAGAGAGTTCAGTCTGAGATTTGTCCTTGTGACCTGACTAATGACACAAACCCTTTACTTTTAATGATCCTAGTAATTACCCTTACATGAGTGTTATCATATTGTGGTTTGCACCAGATTATTTAACTGTTTTATTTGTATTTATTTACAGATTTATTCCACACCGGATTTCAAGACTTAACTACAGTTCATCCATTTATTTATTTTGCAGCATCATGGATTGGAGATTTAAAGACAAATTGTGAACAGTTGTGTTTCCATCTTAATAATAGCCTAATCATGATTTAATACAAATTATATTTTAAGAAAGAAAATCTGTTCTCTGCATTTATAAATATCGGCCTATAATTAAAGGTTTAGAGAGGCAGACAGGAGCACCGCCTCTTAGACAGTGCTTCTCAAACAGTGGAGCTGTGTGGAGGTGGTTCTTAGGACTCTTCTTCAAATGTTGCTCACGTCCTATTTAAGTCCTTCTTTAATTGAAGTTTGGTCCCGGTTTTGTGATTATTTTGAATCCAGTCAAACAGTTAGTGCTTCAAAAAGTCCAATGTTCTGGTTATTACTATGACAATTACTACTACAGATACTACTACAGTTACTACTACTGCTGCAGCTACTACCTCTATTGCTGCTACTACTACCACTACTCTTACTACTGCTACTACTACTACTACTACTTTTTTGGTGTATCCTAGCCTAGAGTAACACAATGAGAAAAAAAGCTGTGGATCATGGTTGTCTCCAGCGTGCTGCTGTTTGCCAGAGAACCCCGTCTTCCTTACTTGTGTCAGGTGAAATGTGACAGGTGTGAGCTTACCTGTGTCAGGTGAAGTGTGACAGGTGTGAGCTCTTGGGCAGGTGGCCCAGAAGGAGGGAAGGGTGGAGGAGCAGCCCAGGTACTACAGGACTTGGCCTAGAGATCTTAAAGGGCCCATATTATGTGATTTTCTGACCTTCTTGTTGTTTCCTCATCACAAACATACTTCAAGTTGTGTTTTGTTTCATTAACATAGGTTTAACACACAAACCCTAAATATTTAGACTGAGTTCTTCTCTCAGACAGAAAACACTCCCCTTGTAATGCCACGTCATGTGGTAATACAGGACATGCTCCTCTATGTTTTTAAACTCCATACACCTTCACTAGAATCATACGAATAATTTCAGCCCCAGAATGGCCAATCTCTACCTAACTAAAAATCACAGGTAGCTGTTAACTTGAAAACTAGCGCATCACAAGATTAACAGAGCCTTTTGAGTTTTGGAGATGTAGACAGACTAATAGACTCATAAAGGATTACTCAAATGTGTGTGATGGTAACAGCGTTATAATTCAATTCAATTCAATTCAATTTCTCTTTATTGTCACATGTGCATATACATACAAAATATATAGCACAGATGAAATTGCTATCCTCTTAGTGCAAACATTTAAATGTGCCAAACAACAAAGAAAGAAAATGTGCAAACAACAACAACAACAACAAAAAAAAGAAATGTGTAAACCAAGTAAACATTCAAGTAACATTCAAGTATAGACAAAACAGAAACATTCAAGTATAGACAAAACAGAAATTGCAGATGAAAAGTGAGGTAGTGCTAAAATATATTAAGTAAACAGTTATTGATTGTCCATATAAGTGGAAAGTAGTGGTAGTGCTTCATAGTCCAGTGTGAGGTAGTGCTTCATAGTCCAGTGTGAGGTAGTGCTTCATAGTCCAGTGTTCTTAGTGGGTGACAGGGGGCTGAGGGGGTGCAGAGGGGAGAAGTGGGGGTAGGGCAGGGAGAAAAGTTGAGTCTCCTGACAGCCTGGTGGAAGAAACTGTCCCTGAGCCTGCTGGTTCTGGCCTGGAGGCTCCGCAGTCTCCTCCCCGATGGCAGCAGGCTGAAGAGGCTGTGAGATGGGTGGGTGGGGTCACCCGCAATCCTGGTGGCTTTGCGGGTGAGGCGAGAGTGATAAATGTCCAGTAGAGAGGGGAGAGGGACACCGATGATCCTTTCAGCTGCTCTGACGATGTGCTGCAGGGTCTTTTTGCAGGACACGGTGCAAGAACCGTACCACACCGTGATGCAGCTGGATAGGATACTCTCGATGGTGCCTCTGTAGAATGTCCGAAGGATGGGGGCCGGGGCTCTCGCTCTTTTCAGTTTGCGGAGGAAGTAGAGGCGTTGTTGGGCTGTTTTGGCCAGTGATGCAGAGTTGCTGCTCCAGGAGAGGTCCTCAGAGATGTGCACACCCAGGAACTTGGTGCTGCTCACTCGCTCCACTGCAGCACCGTTGATGGTGAGTGGAGCATGCTGGATGTGCGCTCTCCTGAAGTCCACAACAATCTCCTTCGTCTTCTCCACGTTCAGGTGGAGATTGTTGTCCTTGCACCACGTGGCCAGCCTGTTTACTTCACTCCTGTAGCTCGTCTCATCGTTGTTGTGGATGTGACCGAGCACAGTTGTGTCGTCTGCAAACTTGATGAAAAAGTTGGAGCTGGATGTTGGGGTGCAGTCCTGAGTCAGAAGGGTGAAGAGGAGGGGACTCAGCACACATCCCTGGGGGACCCCTGTGTTCATCACGACCGTGCTGGATGTGTTGTTTCCTACTCGGACTGACTGTGGTCTCCCCGTCAGGAAGTCCAACAGCCAGTTACACAGGGAGGTGCCGAGTCCCATTCGGTCCAGTTTGTGGATGAGCTGCTGGGGGATGATGGTGTTGAATGCTGAGCTGAAGTCGATGAACAGCATTCTGACGTGTGAGTTATTGGTAACATGGCTTAAAGCTCACAAGAGTCAATGTTGAATAATATAAGACCTTTAACTGGCCTCACCCGCTAAATAATGTCACTGGGGCTCTATGGAAGAGTGCTACAGTGGGATCCAGTCTTAATTAATTAATTAATTAATCATTGCATTTATATAACACCTTTCAAGACGCCCAAAACGCTTTACAGATCATTGTTCATTCACTCCACACTCAGTGGTGGTGAGCTACTATTGTAGCTACAGCTGCCCTGGGGCAGATTGACGGAAGCGAGGCTGCCAATCTGCCCCATCGGCCCCTCCGACCACCACCAACACTCACACACATACCACTGTCATAGTAGGCAATGTGGGTGAAGGGTCTTGCCTAAGGACAAAACAACAGTTTTTGCTACTGGCGCCCCACTGTGGCACCTGATTTTCCCAATGTCTCCCATCCAAGTACTAACCAGGGCTGGCCCTGCTGAGCTTCTGAGATCTGACGGGATCAGGCTTTGACAAGCTGGTATGTTAGATTTTACAGGATGTTTAGCCACACATTTTGTGCCTCGGCGTCCTGCTGGATTTGTTTTGTCAATTGCTTCCATTGCCCATCTTCCTGTTTCTTCCCTTTTAGTTACCAGTCAAGTATGATCTTTTGAATTCTTGAATCTTCTATATTTCTTATTCTACTACTACTACTGCTACTACTACTACTACTACTTCTACGGCTACTACAACTACTACTACTACTGCTACTGCTGCTACTACTACTGCCTTTAAAATCTGTATGGAACACTTAAATGATTGGACTAAGAATATGTTATTCTTTATTTTAGTAGTTACTCCTGTGTGCCTCTTACTGTAAAACTGCTGATGAAACCCACAGATGGAACCACAGCTGTTTAATCTGCCTTCACCCTGTTCTTCTCCAAAATCCTGATTTTCTCATATCTCCAGGTTCAGCAAGCGTTCTAGTGGCAGCTCTGACTGTAGCACCCTTCACCGAGGACACATTAAACCTCACAACCGAAAATAACAATAAAAATATCGAACAACCCATAACACCAAGACCTGGAAAAGTACCCAAACACAACATTACAAAAGTGATCCAAAGAATCCAAGTGGTGCCCTCTACTGGTGCCAACAGGAACACTTTTCAACCTAAAAGAGAAAGTTACCCAACGGTCGAATCTGGGACCAATTTAGAGACAAACAAAGAAATTAACCTGAAGGAAGGAGACCCTGGCACCGGTTTGACTACTCCAGAACCAAAGCGGACCTGTCTGAACCGAGTTAAAATCACACACGGAAGATTAATCCAAAAGGACAAAACCAGCGGATGTGCAGAGAGTGAGACAGAACGAACAGCTGAAAGGTCACCAGGAACCCAAGGAAGTGAGCAAGAACCACCACAAAGCAAAGATTTAGAAATACCTGAAAATCGCAGTTTGGCACAGCCTTATCCTCTGCAGCGACTTCTGACTGACACTTTTAACAAATTAAACGTAACCACATTTGCCATTCACGTGTCCGAGCCTTCCCATATTGACTCTAAAGCAGAAATAGTTGCTGAACAAATCATGAAAGGCTTAAAACCGATTTCTACAATTAAAAAGTCCATCAAATATTTAGAAAATCCCCGAATTACCTCTTTGTCATCTCAAAGGTCACAAATTAAAATGGCTTCTCCAACTTCTGCAACACAAGTTTCAGTTCTTACAAATGTAGAAACAAATATAAAAGACAACGATGACTCAAGAAATGAGAATTTAGGTGATTCCAGACCAGACGATGGAAGGGAATCGCCCAGAGAAGGAAGCTCATTTACATATCGCCGGACTCAACCCAGTCGCACAATTATTCGCCGACCACGACCAAATCTATCACATTTAAGGAACAAAACTGGACTTATTACAAGAGATAGTGATGCTTCTTTGCCCTCATCATCTAAAATAACTTCAACTTCAACATATACACCATTCCCTGCAACCGAAAAAACATCTTTGAATAGTGACGGTGGAACTGATTTGAAGAAAGGAGATTCTGAAAGAGCAAAACCAAAGCAAGCGATGGTACCGCGTTTAGAACGTCTAAGTGTACCACAAGTGAGACCTTTTCAAAATAAAACTCACCCCAATAGTAGGTACTATAAGCGCCCAATTCGACTTTTAAACAACAAAACGCAAATAGCAGAGCTGCAGGAAGTAGGGCTAGAGGGGATGCCCACCACTGTACCTCCAGAAGAGACAGAACCAAACATGCCGAAAGATAGATTGCCATTAGTCCGAGCTAGTTTTAACCGCTCAAGGCTTGCTTTTCCACGGCGACCAAATCCATCTATGGGACCTTTTTCAAACACAACACGGTTATTTTTTAGACCACCACAAAGAGGACCAATACGTAAGAACTGGACAGCCGAAAGTCCCCCAAATGGACACCAAAACAAGAACAACAATAGTGATGTGCAGGATAAGGCAGAGGGAGGAGCAGCTAAAACTGCTTTAGTTTCTGAAAATCCAAATTTAAATTTAGATAATGTTCCAAAATTTGTTGAAAATGTAAAAGATAGATTACATATTTCAAAGTTGGAAGAAGGCAAAATGGGAATTTTTAATACTAGACCACAGATATCAAGCAACAGAGATGAACCAGGTAATGAAGAAAGCACAATCATGAGTCAGACTAATGATTCTGAACAGCTGAAAGGTTCAAACACAGGGGAAACAGATTTAGACAAAGACAACATTGAAGTTTTTACACAAAGAACTGAAATTGAAAATGATGAAATGGACAAAAATGTAAAAGTGGAAGAGAATGATCCAAAAATTCCACAAGATGGGCTAAAAATTGTGGAAAATCGTGGTTTAAGTAACATGCAGGAAGAGGATTTGAGTATACATTTAGACAATCATAAGGCTGCTGAGGATATTGGTCAAAATAATCCAGAACAAGAGCAAAATCGAAATTCAGGCACAAATTCTCAAGTGACAAAGACCACCGACCAATCTGTCAATCAAGACGTGATTTTTTCAGCTAAAACTCATGAAAAACCTGCTGAAGTTGATGGAAAGCAAACTAATTCTAGTTCAACAGTTTTCAGAAGACGATTCAAACCAGGAATTCAGCCAATAGGAAGGGTACCACTGCGTTTTCAAGGCAAAATTACAGCTCAAAATGGTGTCAGTGGTTCAGATCAACCAGAGAGGAGCTACCAAGACGTAGTCACAACTAGAGCACAAGAAGATACTGAATCCAAAGAAGGTCATGGAATTAAAAATGTTTCTGAAAATGAAAAACTAGATTCACCAAAAGAGGGAGATGCATCCACAGATCAGAGAGGAGGACCCAGTCTGACAGTTATACGACGATTACGACCAAATTTAGATCAACCAGAGAGGAGCTACAAAAACGTGATTGCAACAAGAGGACAAGAAGACCCTGATTCCATAGAAGATCATGGAATTAAAAATGAAAATCTAGATTCACCAAAAGAGGGAGATGCATCCACTGATCAGAGACGAGAACCCAGTCTGACAGTTATTCGACGATTACGACCAAATTTAGATCAACCAGAGAGGAGCATCAAAACCGTAGTTGCAACAAGAGGACAAGAAGACCCTGATTTCATAGAAGGTCATGGAATTAAAAATGAAAATGAAAAAGTAGATTCACCAAGAGAGGGAGGTACATCCACGGATCAAAAACGAGAACCCAGTCGGACAGTTACTCGACGATTACGACCAAATTTAGATCAACCAGAGAGAAGCATCAAAACCGTAGTTGTAACAAGAGGACAAGAAGACCCTGATTCCATAGAAGGTCATGGAATTAAAAATGAAAATGAAAAAGTAGATTCACCAAGAGAGGGAGGTACATCCACGGATCAGAGACGAGAACCCAGTCGGACAGTTACTCGACGATTACGACCAAATTTAGATCAACCAGAGAGGACCATCAAAACCGTAGTTGCAACAAGAGGACAAGAAGATCCTGATTCCATAGAAGGTCGTGGAATTAAAAATGAAAATGAAAAACTAGATTCACCAGAAGAAAGAGGTGCATCCACAGATCCGAGAGGAGAACCCAATCGGACTGTTATACGACGATTACGACCAAATTTGCAGCAGTTTCGGAATAAAACCACTCTAAGACGTGTTAATACTTCTTTGCCTCTATCAAGCAAAATGAATTCAACATTTACAGATATGCCCAAGCTAGCAGCAAAGAAGCCATCTTTGAGTGACAGAAAAGGTTTTGAAGGAGAAAAACAGTATCTGAGCGACAATGGACAGGGTGATGACAAAGCTTCAAGAAAAATAAAAGAGTCCGAAGATCCAAGAGAACCACAGAGGCTGGATGAGGTCTTCTCTGAATCCGATTATAAGCTCACTGTTCTGGGGAAAGGGTCCGGCGTTCTGTCCCGGCTCTCCAAACTGGTCATAAGCACAGGTACAGCAGGGCTAACCACACTGCCACTCGTGTGAATGTTGTGTCAGCAAACTACATCCTGCTTTTCATTCATAAAATACATGTATCCATGTTTCCCCCTTTAAAATGTTTCAGCAGCTCCTTTTGTGCATCCTTTTTAGCATTGGTATTGCATGTAGAGTAGCTGCACCTACAGATATATCGTATAAGCAGTTCTTGAAGTCAAAAGAAGTCTGCTGTGTTGTGTCTGTTTCATTGTCTGTGAATCAGGAAGTGCTCTGTTAGCATGCTAGTTGCTGTTAGCTTTACCTCAGGTGTACACTGACTGCATGTGCGGTGTGGTTCGGGTTCGATGCGGTTTTACTGTGACTTGTTTGCCCTACTGGCTGCGGTCTCTACTGCTGTGCGGTCGCTGTGGGCTGCAAGTGTGGAAACTGCGCTCCCGAGACAACCTATTCGCAGGGATTCACGCTCTGGTTGGGAGTTCACGAGATAAATTAGCATGTACAAGAAGCCTTATTGGTAAACACTACGACCACTTTCTCGCGCCTTTGGATACCACTTTCTCGTGCTTTTGGATACCATGGCTATTTACAATGGGTAAGGACATCTGCAAAGTACCAGGAGTGTGCAGGGATATTTTATTCTGAAAATACACCAGATCTGTCAGTTCTGCAAGTCTGATTTCCTCTTTTGCTCATGTGAGTTTGTCAACTTGACCTGTCTGGGAAACATAGACTTCTTGTGGATTGTTTCTGCAGGTGCACACCCCACCCACACTCGCACCTGCACCGAGGTCAGTGTGGCAGGGTGCTACTGATTTTAATGACTCTGAGTCTTGTGGGACCCGCCAAATCACAACGCGCCTGCAATCAGTGTACACCAAGTGTTACTATGACAGCAAAAACTCTGCTCTAGTCTCTGTGTGAGCTTTGTGAAAAGTGCTCATAAAATCAGGTTGAATAATTAGGGTGCTCAGAATGCATGAGCTAAGTGAGGAATAATTTTGGACCACTGCAAACTGTTTTAAATGAACTAGTTCTGTTTTTCACGTTTTTTTTTAATTAATGCAGTAAATGTGGCCAAATGTAGATGCACAAAGTCAGGTGAAGACAGGATGAACATGTAGGGGACAGTATTTTCAGATCATTTATTAAAGGAGCACTCTGTAACCTTTCTGGTAAATAGATGTTATTGCTTTACCTAGAATGTATCAACCTTATCTATTTCCACGGAGACAAGTAGGTGACACTACCAGGCAAAGTTACAAGTTAGATCTGCGGAAAGTGACCCAGCTAACAGGAAGAATGCATGTTTTTCAATGTCTTTTTGAGCAAGGAAAAGCTACATAATCTCCAAAGAGCCAAACAGATAGTGAATGCCCACAGAAGAAAAGTTCCGAGGTGCATCTTTAAGCTTTCAGGGGGAAACGCTGTCATCTGTGCGATTCGTCTAATTGTGCTGACGTAATCGTTTCTTAAGCCTTCATCTCATGTCAAGATCTGAGCTGCTCTTGAAAACTGCACATTCTGAAGCTACAGTTTCTCTCACTGGACCATTTCATTTTGATGTTTGACTGTTTTGTTTTCAGGGCTGATCATTTCTAACACCCTTGAGTGTGTTTTGGTGCTGCAGGTCTCCGCTTCAGTGTCCATGTTGTATAAGTGTATACTGTATATATGTGTGTGCATATATACACACACTCCCATGTACATCATATGTGTCCTCATCATCAGTGTCCTGCATCATCGTCTGTCCAGAACTGTGAAAATCGTCTCTTCTGTTTTGTGTTTTTACTCGTCTGAAAAGTATACAAGGGCTTGACAATAACGTTTCACACCAGCAGAAGTTATTCAAAAATGATTTTATTTTTTTTTGTTACTTTTACTTTCCACAATTTGAAGCATTGTTTGGACAAAATATACTTTGTATCAGATTTTTATCCTAGGTTCCCTTCCTGCTTCAACAAGCTCCATCACAATGATTAGAGTGTACAATGTCATACAACAGTAATATGTAATTGAATGAGAATTGAACCACTAACCCTCTGGTTTGTGGACACATAAACATTTAACACCTTGTACCTGGTTAGTTAAAATGTTAATTGACCAAGAACTAAAACTACAAAAAATGTTGACCTGATTAGTTAAAGGAGCCGTATGATCAGTGCAGGTGCTGGGGTTTAGGTAGTGACCATTCAGATCAGAGAGAGACATTTTAGGTTTAAACAGAGCTGAATTTAAACATTGAAACTGGCAACCCAAATGAGAGTCATGTGATGCTCATTCTGTTTTCTGATTGGATAATCGTCTTGAACCAAAACACCAAATTATAAACATAAACAGTTTGTCCATCATGTCCAATGCTTTTATAATTAAGAATAAATCAGCATTAAGTTAGTTATCATTAAAATCTGTGTTTGATTTGAACATGTGACCTGACATAGTTTATGACATTTTTATTACTCTATTTTCCGATTTATGTTTTAATGTTGTTTCCTCATCAAAATATACTTGTGTGTTGTTTCATTCACACATGCTACCACACAAACCCTGCATGTTTAAGCTGAGTTCTTCTCTCAAAACATGAAAACACTCTGTTCCACCTTGTGATGTCATGTGGTAATACAGGAAGTGCTCCACTGTGTTTTTAAACTCCACACACCTTCACTAGAATCATTTGGATGATTTCAGTCATGGAACTGTCAATCTCTACTGAACTAAAGGTAAAAGGAGCTGTTAAAACCTGAAAGCTACATGACATCACAAGGTGGAACGGAGTGTTTTGAGCTTTGGAGATGTAGACAGACTAATAAGTAAAGTCAAATATGTGTGAATGAAACAAAACACAACTCCAGGTCTGTTTTTGAGGAGGTAACAACATTCTAACATGATTTAAAGCTCACAATAGTCAGTTTCGAACCTTTTGGAATATAGGACCTTGAAATCTTCCATACAGTTTCTTAAAAGTATAATATTAGGTTCTACTCCTGTCCCTTGGTCGTTATTGTCAGGCCCTTTACAGCCTCTGTGTATTGGAGCTGTTTATAACATGTTGGATAAAGATGCGTGTTCCTTCAGGTCCAGAGCCCCCCTCAGACCTGGTGTTTGATCACGTGACCGAGGACTCTGTCACTGTCTCCTGGACCAAACCCAAGTCCAAAGTGTCTGGGTTTAAAGTGACATACACCCACACAGAGGAGGGTAAGACACTATACAAAGAGGAGAGGAGGAGAAGAGGAGGAGAAAACTGGAGGAGGAGAGAAGGGGGAGAAGAGGAGGGGCACTTTACAGAGAGGAGAGGAGGAGGAGTCGAGGGTAAGAGGAAACTATACAGAGGAGAGGAGGAGACAAGGGGAGGAGGAGGAGAGGGAGAGGAGGGGGAGAGGAGGAGGAGGGAGAGAAGAGGTGGGGCACTATATAGAGAGGAGAGGAGGAGGAATCGAGTGTAAGAGGAAACTATACGGAGAGGAGAGGGGGAGGAGACAGGGGGAGGAGGCGAAGAGAGGATGGGGAGAGGAGGAGGAGACGGGGAGGAAGAGAGGAGAGGGAGAAGAGCAGGGGTACTATACAGAGAGGAGAGGAGGAGTAGGGGAGGTTAAGAGGAAACTATACAGAGGAGAGGAGGAGGAGACAGATGGAGGAGGAGGAAGTAAGGAGGAGCAGAGGAGGAATAGAGGAAAGGGAGAGGAAACTGCAGAAAGGAGGAGAGAAGGGTAAGAAACTATTCAGAGAGGAGAGGAGGAGGTGAGGAAACTATACAAGAGCAGAAGAGGAGGAGAGGTTCAGATGGAGCAGAGGATTCACTTGCTTCTCTTGTTGGTACAGGAGAGCCGTTCTCTGTGTCTCTGGACCAGGGGAACTCCTCCATAGATCTGACTCGTCTCTCTCCCGGTTCTACATATGAGGTCAGCGTTCTGTCGGTGCTCGGTCTGGACGAGAGTGACCCCATCTCCAGAACCTTCCACACCTGTGAGTGCTTTTATGTGTTACCACGGTGACGCAATGCACACATAGCACATAGCCTGATATGTTTTAAGATAAAAAAAAAAGTGATTTAAACTAGACTAACCCTAAAGTTGTAAAAATCCTACAGAGGCTCTAAAGCTGCTCCATGTAACTTTATAATGTATCAGATGTCATGAACCTGAACATGTCTGTGCAGTGCCGGATCCTCCCACAGACCTCAGGGCAGTGAACGTCACAGACTCTGGGGCTCTGCTGCTGTGGCGCCCCGCACTGGCCACTGTGGAGAAGTACACCATTGTCTATGGGTCAGGCACAGGTCTGTGTACTAATGTTCTTTGACTGTTATGTGATGAGCTTTAAGCAGTCTTATAATGTTGTAACCTCATTTGTTTCCTTTACATGTTTGAGTAACCCTTTATTATTCATCTGTCTACATCTCCAAAGCGCAAAATGCTCTGTTCCACCTTGGAATGTCATGTTACTTTTCGAGTTAACAGCTCCTTTTACTTTTTTTTTTAATTCTGTAGTGATTGGAAATTTCAGGGCTGAAATCATCCAAATGATTCTAGTGAAGTTGTATGGAGTTTAAAAACACAGTGGAGCACTCCCTGTATTACCACTTAATGTCATCACAAGGTGGAACAGAGGGTTGTGACCAACATATACAATGTGTGAATGAAACAAAACCTAACTCCAGATCTGTTTGTGATGAGGAAACAACATTGTAGTACACATTAGAAAACAGTGTAATATGAGCGTCCTTTTTCCTGAATTGCATTGAACATATTGAAGCAGCTGAGTGGACAGTCTGTGCTGTGTTCAGACTCCGAGGTGAGAGTCACAGTTTCTGGGAACACTGCGGAAGAACAGTTGAAAGGTCTGCAGCCCTCCACCACCTACACTGTCACCATCAGCAGTGAACTGGACACCCGGAAGAGCAAAAAGGCCAGCACCAGCTTCACCACCACAGGTCAGACGGACCAACCGCTACACTGCACAAGATATGGTTCTACATTTAGTAAAAGTCTAAAGCTTAAATTCTAAGTATCTCCCTAAGGTAAGACTGAGTTAAAGTAGCTACCCTGTACCCTGCGCCCTGCGCTCTGTGCCCTGTGCTCTGTGCCCCGTCTTCTGTGCTCTGTGCCCTGTCTTGTGCTCTGTGCCCTGTCTTCTGTGCTCTGTGCCCTGTCTTGTGCTCTGTGCCCTGTCTTTTGTGCTCTGTCTTCTGTGCTCTGTGCCCTGTCTTGTGCTCTGTGCCCTGTCTTTTGTGCTCTGTCTTCTGTGCTCTGTGCCCTGTCTTGTGCTCTGTGCCCTGTCTTCTGTGCTCTGTGCCCTGTCTTGTGCTCTGTGCCCTGTCTTTTGTGCTCTGTCTTCTGTGCTCTGTGCCCTGTCTTGTGCTCTGTGCCCTGTCTTCTGTGCTCTGTGCCCTGTCTTCTGTGCTCTGTGCCCTGTCTTGTGCTCTGTGCCCTGTCTTCTGTGCTCTGTGCCCTGTGCACTGGTTCCATGTAGCAAATATTTCTGTCGACATCAAAGGGTGAAGCACAGGTGATTCCTCTTCTCTGCTATTTTCTTGGCATTGTCTTCCAGCTCCAGTCTGAGGGTGGCTTCCCCACCCATTTGAAAGATGTCTGTGTCATCCCTCGGTCGTCCAGGTGTGATCATAGACTGTAAATATAACTGGACATACTAACCTCGACTGGCTTCATTTGACTGGAGCCGATCGCTGTGGGTGACATCACACTCCTTCAGTTCTTTTGACAGTCTATGAGCAGAGCAACAGAAACATTGAGTTCTGTGGATTGGACCACACCTGGACGACTGAAGACCCCACAGACAGTTCTCTCTGTGGAAAAACCCATGTGGTCTCTGTCTGAATGAACTCTTTTCATTCTCACCTTCCGGATCAGACGGAGCCGACAACCTCAGAGCCACAAACGTGACTCCCCGCACCGCCACGCTGTCATGGAAAACACCATCCAGACCTGTAATTGGCTACAAAATGATCTATGAGACGGAGGGACAGAAAAAGGTAGGGCATAAATGGTTTGCTTAATGATTAGTGTTATTAATGATTATTTCTCTTGTGGGAGGTCTGTCTATCTATTTTCTAAAAGCAGACCTATTGTGAAAAATTGACTTTTCAGAGCTTTTCACCTTGTTATAGTCATTTTCCCTCATCATTTACACTCTCTGTTTGAGTAATCGAGAACCATTTTGCTGATCAACCCCCGCTTAGATTTTTAGATGAAAATGAAATTAAAAATGAAAAAAGAATCTGCTTGATAGCGTGATCTGCAGCTATCCATATTAGGCCACGGGCTAGGATAGTCACGTGTGCACCCCCCCACAACCCTATAAATTTGGTATCACTGGAAACCTTGGGATGTCTAGATTACAATTATAACTGGTAACAGTAAAAAAAAACTGGGACTTGCTATGACATATCAATAGTTTTATTGACCTACCATAAAACTCATGAAATGGCTGAATGCGAAACCTGTGATTTCGCCACATGATACAAAGACTCAGTAAATCATCAATTTTTCACTTAAATAAACATATAAGGCATGAAATGAAAGCTAACTCTGTGCCAAATCATTCCCTTTTTAAATGATATGTCTGTCTTAATTGTGTCTGAAGATATGCTTTAGTGAAGTATGACACCATATAAACAATAAATGCTCGTATGACAATACATGATGAATATGACAATAATTCTGTTTTGCAGCAGCGGTCCAAACTGGAACAGCAGCATCTGAAACAGTTACACTCCCCAAAAGGGGAGTGGGACAAGGGACAACATGTGAATAGCAAAGAACAGACTACGAATGAACTAGTAATTGAATATTCCTAACAGTAGGAGGAGAAAAAGTAGGAGAAACCAGAGGACAGTGCTCAAGTTGCCATAGTTTCCCCAGTAATATATCTCCTAGAGCAGCTTAACTAGGCCTATGGGTTTAGTTTCTGTTCCTAACTGACCTGACCATAAGCTAATTCAAAGAGGAACGTTTTGAGCCTAATCTTAAATGTAGAGACTGTGTCAGCTTCTTTGACATGAGCAGGGAGCTGATTCCATAACAAGGGTGCTTGGTACCTAAAAGCTCTACCTCCTAAAGTACTTTTAGCGACTCTAGGAACCACCAATAGTGCAGCATTTTGAGAGCGGAGTAAACGGTTAGGATAATAAGGTACTATTTCATCTTTAATGTACTTCTTCTGTGCTGCCTTCAGCTCCTCCTTGGTTCCTGACCTAAAAGCTCTCTTCTTCTCCTTCAGCAGAGCTTTTATAACAGGGTTAATCCACGGCTTGTTGTTTGAAAAACATCGCATCGTCTGGGAGGGGACAATGTTTTCAAAACAAAAGTTGATGTAGTCCGTGATGCATTCTGTCATTGCATTGATGTCCTCTCCATGTGGGTCACAGAGCTCTGTCCACACTGTGGTGTCAAAGCAGTCTCTCAGAGCCTGAGATGAGGTTTACGGCGACGCCAGCTCCCAGTGGGCACTGCAGTTTTCACTGTTTGTTACTAAAGAACAATCGTCACAGCTACCAGTAAAAGAACTTATTATGAAAACAGGAACCCATCTGAGTGAATATGGATTGATTTATCCATCCATCCATTTTCTCCCGCTTAATCCGGCTGGGTCGCGGGGGCAGCACGCTGCCCATTACTCTGTGCACCAGACCCAGACCCCTATGAACCCCTCTGCAGGTGGTGAGCCCACAGGAGGGAGGAATTCCTTGACGGTCCTTGATCGTATACTGTTCATAGGGGTAGGGATTGATTTAATTGAATTGTATTTTATTACTAAGACACAGTTCTTTAGATATTGCTGCGTTTTGTTTTGTTTTGTTTTGTTTTTTACATACAATTTAATCTTTACTTATTTACATTTATGCTTAAATTGGACAGCCTTTGGACAGTTTTTAGATTAGTTGCCCAAAGAGTTCCACTGCTTCACACCAGCATATGAAATACACATATGTTTAAGTGTAGTTCTGACAAAAGGCAGTTTAAAGTGGAATTTCCTTCTGCTACTGGCACTATTCACAGTAAAAAGACTTTGCAGACCACATGGCAACAACTAATGTTTTCCTTTGTGCATAATGAATAATGTCTGTGAGACTATGAAATCATTTAGTCTGAATAGTCCAGACTTCAGAAACTGTCCCGAGTGATGCGTCTGTTTGTGTTGTTGTGTGTAGGAGGTGTGGGTGGCTCCTACAGTGACCCAGTTAAACCTGACGAAGCTGTTCCCGGGGTCAGAGTACTCTGTGGAGTTGCAGGCTCAGGGTGGAGGAGGAGAGCTTCTGGTTACCACATTCACCACCGGTAACTCCAGATCACACACAATACAATAGCAATACCCCAGCTCTATGGTTATATCAGAGACTGTATAAACCGACAGAACTAACTTGCTAACCGCCACATTCCAAGTGACCAATGATGTGATTTGGCTCCATCAACTCCAGCTCCAATTCACTTTGTATTGAAAAACCGTCTCTGTAAAAGCTGCTGTCAGGCTCATCATTTTGTCTGTAAATCAAGACCTGAACATTAATAACAGCCCAGTCAGGTGCTCTCTTTCCCTGAGATCGCTCCCACTAGAGTTAGAAACAGGTCTGATTGACATTAACTTCTTGGGTTATTTTTAAAGACAATAAGTAATAAATAATAATGCTGTATAAAGAGGTACTAGCCATCTTCCCTTGGCTAGCAGCTATCAGCCGAAACATGTCAACAATGTAAATACATCTCCTACTGTATTGTCTTTAAAAAGAACCCCTTCTTAATGTACATAAGAAGACAAAATGAACGTGACACATTTGTAAGTTTCATTGTTTTGTCATCCCAGGCTCCCTGCAGTTCCCCTTCCCCTCGGACTGCTCTCAGGAACAGCTGAATGGTCTCAGCGTCTCTGGTCTGGTGGACATTTTTCCTTTGGGGAGACAGGAGGCAGCACTGAGCGTATGGTGTGACATGGAGACTGATGGAGGGGGATGGACGGTAACAGGATTTTAAAGTTTATTTCACCTCAGCTGAATTTGTTGTTTGTTTGCTTGAAGTTTGACTGGCATGTGTATTGCTCTGAGGTCATGATCAATCCTTCTGTTGTGGAAAAGGCGGGACTTCCAATAATACCTCGACCTGATTGGGCAAACCAAACCTGATTACCATAGTTTGTATTTAGCCAGTCACGTCAATGACTCTAAAAGCTAGTTCTGAAGTACCAAGTCCAAAAGCAGAACCAGCAGAGACATCTTTCCCTGCCACAGATGCACAAAGTGCTTCTCACAGCTCTTCTGACAAACAGGAAAGGTCTAGTTCACTTTAATAGCTGCAGGTACACACTCGTGTGCAAACATGGCTCAGGGCAGTACAAACTCCAGCTCCTTAAGTCTGGTACCTTCAGACTGAAAGTGACAGAACTTCTACAGTAAAACAATATCCAAAGGTCTCATCAAAAACAAAAAAAAAACTTCCCAATTTCTCAAGTTTTTAGACTGAACCACTACTTTGTATGTTAAGTAGTTTAAAAAAAATAAATAAATAAATTAAAAACAGTTCACAAGTCACACACACGCTTTATGAATGTAACTCCACAATGAAACTTTTATTTCATTTTCTTCTGACCTAACATCCTTTTCTTATGTGTTTTTGAGGTCCAGTGATTTTGACTCTTTGAGTTTTTGAGTCTTTTCACACGCGACCTTTATTTATTTATTTATTTATTTGGTTTATTTAGCAGGGACAGTGTACATTAATCGACATTCCTGTAAATGTACCAAAATTAGCCAGAGAGGCTATTTTTCATCTGTAGTCCCTTTACAGATGGTAAACATGGCCACACTAAAAAACACAACAATAAGAATTATATAAAAAGTGCAGTTGTACATAAGAGTTCAATTAAAAGGCAGTGAGAATACAAACAAACACTAACAACCAGAACCACAAAGTACACAATGAGAAATAACACACACACTCGAGCACACAGACAGAAGACACACGCTCATATAGGGAGGGCGGAACACTAATGACCGCAGGTTTGATGAGTTATTGGCCAGTTCTTAACATGTTTTTTGAATAGACTGTATGATGTTAGTCTCTAATGCTCCCAGGGACTGAGTTCCACTCATGAGAGGCTGTGATGGAAAAGGCACTCTGGCTTTCCTCGGGGGACCGTACAGGTGTTCCAGAGGAGGAGAGATGAATAATCTCATGATGTCTTATGTTCAGTATTAGTCTTTAAGAATTCTCCAGTGACCCTGCAGGTGTCCAGCTGACATCTTTTTTAACCTTTCTGTTACAATGTTCTGTGATAGTTTTGGAGTGTTCTGTGTGTGATGAGACCCTGCAGGTGTCCAGTTGGTGTCTTTTAAACCCTTTTGTTTTATAAGTTTCTGTGACAGTTTTTGAGTGTTCTGTGCGTGGTGTGACCTTGCAGGTGTTCCAGAGGAGGAGAGATGGCTCTGTGGACTTCTTCAGGTCGTGGAAAGAGTATGTCCAGGGCTTCGGAGACCTCAGTGGAGAGTTTTGGCTTGGTCAGACAATTTTTACTTGATCATTCTTCTGTCTTCACACATATGCACTGAAATCAGGGAGGGTCTAATATGGATGTTTGAGACGATACATATTCAATATTCGATATCTGTCTCACTGCTGTGACCAGTAACCGATACTTGTCAATACTGATACTAAAATGTAAAAATGCAGAAGAAGGTTTCCAATTCTGTTGTTAAAATGCATATGCCAGGTTTGACTCATTTCTCTGAAACATTGTTAGATTTAAGATTTTACAAAAATTCTTGCCTATGTTTTTCCTAGTTTTGTAATTTTGGTGAAGTTGAATTAATTATTTTATTTCCTGGTTGGACACGGGCAGCAGATATGTTGTAAAACAGAATCCCTCTGCCTACGTCATCAACATGAAAACTCCATTCAAAATGCAGAGACAGTTTATGCAGAAGGAAGGACTTTTTCTGACAGTTCAAACAAAATAAAATAAAATAAAGATGTTTATTTGTATCAGTCTAATCATAACTACTGTGTCATTTAATTAAGTTTTGGCCCTTGTTAATACTATGGTTGCTAGGTAATAGTTATGGAATTTCCAGGAAATAAATCATAAACTTCACCAGAAAATAAACATGAAAAACTAGATTTGACAATGTTAACAATGTTTTAGGGAAATGAGTCATCTAATCTGTCCTAAGCACGTTAAATTGCTTACTTAAAAGAGGACTATGTAGGATTCTTTGTCAAAATAACTCTTAGTCAAACCCATGGCTGTATCTGCCATAATCTGATGCCAAGAGTGAAACCCTCTTCACAGCAGCTGCTTTCACTGTGCGGTTGTCTCTATCAAAGCCTGTGCCAGGTCTGTTCCCATACTGGGTCTGTGCCCGCTCTGTCCGGGGTCTCTGGCGGGTTTGTGCCAGGCTTGCAAACTAAGTTCAGAGTAGAGTGTGCATGTCTGAACACCGCACACATTGTGCAGGATGCGTGCCCCACATAGCACAATCTCACTTATTAAAGCTACTTTTTAGAATGGTGCATGCATTATTTTTTGAAATTCATTTTTCCCACACAAGGTAGATTATTGCGAAACATTTGGACTTACTGAGCCTTGGGTTACACCACAGCTAATATATCTCTGAGTCCATGAATACTCCCCCAACACACAGCTGTCTGTTGTGTAAATATGACTCGAAAGGGCCCATATATTATGATTTATGTTATAATGTTGTTTCCTCATCCAACACATATCTGGAGTTGTGTTTTGTTTCATTCACACAAACCCTGCATATTTAGGCTCTTTCCTTCTCTCAAATGGAAAACACTCTGTTCCACCTTGTGATGTCATGTGGTAATACAGGAAGTGCTCCACTGTGTTTTTAAACTCCACACACCTTCACTAGAATCATTTGGATCATTTCAGCCCTGGAATTGTTAATGTTGTGTAATAGGACCTTGGAGCACAGTAGGGGATTTCCAGCTTTTTATTAAAATGCGAGACAGCGTTGACGTGGGGACACTGACTCTCACCCCCCTCAGCCCCTCACCCCCCTCAGCTCCTCAGCTCCTGGATGGTTTGGCTCCTGATGTTTCCTGCAGGACTTTAACACTCTGCTCCTCTGAGACAGTTCAAATATTTAGCTGAGTCCTGGCTCCAGTTTTCATGTGTTTTGGTCAGAGTCCCGTCTAAACTGTTTAATGAAGGCGACCGCTTCAATGGCTCTGTGTGTTCTGTGTGGAGTTTGCAGAGCAGGTAGTACTCACATTTACCAAGTTACATTTACTTGAGTAACTTTTTAAGGAAATTGTAATTTTCTAGTACTTTTCTAGCAGCATACTTTTACTCCAACTTGAATAATATTTTGATTGAAGTAACAGCACTCTTACTTGAGTAAAAATAAATAAATAAATAAATACATAAATAAATCTTATATAGCTCTTTTCCAGACGCTCCCTTTACAGTTTGGTGCATTCTTCATTCATTTTGTGCTAAACTACTACTGCAGCCACAGCTGTCCTGGGACAGACCTGAACTGAGGCTGCCAATCTGCGCCATCAGTCCCTCCGACCACCACCATCGACTCACGCTAACACCACATTACACTACGCAATGTGGGTGAAGTGTCTTGCCTGATATATAAATACACAACTACAGCTTTTACCACAGTGGTCTCCCACCCAAGTACTAACCAGGCCCAGCCCTGTTTGAGATCTGACGGGATCAGGCTTTGACAAGGAGCTTTGGCCACGTAGCGTTTCCTCATCCCACTGTGAGTGAGTCTAAAGTGACAACAGCTTTATGTGACAATCTGAAATGATTTGAACATTTGTGTTTCTTGCAGCTCCTTCACATCTGATTTAGTTTGTCTCATTTTTGTGTCTGTCCTTTGAAAATATCAGATTTTGTGACTTATTTAATGTTTAGTCCTTCAAATTACATTCACTTAAAATAATAAATTATTGATTATTATATTACATCCTGACTGTTACTCTTTAAGTTACTCTTACTTGAGTAGTAGTTTCCCCAAATACTTTTTAACTTTTGAGTAATTTCTTAGACCACTGCTGTGTACTTGTAGTTGAGTAATATTATTTTGAATTAACGTTACTCTTACTTGAGTACAACTGTGGCTACTGGTACTTTATGTGTAGTACTGTGTGTAGTATTCCCCGTGCCTCCTCAGACTGTGGCCTCACCCTCACTTCAGACAGCAGATGTTTTCAGAGGAATATTTGTGCGTTTATGTCACTTCTGTTGATGCAAAACAAAACACAGGGTCATAAATAATACACTTTTGTTTTTCATTGATCTCCCATCTCCAATGCAGGAATTTAGAACATGTTTACACCAGATGCCCTTCCAGTTTTGCCCCTTTCAAATCAATTGTTATATTTTCTTTGCAATGGTTTGTGGTCCAATACAGCCAATGCATACTGCCTTTGTGTCATTAAGCAAGACATTTCACCCATCATATCACTTTACATTATGTACAATGCAGCTGTGGTTACATTATTAGACTCAAACTGTTCACTGCAAGTACCACCAAAAAAAATGTGGCTTTCCGAGTACCACCAGATCTAAACCAGGACTATTCCAGGTCTAAACCAGGTCTAAAAGTGGACTACCACAGTTTGAGAAACACTGGACACAATCCAACAAAATCGCAGTTTGAGTTGGGGCAAATATCAAATCACGTCAGTTCAATCAATTATTCAGATTACACAATGTCCTCTGCAAAGAAGGACATTTATTCTGTGTAAAAGCTGTCCTCTACAAACATGTTCTAAAATGCGTGGGATTAGTTTAAAGTTCAGGTTTCAGTCTTCGCTTGTTTGTGGACTTGTGGACAATGGACAGTGGACAATATGTACTCTGAACAGAAAACTATTTTTTAAACATATATTACAAATGTAATCACAAATGCAATACTTGTCAGAGAAATCACCATTATTATTATTATTATTATTATTATTATTATTATTATTATTATTATTATTATTATTGTATTTTATTTTTTTCAAAATTGTGCAATTCTGTTCACTCTAGGTCTGGAAGCTCTGCACACGCTGACCACTAGGGGCAGAATGACCCTGAGAGTGGACCTGAGGGACGGACAGGACTCTGTCTTTGCCCAATACTCCACGTTTGAAGTGGCCAAGAGGAACTACCGCCTCACAGTGGCCGGGTACAGCGGTACAGCGGGTGAGATTCGATTTTTCTTATGGAGAAATTCATGTCATGTATACTACTACTACTACTACTACTACTACTACTACTACTACTACTACTACTACTATTCTTTTTTTTAATTTAAAACAAGGACGATGCACAAAAAACATTAATCTCAGAGAGAAAATCTGTGCCAGATTTTGCTACAAGCTACTTTGCATCTGCAATCCTCAGGCAGGTACAAAACACATTAAAGAAACTATTTACACTAGAAAAACTCTAACAACAACATTTCATCAGTGACAGTGACTCCTTAAAATAACCACAAGCCAATTCATCATTAAACATTTAAAACAATCAAAATTATTTCATTCTAATTTCCATAAATACAAAATTTCAAATTCATCATTATCTTCTAAAAATTTCATTGGCATTAATATCCTTTAAAATGTACATCAAATTCATCAGTATTATTATCCTCTAAATTACAATTCATCAACAACATTAAAATCAAGACAAATGTCATAAGTCTAATACAACTACTACAACTACTACTACTATTACTACTATTACTACTACTCCAGCATCAGATGTACAAAGATCTACAAAACAGGAGGACAAACAATATACAGTCCAGTCACACACCACACACTGTATCTGGTATAGTACTTTTGTATCTGGTATAGTACTTTTGTATTCAGTATAGTACTTTTGTATCTGCTATAGTACTTTTGTATCCAGTATAGAACTTTTGTATCTGGTATAGTACTTTTGTATTCAGTATAGTACTTTTGTATCTGCTATAGTACTTTTGTATCCAGTATAGAACTTTTGTATCTGGTATAGTACTTTTCTATATGGCATAGTACTTTTGTATTCAGTATAGTACTTTTCTATCTGGTATAGTACTTTTGTATTCAGTATAGTACTTTTGTATTCAGTATAGTACTTTTCTATCTGGTATAGTACTTTTGTATTCAGTATAGTACTTCTGTATCTGGTATAGTACTTTTGTATCCGGTATAGTACTTTTGTATTCAGTATAGTACTTTTGTATCTAGTATAGTACTTTTGTATCTGGTATAGTACTTTTCTATATGGTATAGTACTTTTGTATTCAGTATAGTACTTTTGTATCTGGTATAGTACTTTTGTATCCGGTATAGTACTTTTGTATCTGCTATAGTACTTTTGTATCTGGTATAGTACTTTTGTATCCGGTATAGTACTTTTCTATCTGGTATAGTACTTTTGTATATGGTATAGTACTTTTGTATCTAGTATAGTACTTTTGTATCTGGTATAGTACTTTTCTATATGGTATAGTACTTTTGTATCTGGTATAGTACTTTTGTATTCAGTATAGTACTTTTGTATCCGGTATAGTACTCTTGTATCCGGTATAGTACTTTTCTATCTGGTATAGTACTTTTGTATTCAGTATAGTACTTTTGTATTCAGTATAGTACTTTTGTATCTGGTATAGTACTTTTGTATCCGGTATAGTACTTTTGTCTTCAGTATAGTACTTTTGTATCTAGTATAGTACTTTTGTATCTGGTATAGTACTTTTCTATATGGTATAGTACTTTTGTATTCAGTATAGTACTTTTGTATCTAGTATAGTACTTTTGTATCTGGTATAGTACTTTTCTATATGGTATAGTACTTTTGTATCTGGTATAGTACTTTTGTATTCAGTATAGTACTTTTGTATCCGGTATAGTACTTTTATATCTGGTATAGTATTTTTGTCCTGTACAAACTCATCACTGATTTTCAGTCAGATGCACCGGAGCTCACACTCAGTCCTGAGGCTAAAAACACAAACTGCACTGCACATGAGCAGGAGGCGGACCTCCACCTGCCCGTCTCCATGGAAATGTTACTGCTTTGTCTAGAATGTTCCACAGTATAGATTTAAACCTATCTATCATGAGGGAGACAAGCATGTTACATCACTATGCTACATTACAGGTCAGATCTGTGGAGAGTCAATGATAAACTAGATTCATTTAAACATGTGACCTGCCCCCACCTCAGTGTAACTCTACAGGGATACAGGAGGATGGGAGGGCATCTGACACACGGGGCTACAGGAGGACGGGAGGGCATCTGACACACGGGGCTACAGGAAGACGGGAGGGCATCTGACACACGGGGCTACAGGAGGACGGGAGGGCATCTGACACACATACAGCAGAAGAATGGGAGAACATCTGGCACATAGCGATATACAGAAGAAGGATGGGAGGGCATCTGACACACGGGGATACAGGTGGACGGGAGGGCATCTGACACAGGGATGCAGGAGGACGGGAGGGCATCTGACACACGGGGATACAGGAGGACGGGAGGGCATCTGACACACGGGGGTGCAGGAGGACGGGAGGGCATTTGACACACGGGGATACAGGAGGACGGGAGGGCATCTGACACAGGGATACAGGAGGACGGAAGGGCATCTGACACAGGGATACAGGAGGACGGGAGGGCAT
>CM057097.1:2725000-2840000 GCA_029959045.1 Taenioides sp. WSHXM2023
GTAACTATTACTACTATGACATCAACTCCAAACACCAGGTACTACAAATACTATTACTACTATTACTGCGGCATCAACTCCAACCCCCAAGTACTACAAATACTACTACTACTACTACTACTGCTACTACGGCATCAACTCCAAACACCAGGTACTACAAATACTATTACTACTATTACTGCGGCATCAACTCCAACCCCCAAGTACTACAAATACTACTACTACTACTACTACTGCTACTACGGCATCAACTCCAAACACCAGGTACTACAAATACTATTACTACTATTACTGCGGCATCAACTCCAACCCCCAAGTACTACAAATACTGCTGCTACTACTACTACTGCTACTACGGCATCAACTCCAAACACCAGGTACTACAAATACTATTACTACTATTACTGCGGCATCAACTCCAACCCCCAAGTACTACAAATACTGCTGCTACTACTACTACTGCTACTACGGCATCAACTCCAAACACCAGGTACTACAAATATTACTATTACTACTACTACTACTACTACTACTACTACTACTACTACGGCATCAACTCCAAACACCAGGTACTACAAATACTACTACTACTGCTACTACTACTACTACTACGGCTACTACGCCATCAACTCCAAACACCAGGTACTACGAATACTACCAATACTACGACTACAGCATCAGCTCCAAAGACCAGGTACTACAGACCAGACCAGGTATGAATACTGCTACTACTACTACTGCTACTACAGCATCACCTCCAAACACCAGGTACTACGAATAGTGCTACTACTGCTACTACTGCTACTACGGCATTACCTCCAAACACCAGGTACTATAAATACTACTACTACTACTATGGCATTAGCTCCAAACACCAGGTACTATGAATACTACTACTACTTCTACTACTACTACTAAAAATACTACGGTATCACCTCCAAACACCAGGTACTATTACAAATACTACTACTACAGCATCACCTTGAAACACCAGGTACTACTACAAATACTAGTCCTACTGCTACTGCTATTATGGCATCACCTCCAGACAACAGGTACTACGAATACTATGAATTCTACAAATACTACTACTACACATTCTACAGCATCACCTCCAAACACCAGGTACTACGGATACTACGGTGAATACAACTAATACTATTACTACTGCAACTACGGCATCACCTCCAGACACCAGGTACTACTAATACTACCAGTATGACTACTGCTACTGCTACTGCAACTACGGCATCACATCCAAGCACTAGGTACTACTAATACTACTACTACTACTACTACTACTACTACTACTACTACTACTACTACTACTACTGCTACGGTATCAGCTCCAAACACCAAGTACTGCTAATACAAGAAATACCATTACTACTATGAATACTACATCTACTATGAGATCACCACTAAACACTAGGTACTACGACAAATACTCCTACTACTACTACTATTACTACTACTACTGCAACTACCAAATTAGCTCCAAACACCAGGTACTACAATATTACGAATCCTAATAGTACTTCTACTGCTGCAAATACAGCATCACCTCAAAACACCAGATACTACTACTACCAATACTACAACTACTGCAACTACGGGATCACCTCCAAACACCAGGTACTACCAATACTACCAATACTACCAATGCTACTACTACCGCAACTACAACAGCAGGTACTACCAATACTACTGCAAATACTACTACTTCTACAGCTATTACTACAACTTTGTGGGACAAATAAAGGATTATCTTATCTTATCTTATCTTAACTACTGCACCGCCTCCAAACGTTGGGTAGCACGAATATTACTACTACTGCAACTACAGCATCACCTCCAAGCAGCAAGTATTACAAATAATACTATGAATACTGTACTTCTACTACTACTAGTACTGCTAATATGGGATCAGCTCCAAGCACCAGATACCACAAATATTACTACTACTACTACTACTACTACTACTACTACTACTACTACTACTACTACTACTACTATTACTACCACTACTACTACTACTACTACTACTACTGCTTCTACTATTACTATTACTACTTTTACTACTAATACTACTGTTACTACTGCAACTACGGCATCAGCTCCAAACACCAGATACTAATACTACTACTGTGAATACTACTACTATTACAACTACTACTGCAACTAAGGCATCAGCTCCAGACACCAGATACTAATACTACTACTGTGAATACTACTACTACTAATACTACTACTGCAACTACGGCATCAGCTCCAAACACCAGGTACTAATACTACTACTGTGAATACTACTACTACTAATACTACTACTGCAACTACAGCATCAGCTCCAAACACTAATACTACTACTACTAATCCAATCCACGTTATTTCTATAGCACATTTCATAAACAAACAGTTTCCAAAGTGCTGCACAAATACTGTACATAGTATTAACAACAATAATAATATAACAATAAAATAAACACTCAGATTTAATCATACAAGTCTTAAAACAATAAAACCGGTCAAATAAAATAAGAGCAAAACCATAGAATAGCAATAAATAAATAAATAAAACCAATCAAAAAAATAAATAAATAAATTAATTAATTAATTAATTAATAAAAGACACAGAGGAGCACAACCAGAGAGTAAAAGTGGGTTTTAAGACGAGACATAAAACTCTCCACTGTGGGGCTGTTCGGACATGGGGGGACAGAATGTTCCAGAGTTTGGGGCCGGGCACAGAGAAGACCCTGTCCCCCCTGGTTTTAAGTCTCGTCTTAGGCACCACGAGCTGGAGCTGGACCTCGGACCTCGCAGCTCGCGGGAGAGTAAATTTGGAGGAGGTCCGAGACGTATTGTGGGGCCAGTCCATTTAAAGCTTTAAAAACAAACAATAACATCTTGAAAACATTTCTAAAATTAACGGGAAGCCAGCGCAAAGACGTAAGAACTGTGGTAATGTGCTCTCTTCTTTTGGTTCCTGTTAAAAGTCATACCGCAGAGTTCTGTAGTCGGCAAAGTGCGTTTTGTAAGATGCCAGAATAAAGTGCGTTACAATAGTCCAGGTGTGATGAAATAAAAGTGTGCACGACTTGTTCAAAAAAGTTTAAAAGATAAAAAAGGTTTGACTTTGGATAAAAGCGCAAATCATAAAAACTTGATTTTAAAACGTCATTGATCTGTTTGTCAAACTTAAAATCGCTGTCTAAGGTGACGCCAAGGTTGGTGACTGTGAGGCGCACATCATTTTTGAGGGGTCCCACATCAGTGAGGGTACTGCGGGGTCCAAACAGTATCACCTCAGTATTGGCTTCGTTTAGTTTTAAAAAGTTTTTGGCCAACCAAACCTTAACGTGAGACAGACAGTGGAGTAGACGTGTCAGGGGGCAGTGGTCTTCTTCGCAATGGGCAAGTAAATCTGGCAATCATCTCCTTAAAAATGGTAAGAGCGGCCATGTCTTAAAAAAAACCCAAAAAAAACAACAAACTACAAATACTACTGCTACTACTGCAACTACTACTGCAAATACATCTGCTACTACTACACCAACTACACCTGCAACTACAGCAAGCAGCAGGTACTACAAATACTACTATGAATACTTCAATTACAACTACTACTACTACTGCAACTATGGTATCAACTACGGCAACTAGTAATACTACATGTACAAATACTACTACTGCTGCTGCTACTACTACTATTACTACTATTACTACTATTACTGCTACTACTACAACTATTACTGCAACTATAGCATCAGCTTCAAACTACTACTACTAGAACTTTAACTGCAAATCCACCACCAACTCTGACCTGGCTCCAGGTTCAAAGCTCTTCACATCGAGGAGCCACTCACCCATTCACACATCAGTGTACACCGGGGGGGTTAAGTGTCTTGCCCGAGGACACAACGGCAGCACTCTGCAGGAGCTGGAATCGTGATCAGCTGCAGAGATTCTAAAATGTCACAACAAATAGAAACCACGTAAGAAGAACAGTTTTTCAACATCCCTAACTGATTTTTATTTGACAGGGAATAATCTGGACCTCGTGGAAAGGCAAAGAGGTGTCCATCCCGTTCACAGAGATGAAGATGAGACCGACAGACTTTCTCCCAAACAAAAACAACTACAGAGCTTAAAGAGGGGCTGTTCCGCAAAATGGACTTTGTGGAGCTTTTCTCCCGTGTTATAAAATTGTTCCCTCATCAAAAACATGCCTCAAGAGGTTTTAGAGTCATCCATGGATGTTTGAGTAATCTAGCGATATTCAAACCCTTCTTATAGTTAGTGGTAAGATTCTGTACAAGGCTGCGCCCACAACCCTACGTCACCCATGCTCCCACACGATAGCTCTCCATAAATATACAAAAACACAATAGAAAACAATACACTACAGCTTTACAAACCTGATGTGATGTGCAGTAGTTTCATTAGAGGGATGCACGCTGGTTGTGTTGTGATAGTGCTCTGAAGAGTGAGTGAGTTAGTCTGGAGAGGAAAGCGAGGGGAGGCTCAGAGCATCAAAAACAAAACTGAAATTTATAAAACATGCTAATACATTGTTTTGGGTGAATACAGCATTTTCAAAACAATAAAAGGAAACACGGTGATCTAAATATGTGATGTGTTACAGTTAATAGTACCCCCTCTTTAAACAGCAACCCAACGTTTTTATTTAAAACGTGCAAAACCGTAAACATAAAGAGACTGTCGACGTTTGGATTTGTATTTTTATCCATGTAACTTGTAATAGTGTACAGTATTTGGAAGCAAGTGACTGAAGACTTCAGAAGATTTCAGTTGGACTCGTGCCTGCCCCCTCTGCTGGCAAAAGTGGGGACAGAAGCAAGAGAGGTTTTATAATCATTTGAACCAGTCAATCTGTTAAGACTTAATATGTTATGTTTATTTGCAGGAAGAAGTTGTGAGTGAACATTTTTTATACTCAGAAGGAGAGTGTATTATCATGTTAAAGAACAGAAAGATCATTTTATAACTTTATTTCTATCCCAAAATGAGCTCATTTCAACAGTTTTAACTCACAGCACTTAATCTCCAAACAGCCAATCGTCCTGATGTTGTTGCATCTTTGTTTTTGTTTTGTAAATACATTTGGCACCGTGAGGCTCTTATGAATTTGAATGAGTAAAACAATAAGCTAATAAATAATAACATACAAATGGGATATTCTGTGTCTTACTGACCACAACTATAACAACTGTGTAGCAGAGGAGCAGAGGAGAGGGTCAGAGGATGCAGAGGATGTAGAGAAGAGGGTCAGAGAAAGGAGAGGGTCAGAAGAGCAGATGAGAGGGTCAGAGGAGTAGAGGAGAGGGTCAGAGGAGCAGAGTAGAGGGTCAGAGGAGCAGAGGAGAGGGTCAGAGGAGCAGATGTTACAACCACGGCCCCTGAAAAAGGGGGAATAAAACTTGAATGAAGAAACAGCGTTCGTTCAGGTCTCAAGTCAGTGGTTTTAATAACCTGAGACGGGACCAGAGCGCCCCCTCCTGTTCACCGGACCGGATGTGCTTCAACCAACCAAAATCTTTCCACAATGCCAGAAAATGGTATATAATATAGTACAACCATGTAATACAAATAATAATCATGTACCAATAAAATAAAATTATTTTACTGTTTAACATAAATCCTATTATGAATTATATATTTAACAGTAGTAATACTGTATCATAAATGTATATAATCTTCACAATGTCTTGGTTTACAACTATTACACAGAGGAGAGGGAGAGGGTCAGAGGAGCAGAGGGTCAGAGGAGCAGAGGGTCAGAGGAGCAGAGGAGAGGGTCAGAGGAGCAGAGGAGAGGAGGAAAGACTGGATGTTGCTGTCGTGTATGGGGAAGTGGAGAGAGGAACTGAATCCGGTTTTAAAACAGGAAACAGTGAGTTTTCATAATTCAGTTTGTTTTGTGAATATATCGGTCCCTAGGATTGTATTTTCATTTACTTATTTGTTAAAAAATAACCAATAAAACTACTAAACTTGGTGGGTGAACTTAGATCTAAACCAGTTACAAGTTACAAGCTAGCTCCAACAGTTTTTCAGTTCGTCACTCTCACTTTTTTCACCTTATTGAAAATCAAACTCCTAAACAGGACCATGAACGCTCGCACTGATCACAGGCTTCTGAAAATGTGCTGTTCAAATCCATTTTGTATTTATTTATTATTTTTTTTCTGTATTTTATTTATCATGTGTGCATTGTGTCACCATGGTAACTGCTGAACAGTCTACCATAGAGATACATGTGGGACATCCCCCAGTCACTGCAAAGTATCAATAGTTGACAAATGTGCAGCTGCCCTGGAGATGTGTGCCACTGGCCCCTCTGACCACCACCAACACTCAGCACAAGGCAAGGCGGTGACGTGTTTTGCACAAGGGCACAATAACACTGCACTGGTCAGAGGTGGAATAGAACCATCAACCAAACTCTAACCACTGAGCCTTTGCAGCCCCGAACTTGTCCCAGATGATCAGATTTTTGTCAAAGGATTGAGAAATACATGTCCAAATGTATGAGGTTTCAGTTCCATTTTTGTGATAAGTGGTTGAAAGGAAGCAGCTGCAGGGTTGGAGTCGTGGTGAGAAAATCAAACCGTTTCATTCTTGAAACTTGTCTGAATCTGAGAGGATGATATCTGCTCTGGTGGCCATCACACTGCTCTGCACAGGTCTGAACACACTTTCACTCATTAGATTCAACTAACTAAAAGTAGAGAGGACTTTTGTACTGCAGTACAAGTACAAGTACAGACAGCACATAAACATACTCTATAGTCAAAAGTTTGGGCACACTTTTTTTATTCATGTTTCTTCTTTATTTCCATGATTATTCGCACTGTAGATTCTCACTGAAGCATCTGAACTATGAATGATATGTGAATGTGGTGAAAAAGAAACAAATAACTCTAAATAACTCCAAATTTGTTTTAGATTATTATTATTATTTTTTTAAATAACCTTGACCCACTGCTTTGATCGCTAATTTGCACACCAACCTGTGAAGTGAAAACCATTTCATTGAATTCATCATGAAGCTCATTGAGAGAAGGTCAAGGGTTTAGCGCTGTCCACAAAGCAAAGGGTGGACTCTTTGAGGATTAGAATTAAAAATATATTAAAAAAAAAAATATTTAGTAGACTTATTTCACTTTTTTTCTTTGCCACATAATTCCATATATTGTGCATCATATACAGTACTTGATGTCTTCCCTTGGTATATAAAATTTTGAAACCTAAAGAAAAAATAAAGAAGGCGTGTCCACACTTTTGACGTGTATACAGGGAAGACGCTGATGCCTGAGCAGATGTGTGAATACTCAAAATACATAAATGTAAAACTTCTTTTTGAGTTTGAACTTTTGAAAGATAAATGTGTGTTTATGAAATACAGAGATAGGTTTAGCCAAAAATGACTTTAAAGTAATATCCCACAAATATATTCAAATAGTACTGTAACTTTAATGTGGAAATAAAAGTCAGAAATTGTACTCAAGTAAAAGTAATGTTACTTTGAATTATGACTGAGTATTGCTGTGATCTCTACAGTTGTGCAGAGCCTCCCTCAGGCGCAGCTCCTGGGCCTAGAACTCGACCATGGTGAGAAAAAGCTGCACTGTGCATGTGTCTGTAACATTTAAACATCATATCCCCACAGCCAATCAGGAAGCATGTTGCCTATAGCAACGCAATCTGACCAGAAACAATTGAGATACAATCCCCTATACCATACAGTACCAACATTCGCATCGACACACAAAGACGTACACGGCAAAATCCTCACAGGGATTACATTACAGCAGAAGTGCCTATGCGGACCGTCACTCTGACACATATTACATAATAAACAAGTTTAATGCCATAGTGCGGGACATTCCAGATAAAGCATGTACCTTTACATTCCGTGTCTACAGTTTGAGTTTGTTCTTTTGGTCAGGTGTTTCCTGGCCTCTGAGGAGGGGGACTGAATGCTGCCTCAGATTTCATCCTCTGCGCATTCCTGTACGCCTGTTCAAGTCTGTGGTCATAACAGCAGCTGAGTGCCCTCTGCAGGGCTATATGTGAGTCACACGCAGTAACAACTGTCCATGAGGGACAGTTTGCATGTTCTGTCTGTGCTTGTGGAATTTCTAGGCTCTCTCTGTGTCTGTGGCATTTGTTCTGTCTGTGGAGTTTCTATGTTCTCTCTGTGCCTGTGGAGTTTGTTCTGTCTGTGTCTGTAGAGTTTGCATGTTCTCTCTGTGTCTGTGGCATTTGTTCTGTCTGTGTCTGTAGAGTTTTCATGTTCTCTCTGTCTGTGGCATTTGTTTTGTCTTTGTGGAATTTCTATGTTCTCTCTGTGTCTGTGGAGTTTGTTCTGTCTGTGTCTGTAGAGTTTGCATGTTCTCTCTGTGTCTGTGGAGTTTCCATGTTCTCTCTATGCCTGTGGAGTTTCCATGTTCTGCCTCTGTCTATGGCGTTTGTATGTTCTGCCTGTGTCTGTGCAGCTTGCATGTTCTCTTTCTGTCTGTGGAATATGTTCTGTCTGTGTCTGTGGAGTTTTCATGTTCTGTCTGTGTCGTTTTCATGTTCTGTCTGTGTCTGTGGAGTTTTCATGTTCTGCCTGCATCTGTGGAGTTTTCATGTTCTGTCTGTGTCTGTGGAGTTTTCATGTTCTGCCTGCATCTGTGGAGTTTTCATGTTCTGTCTGTGTCTGTGGAGTTTTCATGTTCTGCCTGCATCTGTGGAGTTTTCATGTTCTGTCTGTGTCTGTGGTGTTTTCATGTTCTGTCTGTGTCTGTGGAGTTTTAATGTTCTGCCTGTGTCTGTGAAGTTTCCATGTTCTGTCTGTGTCTGTGGACTTTGCATGTTGTCCCTGTGTCTGTGGAGTTTGCATGTTCTTTAGTAAATTAGACAAACACAGTGATGATACAGACAATAAACAGTAATGTTTTAAGCAGACAGCCACACCAGTGTCTCCACACCTGGAACTGAGCCTAGTGCACTGACTCTTCTATCTGTGAGTGACAATAGGATTTGATTGTCTCGACTTATTCAGCCTGTACATTAGCATTCTTAGTACAGCTTGTGTTCAGCTTGTGTTCAGTGCAGTGACAAACATCTCAGTCTCAGTAGTCCATCATGGCCTCCTCAAAAGCACCCGCAACGCCTCATTGTAGGCCACCCACAGCTTTGCACACTCCAGAGGGGGGCTGTTTACAGTAAAGTCCAGTATGATTTAAACCATGTCATCCTTACATCACCAGTACTAAGAGTATTTGCCTGAGCATACAACATCCAACATAGTATTAATATCGTCATCTGGCATGTCCACACCCAAGATATGAACTTTTACTTCAGTACATTCAATGGTGATGGTTTGTGGAGGTTGTGTCTGTCGTATTAGTTTAGTGTCTATTGATACTTTACAGGTGATGTCATCAACATTCCCTGGGGGTGAAGTGGAGGCACTGCTCTGTCTGAAGCTCTGTTACTCAAGTTAGCCTTTAATCTGAGTTTTGTTTTAACACAATAAGACCAGAAAGAACTGCCTTAGCTGCAACTACAACAGTTGCTAAACAAGTCTCAGATAACATTACACTAGCATTAGCCAACAACTTTTCAGTTAGTCACTCTCACTTTTTTGTTGAAAAATATATGGAATTATGTAGCAAAGAAATAATGTTAAATAACTCTAAATATGTTTTATATTTTAGATTCAGAGTCCTCGCAATATCCACCCTTTGCTTTATTGGCAGTACTGCCAACCTTCGGCCTTCTCTTCATAATGAAGTCTCCTGAAATGGTTGTTATTTCATAGCTGTGCCGCATCAGGGTTCATTGCCAAGAGTGCAAAGCACTGACCAAAGTAAAGGGCAAAGGCTTGTCTGAAGAATCTAAAATGTAAAACATGTTTGGAATTATTTCACACTTGTTTTACTATGTTCCAACCTTTTGACTGATAGTGTATGTATGTATGTATGTATGTATGTATGTATGTATGTATGTATGTATAACAAAAACACATGTTGAGACGCATGCAGTTCTTGTCCCCCAGACAGAGCTCCAGACATGTTTATACCTCATTGTGATGAGGTATAAACGTACATAATTTATTTATTTACTTATTTACTTATTCATTCATTCATTTATTATTTTCTCTCTGCAGAGTCACCATCAGAAATAACCGGAAACTCTGTGTGAATCCAGACAGAATAAAGCTGCCTTTCTTGATGGGACCACAGTGACCACAGCTCTGACCTGACCATAGACTTCTGTACAGTCTTTCAAAAGAGTCTGGCTGCACCTTCACCAATGTCCCTCATCATTTTTCATTAGTTTACTTTATAAACAATTTCATGGCACTTTCTAAAACTCATTTCAAATTGTTTAGAGCAAAGCACTTCAAAGACATTGAATCACTAATAGATTTAATTTTTAGTTTGATATGAACTAGCTCCATATTGTCTCTGCTCTACTCTGTGTGTGTAGGGAAACTGCCGTAAACTCTGTGTCTGACTAAGAGCACAGACTGTATGAAAAATAAAACAGGCTTAAATCTGTCACAGGAAACAGTGCACTTTAGTGGCCTTTTGGCTGCTGTTTGTTTACTTTCAGGGACCTGTGGATGTAGGAGAGTCATGTGAGGGTCCTCTGGGTAGAAGTCTGCAGCCAAATCCCTCTCTAGACCTCTGTGTACAGTCTATGGGCCCAACTGAGAAAAACTTCTACCACAGTTTACCACTGCCTAATGATTCATGCTGATCTGTGAAAGGTATTTTCATTTTTGGATAAACTTAATGATGTCTAATCCCCTTGAGAGCAACTTTAATAAAGCAAACTTCACTTCAAGGCTTCTAGAATGTGTCTTTATAGCCAAAGACTTACATCTAAAGGAGCAAAAACACACATGCACAGATGAACAAAAGCTTCTCATGATTATTGTGTGGTACTGGCTTGTCTCTGTGGTGTCCCTCCTCTCACAGGTGTACTTCTGACCTCACACACTCTGCTTGATGCCTCAGTAGTTCCACAGTTTTCTCATGACTCTGGTCTGTTCCTGAACTCAGCTCTCCAGTGGCTCCTCTCACTGCTCCTCTCATGTAAATGTCTGACACTTACATGAACAGCTGTAGGGTCCACTGGGACAGCTGCTATAAAAGATATGTTTCAATTTAAGAAAGTCAAGTAAAAATGTAATTTAACAAATTAAGTAAATCATTAACAAAAAGTCAGGCCCAAATGGGGTAACTTAGATCCAACTGAACAGAACAAAAGCTAACTTAAAGCTTGTGTTCATGTCTGTGGGAGGGGACAGGAATGGATGGCTTCCACTTTCTGAACTTGTGGCTTCACCACTCCTCCTCCGATGACACAGCCCAGGTATTCAGTTGCTTTTTTGGCAATGGCACACTTGGCTGGAGTTACTGTTAGTCCTGCATTCTGGAGACACTCAAAGACAACTTTTAAATGTTGTAGATGTTCTTCCCAGCTGTTGCTGTAAACATTGATGTCATCCAGGTATGCTGCTGCAAAGTGTGAAAGTCCGTCGAGTCCCTTAACCATGAGCCGTTGAAGTGGTAGAAACCCCATGGCGTCCTGAAGGCCGTCAGCTATCTGGACCTGGAGGAGAGTGGGACCTACCAATAGCCTTTGGAAAGATCAGTGGTGGTGAGATATTTTGCCTTTCCCAGTTTCTCAATCAATTCATCAATACAGGGCATTGGATATGAATCAAACTTAGATATTGAGTTTAGGTAGCGAAAGTAAAAAAACCTAATTGTGCTATCTTTTTTAGGGACAAGTACAATTGGATTGCACCACTCGCTCTATGACACCTCAATGATACCAAGAGACAGCATTAGTTCAATTTCTCTTTTAAGAGGTTCAGGCAGTCTCTCTGGAATGCGATAACTCGATTGTTTTACTGCTGCATCTTCTTTCAAAGCAATGTCATGTGTTATTACAATGGTATAGCCTGGGTTTTCCTGGAACACCTCCGATGAACAGAGATCCCTCACCTCAGACCATTGCTTTTCTGTCAAGTGGTCGAGACTGGGTGCTGAAGTTGCTGGTACAGGCAGATACTGCTCCTCCTGGTCCTCATCTTCTGCATTTGTGATGTAGAAGGAGGCTTGTGGATTTTCATTTCAATTTCAATTTCAATTTCAATTTATTTTTTGTATAGCCCAAAATCACAACAAGAGTTATCTCGGCGGACTTCACAAAATTGTTGATTAATAAAGCAGAAGAAACATTCATAAAACACAAATACAGAATGTTCAACAACAAGCAGGCAAATGGATGATTGTCCCAGCATCTCCTGTCCTTAGACCCTCCTTCTCGGCAAGGAAAAACTCCAAAAAACCCAATGGGAAAACGGAGAAACCTCGAGGAGAACCACAGTGAAGGAGAGATCCACTCCTAAGGACGGACAGGCAGATGAAACTACTAATCTAGCAGGACGAGGACAGTTAATCCAGGATAGGGAAGGAGAGGAGGGGTCCAGGTCCTCGACACTAGGGGACAGCAGCGGTCCAAACTGGAACAGCAGCATCTGAAACAGTTACACTCCCCAAAAGGGGAGTGGGACAGGGACAACATGTGAATAGCAAAGAACAGACTATGAATGAACTAGTAATTGAATATTTTTAACAGTAGGAGGAGAAAAAGTAGGAGAAACCAGAGGACAGTGCTCAAGTTGCCACACTTTCCCCAGTAATATATCTCCTAGAGCAGCTTAACTAGGCCTATGGGTTTAGTTTCTGTTCCTAACTGACCTGACCATAAGCTGATTCAAAGAGGAACGTTTTGAGCCTAATCTTAAATGTAGAGACTGTGTCAGCTTCTTTGACATGAGCAGGGAGCTGATTCCACAACAAGGGTGCTTGGTACCTAAAAGTTCTACCTCCTAAAGTACTTTTAGCGACTCTAGGAACCACCAATAGTGCAGCATTTTGAGAGCGGCGTGAACGGTTAGGATGATAAGGTACTATTTCATCTTTAATGTAGGAAGGGGCCATGTCATTTACAGCTTTATAGGTTAGAAGAAGAATTTTAAATTTTACTCTAAACTCAACTGGAAGCCAATGAAGATTTTTTAATACTGGAGTAATGTGCTCTCGTTTTTTAGTACCTGTTAGTACTCTTGCTGCTGCATTTTGAACCAATTGAAGGCTTTTTATAGAGCTTTTAGGGCAAGCTGCAAGCAGGGAGTTACAGTAGTCTAACCTCGAAGTGACAAAAGCATGGACAAGTTTTTCAGCATCATTTTTTGGCAGTACATTTCTAATTTTGGCTATATTGCGTAAATGAAAATAAGCCGTTTTACAGACATGGCTTATGTGTGCTTTAAATGAGAGCTCTTGATCAAATAGGACTCCAAGATTTCTTACAGTGGAGCTGGAGGCTACACTGACATTGTCCAATGTGATTGTCTGCTCAGTTAGAGAGTCAAACTTTACATCGAGCCCGGCTGCAGGCCGGGACAAAACCACAATAGAGTCTCGTAAGTGTTTAGGGCCTAATAGAATGACTTCAGTTTTTTCAGGGTTAAGAAGTAAATAATTAAAGGTCATCCATGTTTTTATGTCCCTCACACAGTCGCTAAGCCTTTCAATTTGATTAGTCTGATCAGGTTTCATTGATAGGTACAGCTGGGTGTCATCTGCATAACAGTGGAAATCGATACCATGCTTTCGGATGATATTACCTAACGGTAGCATATAAAGGGTAAACAGAACTGGACCCAGAACTGAACCCTGTGGCACACCGTAGGCTACTTTAGAGCACTGTGAGGAGCTCTGGTTAACATTTACAAACTGATACCTATCAGATAAATAGGATTTAAACCAGCTGAGGGCAGTTCCTCTGATGCCCACATCACATTCCATCCTCTGCAGTAGAATGTTATGGTCGATTGTGTCAAAAGCTGCGCTGAGGTCCAACAGAACCAGTATTGAGACCTGACCATTGTCAGCAGCCAATAATAAATCATTTGTTACTCTAACCAGGGCTGTCTCAGTGCTATGATGAGTTCTGAATCCAGATTGAAATTTTTCAAATAAATTATTTTCCTGCAGATGACGACAAAGCTGTTTAATTACAATTCTCTCCAGAATTTTAGAAATAAACGGAACATTTCTGGAGACCCATTCCTTTAGCAGGTTTACATGGAGAGCCCAGGTACAGCGGCTTTGATCTGGAACAGAAATTCTATAGGTTGTTGATCCCAATTTCTCCATTACCTTGTAGGGGCCCTGCCACTTTCCCAGCAGCTTGCTATCCTCTGATGGCAGCATTACCAGGACCTTTTGACCAGGCTCTCTGGATGCACTGTCATACCAGGCCTTTTGTTTGTGTTGGGAGGTCTTCATGTGCTCCTGGGCAAGAACAGTCATCCTCTCCAGCTTCTCCCGCATCTGCAGCACATAGGAAACAACATTCAACGGTTCTTTGTCATATTGTCCCCTCTCCCACAGTTCCTTTAGGATTATCAGGGGTCCCCTCACTTCATGACCAAACAGCAGCTCAAAATGAGAAAACCCTGTAGAGGACTGGGGAACCTCTCTGTATGCAAGCAAGATGTATGGGAGCCACTGGTCCCGGTCTGAGCCACTTTTGTTAACAAACTTCTGTAAGATCTGTTTTATTGTTTGGTTAAACCTTTCAGTTAGTCCATCTGTTTGTGGATGATATGATGTTGTTCTCAGTCCTTTGATACCCAGCAACTGGTACACTCTTTGAGAAATTTTGACATGAAATGGGTACCCTGGTCTGTGAGGGAAACCCACTCTTGAGAAAAACTGCACTAAACAGAAGGCTACAGTCTTTGCTTTGACAGTTTAAGGTGAAAACCTCCAGATATTTGGTTGCTTAGTCCGTTAGCACTAGCATGAAGTGGTTACCTGATTTACTTTTTTCCACAGATCCAACAATGTCCATGCACAAGCTCTGAAATGGTGTACTCACAATTGGTAGAGGGTGGAGCGAAGCTTTGTTGGGGAGCCTGGATGATGTTTTCTGACACTCTGGGCAGCTCCTGCAAAATTGTGCAACATATTTACACACGCCAGGCCAGAAAAAACTGTGTTTTATGCGGGCAAAGGTCTTATGCTTCCCTGGGTGGCCAGCCCAGGGAATAGCATGGCCCAATTTTAAAACAGTTGCTCTGACTAATTCTTTGTATCTTTCTTTGTATAAAGTTATTTCCTTGTATATCTTTATTAATTTGATATTTACTTTATTAATAGTATGTTGAAGCATTTTATTTTAAATTATATTCATAAAATATTCCAACTTTTATGCCTTAATATTTTTTTTCTTAATGAAAAGTTAAATAAAGTTCTTGGCAAGCACACTGTCATCTCCTTCTGAACATTGTGTCCAGTTTAAATCTATAAATGTCAGCTGTTTGTCAGTTGTTTACCAGTCTCTGTACAGCTGAATGGTTTTGTGGCGCTCTCTGAGCGGCTGCAGGTTTTTGTACGACCACTCCATGAGTTTATATCACTGTGGCTCACGTTTGGTGGAGGAACCAAACTGGACCTCAACTGTAAGTCATCTCTTTATGTTCACTTTAAATGATACTTTTGTTTAGTTTGTGATTCTTCTGTTTCTATTTCTGAAGCCTGACATCATTTGATTGTTTTCTGTTTTATTATAAATACTGTTTGGAGTTATGGGTGAGCAGTGTCTTCTTATCATCCCCACAGTAATTCAGCTCAATTTATAGAGAAATGTTTTATTCCCACTCTAACTTATTCAAGTTTATGGTTTAAAAAAAAAAAAAATAATAATAATAATAATAATGATTGAAAGGTTACTTTTTTCATTCATTTATTTTTTTTAAATAGTTGTAACATAATTTAAAGTTATTTACTTTAATTATTAGTATTGATATTTGAAAAAAAAATGTGGATATCATTTTTTTTTCTCTTTTAGTGATAATTTCTGGGGATTTTTTTAAAAGTTTATGTTTAGATCTGAAACTTGTCTGTTGTTCAGCTTCAGTGGAGATTCTTGCTTCTGTTTTTCACTCACTTCTTTTAAAAGTTACTTTTGTAAAAAAAAAAAAAAAAAAAAAAAAGTATTTTATTTCTGATTATTATTCTAAAGAACATTACATATAATTAAATGTATGTTGACTTTCCTATTTTTATGGAAGTATTTAAAGTCCAACATTACTGGTGTGAGGCCCACCACCTGAAAATGTTTTTGCTTTGCCTGGAATGTTCCAGAGAATGATTTCAACATTTTCATCTTTCATTTATATAATTACAGACGTTTGTATTGACAATTAAATACTTGTTTTGGTGGAGTCACCTGTTGTGATTTTCTTGATAATTCCGTGGAGAAAAACTTGTGTGTGTAAGTGTGTGTTTGTGTGTGTGTCCACAGTGGGCCGAGTGGAGCCCAGCCTCTGGGTGCTGCCCCCCTCCAGAGAGGAGCTGGCCCAGGGGAAGGCCACCCTCGTGTGCCTGGCCAACAAGGGCTTCCCGTCAGACTGGAGCGTGTCCTGGAAGGTGTCCGGTGGCGGTGCGGGCGGGGAGCAGAGCCAGAGCCCCGCGGTGCCGCAAAAGGACGGCCACTACAGCTGGAGCAGCAGCCTGACGCTCCCCGCACAGCAGTGGAGGGAGGGGGGCGTGGCTGTGAGCTGTGAGGCCAGCCAGGGCTCCCAGAGTCCAGTGTCCCACACACTGAGCACACTGCAGTGTTCCCAGGACTGACACAGTCACTGGGATCAGCCTGCAGAGCGCCCTCTGCTGTCAGCTCACGCCTCTACAGCTACAGCTACACTTCACTTACTGCAGCACAGCACACAGGCCTCTGTCCCAACTGGAGCTTCTGCTGAAAATAAAGAGCTGTGCATCAAAAGCATCTTTGTGTCTTTACATTATTTCAATGGAATTGTTCATTTTTTCTATCACAGACTTTAGTGTTTTGAATAAATGTAGGTTTGAGGTCAGGTTATGAGGGTTGGCTTTTCATTCACTTGCTTCATATGTGTATTTATAAATCCTGAATGCTGTGAATAAATCCATGAATATATTAATCAGGGAAATGTGACAAATCTTTGTTTCAGGGTAAGCACGGTTCAGTTTGTCTCTGAGAGTCTCCGAGAGTGGAAAGAAAATGTAGTTTTGACTTCAATATTTAGCTGCTGTTCATTTATTCTTATATTTTTAATTAACTCTGTTTCTGTCGGGGAAAACAGCTTTTGTTTGATGTGTAACTCTGTATGAATAAGGTTTCATAGATTTTAAGTATTTCCAGCTCATGAATAAAGGTCTTAGATTGTTCATTTAGCTCCCATTCTGAAACTCACTCAGACTTTATTTTTATGTATTTTTTTTTTTTTTTTTTATCAAACACAATCAAAGCCTAAAGAAAATGATCAATTATTGAATACAAGTGTTAAGTATCTGCAGCATCTGTGTCAAACTCAGTCAAGTGTGAACAGTTTCACTTTCTGGAGCAGAGAGGCAGCAGACATATGCAAAGTCACACAGTCAGAGGAGACAGGCACACAGCTCACACCACTGCCCCCTACTGATCAATACTGACCACTACTGACCACTACTGCCCCCTACTGACCCCTACTGACCACTACTGATCCCTACTGACCAATAGTGACCACTTCTGAAGTCCTCAACAAAGTTTCTAAGTACAGACTGTATAAAGACAATAACTAAGAGTGTTTGACGTGACCCACAGCTTTTGACGTATTTGGAACATGAACATTAGCAGGTTAGCTTTGTCCGTTTGTATGTACAGTCTATGTTTTTCAATGTTAACAAGACAATAGATACTGTCATGCCTGGCTCAAGTGCACAACAATATGGGAGACGACACTAGGTTTAACATGCCCAAAACAAGGTTTAATTTGACAAAATAACATAACAAAAGACAAACTCAAATGAAGTGGGCATGGATGAGACCGGCAGCAGCAAGGCAAGGTAAGACATGGCAGGTGGCAGGCAGGGCGGCAGGCAGAGTGTCAGGGGGAGCATCAGGGGGCGTCAGGCGGTGCGGCAGGGGAAGTGGCAGGGGAGAGGGAGAGGGTGGGTAGATCTGCACAAAAGAGAGGAGGAGGGCGCAGCATAATATGGCCGGGGCACTGACAGTACTCTGAAAATTAAATGAATGAAAAAGATTCTAGTCTGTACACATTTAATAATAATAATCCATTTTATTTATTAGGCGCCTTTCTGAAATTCAAAGTCACCTTCCAACAATAAACAAATACAAAAGCAAAAACAGTGTTAAACAAAATTAACATCATAATTTTAAAATTCACTTTTTGAAAAAACATGATATCAATAATATGAATAAAATGATCATTATACAAAAGTACAGTTGTATTTGTTAAATATACACAGGTACCACCAGAATCAGAGTGTTTCCATTTTAGATTTAAATGAGAAAATGTGTGTTGACCCCAGAGGTGTGTTTTTGTGCCTTTCATATTTCATAATGAACTGATTATTATGTAAGAAAGTGCAGTGACTTTAAGAGTTTATTGGAGCAAAATAAAACTGCAAATGAAATTTAGACTGAACCAGATTCTGAATTGATGATTCTTATCACTGTAAATGTCATTCTCAGTATTCTGTAGTGATCATCTGTTATTTACAGGAGTTCATGAGGAGATGAAAGCAACAGTTTTAGGGTTTTAGACTGAGGCCTTTTAGTTGTGAGACTTAACAAAACTCTGTAAGTAAAAAAAAAAACATGGATGGATCTACATTTTCTCCACTTTAATGAGTCGAAAACAGGCCATGGTGTTTGGACCTCAGTACATTTTCTACACCTGAGATTGTAAACCTTCCATCCATCCATCCTTTTTCTTCCGCTTATCTGGGGTGGGGTCAGGGGGGAAACAGTCTAAGCAGGGACTCCCAGACTTCCTTCACCCCAGACACTTCCTCCAGCTCCTCAGGGAGGACCCCAAGGCATTCCCAGGCCAGCGGAGTGACATAGTCCCTCCAGTGTGTGGGTCTTCCCCAGGGCCTCCTCCTGTTGGGACATGCCCAGAAAACCTCCTGAGGGAGGCATCCAGGAGGCATCCAGAACAGATGCCCGAGCCACCTCAGCTGGCTCCTCTCGACATGGAGGAGCAGAGGCTCTACTCCGAGCTCCTCCCATGTGACTGAGCTCCTCACCCTGTCTCTAAGGGAGTGTCCAGCCACTCTGCGGAGGAAACTCATTTCGGCCGCTTGTATCCATGATCTTGTTTTTTCGGTCATTACCCAAAGCTCAAGACCATAGGTGACGGTAGGAATTTAGATTGATGGTAAATCGAGAGCTTTGTCTTTCAGCTCAGCTCCCTCTTCACCACAACAGTCCAATACAGTGACCACATCACTGCCGACGCTGCACCGATCCGCCTGTCAATCTCACGCTCCATCCTCCCCTCAGTCGTGAACAAGACCCCGAGATACTTGAACTCCTCCACTTGAGGCAAGGACTCTCCACCCACCTGGAAACTGTAAACCTTAGCTTTAAAATGAATACACAACTTAGGGCCCGATCTTGCCCCCAGTCTTAGCACTAGTGCTAGCGTTAACGAGGAGGCATGTCCAGGTCGGGCTGTACTTCGCTGCTGGAGGCTGGAGTGAGACGGTACAGGTACATATATGGTGATGACATCTGAAATAATCTGTGACCGCTGTAGCATTTAAAAGCACTGCCAGTGTGGGTAATGTCTGTAATGTCTTTGCCTCATTACATCAGCACAGAGGGGGTGGGGAAAAGTTATATATGAGTACAATAAAACATGCCCGGAGCCCCACGATGCAAGTGCACACCAGGAGAGACACCAGGAATATACAATTTTGGATGGGCCTTGACAGAACTGGATGGGTTTGTGTTCTGAACACTTCGCACACACGTGCGCCCCTCTCACACACGCACACATCTGTAAGACCTCATATCTAACATCACCAGTCCTTCTGACTCTCTTCCATCACACCTCTATTCATCTGATTTCTGCAATATCCTGGCCTCACACTTCACCACAAAAATCCAACTTATTCACCAACAGCTCACTCCCTTCTCTACTCTACCTATACCTGCCATTCCATTTCCTACATCTGACACCCTTTTCTCATCATTTACCTTTCCTTCTGTCAGTCAAATTTCCAATCTTGTCAGTAAATCCAAAACCTCCTCATGTCAACTCGACCCACTCCCCACTGTTCTTGTCAAAGCCACACTTCCTTCTCTAGCTCCTCTAATCACCTATATAATTCACGCCTCCCTCACCTCTGGTACTGTCTCCTCTCCTCTGAAAACTGCTGCTGTTACTCCCATCCTCAAAAAACCTGGCTCAGATCCCACTGACCTCAATAATTTCCATCCCATTTCCAACCTTCCATTCATCTCAAAAATTCTTGAAAAAACAGTTTCTTCCCAATTTCACGCTCATCTGTCTTCTAATAACCTGTATGAACATTTCCAATCTGGCTTCCGTCCCTGCCATAGCACTGAAACAGCCCTCCTCAGAATCACAAATGATCTTCTCCTCTCTGCTGACTCTGGTTTATTATCCATTCTCCTTCTGCTTGATCTTAGTTCGGCCTTCGACACCATTTCTGCATCTCTGGCACAGTCCTCACCTGGTTTCACCCCTATCTTTCCGACCGCACTCAGTTCATTCAACTCAAATCCTTCACTTCTCATACTGCCTCCATCTCCAGGATTCCCCAGTGTTCCCCAGGGTTCTGTCCTCGATCCTCTCCTTTTTATCATCTATCTTCTCCCCATCGGTCACATTTTCCGGAAACACCACATCCACTTCCACTGCTACGCGGATGACACCCAGCTCTACCTCTCCAGTAAACCTAACTCCACACTCCCACCATCAGCCCTTGTCACCTGTATCAGTTAAGTCAAATCCTCGTTCACCTCCAACTTTTTCAAACTCAATAGCAATAAAACTGAACTTCTTCTTGTAGGCACCAAATCTCCCGCAAAAAACTCTCCATAAACTTCAACTGGTTCAGAATTCAGCCGCTCACATTATCACACACACACCCTCCATTAACCACATCACACCCATCCTACAACAGCTCCACTGGCTCCCCATCACAAACCGCATTCAATACAAAATCCTGCTCAACACTTTCAAAGTCATCCACAACCTTGCACCTCCATATCTCTCTGACCTCCTCCATATCGCCACACCTGCTCGCTCTCTCCGCTCCTCCTCATCTCTCCAGCTCTCTGTCCCCTCTGCCCGTCTTGTCACTATGGGGAGCAGGGCATTCAGCCGCTCTGCTCTCCAGCTCTGGAACTCTCTCCCTCCTGACCTCCACAACACTGACACACTTCCACACTTCAAATCCAAACTCAAAACTCATCTGTTCAGACTGGCCTTTCAACCATAACTGCACTGTCCTTTTAAAAGTTTTACTGTTTAAAAGTTTCACTGTTTGTTTTGTATGTATTTTAACTGTTGCTTTTAACTGCCTATAATGTATACTGTACTTGTTGTAAGGCGACCTTGAGTGTCCGGAAAGGCGCCTAATAAATAAAATGTATTATTATTATTATTACCTCTTTAGTTTTCTCTGTGTTCCTCTGTTCGTTTGCCTCACTTTATGCAGCAGACCAGTGTCTATCTCATGTGCTCCCCATCCCACAGCAGACCCACTGACCGCTGCTCTCCCCCTGGTCACACCCGCTCCCGCCTGTCCCTGCATTTGGTCCCACACAGGTGGATGTCTCGTGGATTATGGGATACGTTTATTTAATATGGAGTATGTCATATAAATGTTTGTGATTTCACCACTTTGCGCACAGACATGGATTAAACCAATAACACACAGGGAGAGTGACTGCACGACCTGCATTTGTCCCGCACAAGTGACTGATGCTCCATGAGCGCACAGAGCAGGATGCACAGGTGTCTGTACAGAGCAGTGCTCATGTGCACTATACGTCTCTTGAGCCACTGTACAAAACTCTACTGACCGCTCCTGCCAAGAGAGCAGCACATACGAGACGTGTGCCTGCTCTGCTGTCACAGCCCCGAGCTGTCAGTGAATGTACGCACTGATCTTTGTCAGAGTCCGGCCGTTCCACGGCTCCGGGCACAGTTTTCTACCGTTCTGATGGTATAAAGGTAGTCTCCCTACTGGAGACTAACTTTATTAACTAACTATAGAAGCACAATGGGAATAATTTGGTCACAAAATGAAATGGAGCTGATGACAGAAAGGGTAAGAGGATGTGAGGAAATCCGACATTGCAGCATTACGACCACAGACAGGGAAAGAAAACACATTTTAGGACATCGCTGTAAACGTCTGCTGAATGAACAGTTTTTGTACCAAACCAGATAAAACCAAATTATAGAGCAATGCTAAGCCGATACAGGAAGCGGGTGAAGGGATGTGCTCTACTGCGGGAGGGCATCCGGACGGTGCACGAACATCCCGCACAGCACATGAACATGTCATGAATGTTAAGCATTTATCATCCTAATACATTTCCAAATAAAAGAAGCATGCTAGCAGAGCATGTTAAATGTTGTTTTTCAGTGGACTAGTTTTTATATTCATTTTTACAATTCTGGCAATTCACTGAACGCACCACATGACGCCCTCAGTCTGCTCCACTCCACTCAATATTCAGGCACAGCACACCTCATGTTTAGAGCTCCACACCCCACAACTGCACTAGCAAGATCGGGCCCTTAAACTTGACAGCCAAATTCACGGTGCTGTAAGGAGCAGCTTCTTCCACCTCAGGCACCTGGCAAAAGCTGAGCACCTTTTGGCACCACAGCACTTTGAAACAGTGATCCATGCCTTTGTGACCACTCGGCTGGATTACTGTAATGTACTTTATTTTGGGCTGAGTCACTCCTCCAAAATGCGTGTGCACATGTGAAAATCCGAGCACATGTCTTCGGTTTGATGGTCCCTTCACTGGAGCCTGGGCACTATAGGATCCATTGTAAACAGCTTGTATTAGTTTGGAAGTGTTTGAATGGTGCTGTCCCTTTGAACCTCTCTGAGCTCCTCCATCCTCACACTCGTGCTGCAGCTCGTCCTGAGTGTGTCTAAGAGCAGACAGAAGCTCAGAGGGGACCGGGCCTTTGCCGTGGCTCCACCAACACTGAATGAGCTGCCTCTGCACATTAGACAGGCCTCTTCTGTCCCTCTTTTCAAATCTCTTCTTTAAACACACTTGTTCACTTTGGCCTTTGACACACTTTGACATGGGACATTTTACCACATTTGTTTTTTATTCCATTCTGTTTTTATACATATGTTGTTTTTATTCTTTTTCATTCTTATGTTTTGTAACACTTTAGTCAACCTGTGTTGTTTTTAAATTGTGTTATAAATAAAGAAACCACTACAATAAATAAATATAATATCGACTCAACTAGTATAATTTAATTTAGGCGTTCCATCCTACATGCATTTATTTTAAGTTCAGTACGCTGAGAGTGTTAAAAATACTAATATAAATATATTAAACCAGGAAACATGTATTAGCATTATGTTTAACTGACTGTTCAGTGGTTTTAAAAGAATGTTTAATAATGATAATGTTTTTTTTTTCCTAATAATATATGATCTTGACTTTAGGAGATGATTAACTCATGAGTTCACTTTGTTTTCTACTATATTTATTTTATTACTTAATTAGTTAAACATTTATTGGTTTGTGATAAAAATGCACTAAAAACAAATTAATTAAAAGTACTTATATTTATATATATTTTATTTATGTAAAATATTCGCCTGAGGCTTTCTTTTCATTATGCTGTGCAGTGTGATATCAGTGAAGTGAATTAGTTTCAGTTCAGTCTGAGGAGGTTTTTGTACGAGTCTTTTTCACTGTGTGAACACTGCTTGACTGTGGATTTCATGATAACTCTGACAGTAATACACAGTGTAATCTTCAGACTGAACTCCACTGATGGTCAGAGTGAAGTCAGACCCAGATCCACTGCCTGAAAAACGACTGGGGACACCTGAGGCTCGAGTAGACGCAAGATATATAAGAGCTTTAGGAGGCTCTCCATCTCTCTGTTGGTACCAGAATAAGTAGTTGTTGTTGTACACATTCTGGCTGACTGTACAGCGTATGTTGACGGTGTCCCCCAGGGCGGCCATCACTGCTCCAGCCTGACTCACTCTCACCTCTCCTCTGGACTCTGAACACACAAACACAAAGCACCTCATGGTTTAGTCTGGTTGGTCTCAGAGGGACGGATGTGGACAGAGGACAGCAGTGGGACTCTCTGGACTTTACCTGTGAAGCAGCAGCAGAGGACAGTCCACATGAGGACGCACACCAAAGTCATGTTGGTGATGAGGAGGCCGTATGTGGCTTGTGTTGTCATGAAGGACAGCTGCCAGTGCTCCAGAGTGCACCTCTCAGGACTATAAAGTGTCCCACTGGACCATGCAGCTGTTCATGCAAAGTGTTTGTCTATGGAAATGAGGCTCCCACACAGACATGGAGTGGACTGAACAGCTGCAGGGTCTGTGTCATGATTGTATTTATATAGCACAGATACAGTACAGGAACATAGAATAAAATCATGTATTCGCAAATATATTAAAATTAAGGGAAAAACAGAATAAAAATCACCCAAAATCTTGAGAATGAGAATCAAAAGGTTTAAATCTAGTTTGAAACACAGCAGCAGAATCAGTGTTTGTGATGGTAGTTGGCAGAGCTCCAGAGAACTGGGCCGAAGTACATGAAGGCGCCGTCACCAGATCGGGGCTGTATTCATGAGACTGTTCAAAGTTGTTGATTGGATGAACGGAGAGGTCTGAGTGGAGTGAGTTCTAAAAGCATGTCAGAGATGTAGGAAGGAGCCAAAGCATGTAGAGATTTAAAGACCAATAATAACATTTGAAAATCATTTCTTTGTTTAACAGGCAGCCAGTGAAGTGACAATAAAATGGGTGTAATGTGGTCAAAGCGCTGAGTTTTGGTTCAAATTCTAGCAGCAGTATTTTGAATGAACTGGAGTTTGTTTAGTGAGTGATTATTAAGACAAACATAAAGTTTGCAACAGTTTAATCGTTTCTTAAAATTAAGGTCAGAGTCAAATGTTACCCCTATTTTTTTTTACATGGTAGGAGAAATGAAAAGGTTAAGAGTAAAGTTGAGGGTTGAATTTTTGCCTTAATACTTTTGTATTATAAATTATTATTAATATAATTTGTGAAATTTCAAACACATAAGAGACAATCTAACATTGGAGGCAGCTAAGCTGTATTTTAATGCAATGATTGTTTCTCACATGACATACTGCATGACAAGCTGGGCCTCAGCATGCAAGAGCACTCTGAAATCAACTGAAATAGTATATAAACAAGCTCTTAAAATTTTAGACAAAAAAAAACAAAGACCCACCATCACTGCATTATTCTGAAGAAACACAACATATTAGGCTTGGATAACATGATCAAATTTGCAGATTCTATTCTTTTGTACAAAATTTTACATGGTCTGGCCCCTGTCCCATTACAAGAATTTGTTAAAAAAAAAATAAAATAATAAAATAAAATTAATTAATTAATTAAAAAAACAGAAGAGATCATTAAGAGCAAGCTCCAGAGGTGACTGTATAACACCATGAAGGAAAAGTGCCTTTGGACAGGCTGTGTTCTCTTTCCCTGCCTCTCAAACCTGGAACACCATCCCAGTGACTGTACGTGAGCTGTCTACACTCAGCTCCTTCTCTGATCAACTTAAATCATGACTATTGGACAATCACATCTGTCCACACAACTGAACTGAAACAGCACCTTTTGCACATGCATCATATTTGTACATAGACGTGTAAAAAGATGTTAATGCTGTGCTTGTGTAAGTAGTGAGAGGACATGTCTGACCTGTACATTTGAATACTAACACTGTATGAGTGTTTTTTATACAATATGAGTGAGAGATGCATGTGGGAGTGGGTGTTGGAGGCTTTTGTCATGTTTTATGAATTGTGCGGGTGATGTGTTTGGCCTTGGTCCAGCAGGGGACTAAGGATGGAAATGAGCTTTGGCTACAATCCTGCATATTTACAAGTCCATGTTTGTCTCTTACATTATCTTGTCTTTGAATATGCACTGTCCCTTTAATGAATAAATACAAATACAAATATATGAGGCAGGCAGTCCAGAGCCTTTCATTTCACACCAATGCAGTTTTTAAACAGGTCATGACAATGTTCTGATCTAAAGTGTCAAAGGCTGCACTGACCACTGACAGCACCAGGATGGAAATATGGTTTGGATCAGTTTGGATTTTTAAGAAATTGACAATTTTAATGAAGGCGGTTTCTGTTCTGTGGTGTGTTTCTTTTTTTTAATTTGATCTTCACTTCTTCTTCAATTTTGTGTTGTAACAGAATAATATTTTAAATTTAACAAATAAAAAATATGTACAATATTAAGTTGAAATTGCACTTTTAAATAGTGAAATAGCATATTCTTTTGTTACTGGAGAGCACATTGTCAGTGTGTCCAGTTTAAATCTATAAATGTCAGCTGTTTGTCAGTTGTTTACCAGTCTCTGTACAGCTGAATGGTTTTGTTGCGCTCTCTGAGCGGCTGCAGGTTTTTGTACGACCACTCCATGAGTTTGTATCACTGTGGTGGACATTCGGTGGAGGAACCAGACTGGAGCTCAACTGTAAGTCATCTCTTTATGTTCACTTTAAATGATACTTTTGTTTAGTTTGTGATTCTTCTGTTTCTATTTCTGAAGCCTGACATCATTTAATTGTTTTCTGTTTTATTATAAATACTGTTTGGAGTTATGGGTGAGCAGTGTCTTCTTATCATCAGTAATTCAGCTCAATTTATAGAGAAACAACTTGTCTGTTGTTCAGCTTCAGTGGAGCTTCTTGCTTCTGTTTTTCACTCACTTCTTTTAAAAGTTACTTTTGTAAAAAAAAAAAAAAAAAAAACAATTATTAATTTCTGATTATTCTTCTAAATAACATTACATATATTTAAATGTATGTTGACTTTCCTATATTTTTGGAAGTATTTAAAGTCCAACATTACTGGTGTGAGGCCCACCACCTGAAAATGTTTTTGCTTTGCCTGGAATGTTCCAGAGAATGATTTCAACATTTTCATCTTTCATTTATATAATTACAGACGTTTGTATTGACAATTAAATACTTGTTTTGGTGGAGTCACCTGTTGTGATTTTCTTGATAATTCCGTGGAGAAAAACTTGTGTGTGTAAGTGTGTGTTTGTGTGTGTGTCCACAGTGGGCCGAGTGGAGCCCAGCCTCTGGGTGCTGCCCCCCTCCAGAGAGGAGCTGGCCCAGGGGAAGGCCACCCTCGTGTGCCTGGCCAACAAGGGCTTCCCGTCAGACTGGAGCGTGTCCTGGAAGGTGTCCGGTGGCGGTGCGGGCGGGGAGCAGAGCCGGAGCCCCGCGGTGCCGCAAAAGGACGGCCACTACAGCTGGAGCAGCAGCCTGACGCTCCCCGCACAGCAGTGGAGGGAGGGGGGCGTGGCTGTGAGCTGTGAGGCCAGCCAGGGCTCCCAGAGTCCAGTGTCCCACACACTGAGCACACTGCAGTGTTCCCAGGACTGACACAGTCACTGGGATCAGCCTGCAGAGCGCCCTCTGCTGTCAGCTCACGCCTCTACAGCTACAGCTACACTTCACTTACTGCAGCACAGCACACAGGTCTCTGTCCCAACTGGAGCTTCTGCTGAAAATAAAGAGCTGTGCATCAAAAGCATCTTTGTGTCTTTACATTATTTCAATGGAATTGTTCATTTTTTCTATCACAGACTTTAGTGTTTTGAATAAATGTAGGTTTGAGGTCAGGTTATGAGGGTTGGCTTTTCATTCACTTGCTTCACATGTGTATTTATAAATCCTGAATGCTGTGAATAAATCCATGAATATATTAATCAGGGAAATGTGACAAATCTTTGTTTCAGGGTAAACACGGTTCAGTTTGTCCCTGAGAGTCTCTGAGAGTGGAAAGAAAATGTAGATTTGACTTTAATATTTAGCTGCTGTTCATTTATTCTTACATTTTTAATTGACTCTGTCTCTGTCGGGGAAAACAGCTTTTGTTTGATGTGTAACTCTGTATGAATAAGGTTTCATAGATTTTTTAGTTTTTCCAACTCATGAATAAAGGTCTTAGATTGTTCATTTAGCTCCCATCCTGAAACTCACTGGGGTTAGGCCTTTCAGTTAGTCAGTTTTGCTGGAAAGGATGTTGTTATACGGTAAATACTTGTTTTTTATTTATTTATTTATTTTAATAAAACACAATCAAAGCCTAAAGAAAATGATCAGTTATTTAATACAAGTGTTAAGTGTCTGCAGCATCTGTGTCAAACTCAGTCAAGTGTGAATAGTTTCAGTTCAGTCTGAGGAGGTTTTTGTACGAGTCTTTTTCACTGTGTGAACGGTCTGCTGTAACTCTGCTGACAGTAATAAACTCCTTCATCTTCAGCCTCAAATCCACTGATGGTCAGAGAGAAGTCAGATCCTGAACCACTTCCACTGAAACGACTGGAGACTCCAGAGTGACGAGTTGTAGCATAACGTATGAGGAGCTTTGGAGGTTCTGTGCCTTTCTGAAGATACCAGTGCAGATAATTAGAAATACCGGTACTGGTCTGACACCTGAGAGTAACTGAGGCTCCTTTGTCCACAGCTGCAGCTTTAGGAGTCTGAGTCAGGCTGATTTCTCCTGAAGAACCTGAAAAACAAAAGAAGAGTTATTGAGACAGACCCCGCAGGTGTCCAGAGGAGCAGTGCTGTGACCCAGATGTCCTCACCCTGAACCAGAAGCCCCAGGGCCAGCAGGAACAGCTGCAGGGACATCAGGCTCATTGTGTTGTTGGTGTGGGAGTGGCTCTGAAGGGTCCGCACAGACACTGAGCAGCACTGGGCTCTTAACGGCTGGAGCAGAGAGGCAGCACACATATGCAAAGTCACACAGTCAGAGGAGACAGACACACAGCTCACACTACTGCCCCCTACTGACCAATACTGCCCTCTACTGACCTCCACTGACCACTACTGACCACTACTGAAGTCCTCACCAAAGTTTCTTAGCATAGACTGTATAAAGAAGATAACTAAGAGAGTTTGTCATGCCTGGCTCAAGTGCACAACAATATGGGAGACGGCACTAGGTTTAACATGCCCAAAACAAGGTTTAATTTGACAAAATGACAAAAGACAAACTCAAATGAAGTGGGCATGGATGAGACCGGCAGCAGCAAGGCAAGGTAAGACATGGCAGGTGGCAGGCAGGGCGGCAGGCAGAGTGTCAGGGGGAGCGTCAGGGGGCGTCAGGCGGTGCGGCAGGGGAAGTGGCAGGGGAGAGGGAGAGGGTGGGCAGATCTGCACAAAAGAGAGGAGGAGGGCGCAGCATAATATGGCCGGGGCACTGACAGTACTCTGAAAATTAAATGAATGAAAAAGATTCTAGTCTGTACACATTTAATAATAATAATCCATTTTATTTATTATGCACCTTTCTGAAATTTAAAGTCACCTTCCAACAATAAACAAATACAAAAGCAAAAACAGTGTTAAACAAAACTAACAACATAATTTTAAAATTCAGTTTCTGAAAAAAACATGATATCAATAATATGAATAAAATGATATAAATATACAAATGTACAGTTGTATTTATTAAATATACACAGGTACCATCAGAATCAGAGTGTTTCCATTTTAGATTTAAATGAGAAAATGTGTGTTGACCCCAGGGGTGTGTTTTTGTGCCTTTCATATGTCATAATGAACTGATTATTATGTAAGAAAGTGCAGTGACTTTAATAGTTTATTGGAGCAAAATAAAACCGCAAATGAAATCTAGACTGAACCAGATTCTGAAGTGATGATTCTTTATGGGGTGCTGTTTGTAAAGCGGCTTGTGCTGAAAATTACAGCAACATTTTGTCACATTTAGCTTTAAACAATGTTTAAAAAACGGGTGTCAATTTTTAAAACTCATTTTTTTGCACATTTATAATAATATCTTTCATCTTAGAGATATTTTAAATAGTTAAATCCAAATGTTAAATGTAACACCTAAATGTTAAATGTTAAACCTAAATGCTGAATCTAAATCTAAATGTTAAATTTAAATCTAAATATAAATGTTAAAAGTTAATGTTAAATCTAAATGTTAAATCTAAATGTGAAGTGTCAATGCTAAATGTAAATGTTAAATCTAAATCTACATGTGAAATATCAATGTTAAACCTAAATGTTAAATGTAAATCTAAATGTTAATTCTAAATGTTAAATGTAAATCAATTGTGAGGGTTTCTTCCTCCTGCTGCTCCTCTCCCTCCTCTCCTGCTCCCGTTCCCCCTCTCTGTTATTACCTTGTTTGGCATTTCCTGGGCGGATCCTAATCCTACTCACCTGCTGAGCTCCACTGCTGATCCTCATCCTGCAATCACCTCCTGCCACATAAAAGAGCTGCTGACCTGCTCTCCAGTGCCAGATCGTTCCGTCAGTCTTGTGGTGATCCATCTTAGAATTAATCTCTGTTTTTGTGAACTCTGATTTTTATACTTACCTATTTTTTGTCCGTTCTTCAGTTTCTTCTCCCGGAGCCAGCTTCGTCCCATTACCACCAGTCCTGTTCCTCCGGTCAGCTCCAGCCTTCACCTACCTCCACCGTCTACAGCCAACCTGGAACCGTCCTGTTCCACCCCTGAAACCACTTGCCCCTGAAACCTATTTGTGTTAATAATTTTTTTACTCTGCATATTTGGGTCCACCAGTCTTCCTTCCCTAACATCAATATCTAAATGTTAAATCTAAATGTTAAATATAAATCTAAATGTTAATTCTAAATGTTAAATGTAAATCTCTATCTAAATGTTAAATCTAAATGTTTCGGGTGAAACGAAATATTTAACTAATATGCAAATTCCACTATAGCCACAACAACCAGCCATGAGGGGACACACTTTGACTGACTTTGACATCGCTTGCTCAGCAAGAGCCTTCTCCCGCCTTCCTCCATCTGGTAGAATCTACAACTGTTCTTATGGTTTGTCTGCAAACATGTCTGAATCATCCTTAGCAGAAAACATCGGCAGAGCCGTTCTGGCGGCAATCCAGAATTTCTCTACAGCGACCATGACAGCGACAGCAACCCCCACAGGGCTACCCCCACAGGGCTACCCCCACAGGGCTACCCCCACAGGGCTACCCCCACAGGGCTACCCCCACAGGGCTACCCCCACAGGGCTACCCCCACAGGGCTACCCCCACAGGGCTACCCCCACAGGCCAGCTCGGTAGGTGTCTGTGTTCTTCAAAGCAGTAGCATTGGATTCTCGTCAAGGCTAACTTAACTAAACTAGCTAACGGCAGCTGGTAGAGATTTGCGTTAGGGTTACAGCTAACGGAGGCTAAAGTTCACAAGGATGTCGTTTAATCATAACGTGTTATGGTAACATTACCCACATAGCCTTCTCGTGTTAAATAAAACATTAGCGCTCAGGTCACTACAATGTAAATCAGCCTCTTTCCTGATAAAAACTTTTAACTTAATATGAATAAGGTAGCAAGGGGCATTAAAAAGCATGAAACATCTCTCTTTTTTTTCCTTATATTTACTGTTTTTTTTGTCCTTTGCCAAACACATCCCTGTTTTTTTCACTGCTATGTGTATCAACACATGAAAAATAATGTTCCTAATATGTTAATGTCTCTTCAGGCTTCCACCAGCTACAGTAACACACCTGGGCCAGCCACACTCACCACTTCCACTGCAACATCATACCACTCGGTATACTTTCATACTCGCGTAACTTAGCTGGCTGTTTGTTTTTTAATCTGTGCGGTGTCATTTCTCTGCATTTGTTCCAATCATGGTGGCATATTTTATACAACACCAGTATTCTGAGTTCTTTAATTGCTTATTGACTTTAAAGGTAGTTTAAAGAAAAAGGTTGATTAACCACCTGGTAATTCATCAAGTATAGAGACCCCATGATGGCTTAATGATTCCATCATTTAGATGGTTTACATCTACAGTTTGCATTCACTATGAACTAAAACATATTGCCCTCTTGTAATGCACAGATATGTCTTTTCAATGATTTCAGGTTCCGCTTCCATCAGTCCCCCAAAGGCCTGCTACACACTCACGTTTTGTGAGAAGAAATAAAGCCTGCAAACACTATACAAGAGATATTGTGTGTGTGCCTTTTTCTTCAGCATCAACATTCCGAATTTCCAAAGGAAAGTCAAGAGCAAATTTGGCATGAAATGGCCTGATTGGGAAGATCTCCTTTACATCTGACTGGTCTGAAGCACAACTTAAAGAAGAAATGACAGCCATTTTTAGAAGAACGTTTGCATTGCCTGTGGGCCAGTCATTCCAATTTCACTATTTGAGTACAGTCAAGGGATGCAAAAGACTAATGAAACCAAACATCTCAAGCAGTTTTCTGTGGGGTGCAAAAGAAGTTGCCTCGATTAGTTCAGCCACTTGCCTCTACATAATGGCATTAATACACAAACCTGTACAGGTAAACACTCCACGTGACAATACACATTTTCAATTATGGGCAAAATTCAGTGTATTACAGACTAAAATAATAATTATGTTGCTTTTTCTGCTTCTTTATGTAAGTAACATAGCCTTTTTCAGGTTAACTTGCCACTGACTTGATGTATTATATGTCACATATGGCATGCTTTTTTCCCCAGGAGGAACCTGAGGAACTCTCTGATAGTGAATTTAAAAGTCCCGTTTCCCAGAGAAGGAGAGGTAGGTCTGACAATGAAAATGTTGTAGACACAGTCAACAGCCTCTTTCTCACTGCAATGACTATCATTCATTTATCATGCATTTATTCTGCCATCCCAAATATCAGACATGGGTAACTGTAAATGTTAAGTACTTTGTTTCCAATTACTGATGTATATTTTCAGTTTTTTTGTCCATAACATCATGTCATTTAGTTCATACAGTGTCACCTTCCACAAGTGAAAGTGAGCTCATCAGTTAAGGGAGTGAAAGTGACAGACAACAACAAAGTCCACCGCGTCAAAGAAGTAGGTTAAAACACTTGTTTACATTATGTTTTCAGATTGATACTGAATTTGAATCTTATTTCAAAACAATACATCGATCATCCAATGTTTTTGCCCACCTCTAAAGTTTTCTATGGGCTGTATAGTAACTCGGGTTCAAACCCCGATACAGCCATGATCCTTTCTGTGTGAAGTCTGCATGTTCTCCCATGTTTGTATGGGTTTCCTATAAAATTGGGCACATTTAGGCAGTGACTTTGACCAAGGTACTGGGCTCAGAGTCTGGAGTATGTTTATCCAGGCACTGTGCTATGGATCCCTACTGCTCCTCAGGGATGACAAGTTTCTCTGTACTGAACTGTATTTGTGATTAATAAAGTATACAGTTGTCCTTAACAACTCAGTAATTACTGCCTTATTTACTGCAAAAGTTAAGTTCACACTTTAAGAAGTCATTGTAATTGTTGTAGACTGAGCTTAGAAACACAATTCAGTCATTTCTTCTGAAAGGGAGAGACTGCTGTCAGACCTCGCTCATCTCATTCAGTTTTGCTTCAGCCTGAATCTTTAAAGGCTGCCTTTTCAATTTGTTAAAGGAAACACACTTAAAGCGACACTAAGTATTTTTTTTTTTCAACCTTTAAATAATGTTTCCAAAGTCATTTCAGTGGTTCAACCTTTTACAGGGTGAAAAGCATTTCTGAATTCGCTTTGCCACCCTCCATGGGCTATAAACACACTAAGTAAGTTTGGAGGAGAGGGCCGTCTCCCTGTAGTTTCGAATGAGAGACAATTCCACTTCCAACCTGTAGGGCGACTAAAGATAAAAACTACTTAGTGTTGCTTTAAAGTTGAATTAGGGTAAAGTTGCATTTAAAATAAAATTAACATCTTTAAAAAAATATTACCTTTTGAACTCCTTTTCTTTATGCAGTGCGGAGTGCAGTGCCTTCACCACCGAGGGACAGTGAGGCCAGATGTCAAGAGACAGAGAGCAGCACTCAAGAGAGTGAAAATCAGGGCCAGGCAGGGGACCTGAGACAGTTGTTTTCTTACAATGTGGCAGAATTTGTGTAAGATATTGTTTGGGCTTCACAGAAGTACAGCAGTGTAGATGTTGGTCTGTTTAAATTATGAACCTCTGATGTAAGTCTGTCTGTCCGTCCGTCCGTCCGTCCGTCCGTCCGTCCGTCTGTCTGTGCGTGCTTTCTGCTGAATTTTCTGCTGTCCCTGTTTCTCTTCTTTGCTCAGCCCTGTTTATCTGGAGGAAGATGAGGCTCTTGAGGAGGCAATTCAGCGTAGTCTGCTAGAAGAGTGTGATGGACCTGCTGTTAATATTTTTGAGTAAGAGTTACAAGTATTTTTTATTATGGTAAATATCTTGTGTAAACATCACAAACAACATGGAACAGTTATATCATCATGTACTGAAGGTGATGGTGGAGTAAATGCAAAGATCCAAAGGTCTGTTTATTTTTGTCATTGTCTTTTTTATTATAGGTCATCTGAAATGCTGAGCGAAGAAGAAATTGTAGGCCTTTTACAAGCTCACAGTGAGCGAGTGATTACATCAGCAACAAGACAGATGTATGTCAGTGGAGCCAATGTTTGGACCACAGCCTTACGTGTGTTTAGGAGACCCAGTTTTGCTGAAAGCTGTGACATGCTCTATGTCACATTTGCAAGCGATGAATATGAGGCTGAGGAAGATGCTGCTGACCTTGGGGTCCTAGATGAGAGTTTTTTTGCTTATTGGTGAAGGCTATCTTCCAGGACAGTGGAGCCTTTGAAGGTTTGTTTGTTTATTTTTAATATATATTTTTGGCTACCTGGTCACAAACATTGGTTTGGAAATGCCAGAGTACATCTATCTATTAATGCAAGGAATGTCTGTCTGTGTGTCACTCTGTCCTCCTGTTTGTTTGTCTGTTCCACGCATAACTCTTGAACCACTCATCTGACTGATCTCAAATTTGGAGGGTGTCATCCTATAGTTACGGGTGTGTGAAGTGCCAAGTTTCATGTTGTTAGGGCAAAAAATGCCAACTATATATCGGTTAAACAAACTTCACTTGCCTTTTGGCTGTGTGTCACGCTGGGCAAGGTAGCCACTCGCCCTCTCACACAACACAGCTGCATCAACGGGCTCTGTACTAGAATGTACAGAATGCACTGTTAATTTATTTAATCTTTCAGGCACACCAAATGGATGCATACCAAGACTGAACATTCTCCACTTGCAAAATGAGTGTATCAAACCATTGGCAGGATGATGTCTACAATAACAGTATAATAGTACAATAGTACAATAGTACAATAGTACAGGATGATGTCTACAATAATAGTACAAGGGGTGAACCATTCCTGTCTCCGAGTATAGTGGACTACATTGTGTGTGGGGACATCCTTCAACTTCAGGTGACACCTGATGATACAGGTGACCCTGATCTAAGAGAGAACCTGAATAAGGTAATGTGCAATTTTCTGATCTGAGTATTATTGTAGTAAGCTTTTGCTTGTTTGACAAACATTTTAGTTTCATATCACCAAATAAATAACTAAAAATGTTAACTTTTCTTGTCATAGATAGGTAACTATTAAGTCACAGTCTATACAGTATTTCTGCAACCTCACAGGACGATTTGGAGAAAGCAGTCAATTGCTGTGACTCATGACGATATCAAGTTGAGGGACTTCCACTTGTAGTCACCATGGCCAACAGAGATATGTTTGTGAAAAATGCAGTTCTATACCATACTGTGTTGCAACGGCAAAGCTGTCTTGATGAACTCATTGATAGCTTGTCCCACTATGAAGTAAGATTTACCTCAGCTCTGCATCATGTTTGCGTCGTGCAGTTGTGAAATTACAAAACAAAAAGCAATTTTTAACCATAATTACTCATTTGTGTGGCTTTTCATTGGTGTTGAATTTCCCTCCAGGTGTTATCACTCCTGAGAGAGAACCCCAGCTTGCGTGTGCTACTTGATATACCAGGAGAGGACAAAGGCCTGGCAGCTTTATTTTGTAGCTGGTATTCTCAAACCAAGCTACTCCGTACTGGGGAGCAACAGAAGGGCTAGAGAGGAGCTGATTGTGGTCAAATTTAGGGAGTTTCTCCAATGTGTTGAAAGTAAGTATGCATTTGTAATTAAGTATATTGTACAATAAGACATTCCAGGAAATTTACATTAATTTTATTCTTTACAAGTCATGAAGCTATGCCAATCATGTGTATGGACCACAAACAAGATTACAGTTATTATCTGATTGCTTGTAAGAATAAAATTGCCTTTTCACCAAAATATGTGTAATCCATTAGTCACTTAGCTAGTCATTGATTCAGTCTTTCTTAAACATGAGTATTTTCCAATTTCCAAGTCAACATTGGTTTCCCTTTGCTTTCAGATAAAGAGCTGAGAGACACATATGGGGACAGGACTCTAACCAAGGATGAGGAGGACTTCCTGAAGACTTTGAGCCCTGGTCACATCTTGGCGTTTGCGACAGGGAGCAACAAAGTCCCAGCCATTGGTTTTCATCCATCTCCTAAATTAATATTTATTCATGATGAAAACAAACATCTTCCCATTGCACACACTTGTGCAAATGAGCTACACCTTTTTGTGAACACACAAACAATGGCTGATGACGATGACTTCAACTATTGCTTCCTCGTAGCACTGAACGGATCTTTATTCAGTACCATTTAAACAAATGTCAAGGTCTTCTCTTTATATACTTTGCAAACAGTTGTGAAGGAATGAAACAGAGCAGGGCTTAAGTAGAATGTGGAGTACTTCTGATATTTTTGTGATAAATTGAAGAATGGGTTGAAAAAAGTCATACTCCTCCTTGAGCTCTTTACAAAACCTGTTGGGTTAGCTGCAAAATGCATCACTAAACTTAAATGTATGTAATTGTAAATTGTATGGAATGTAGAAAATATTATAAAACAGGTATTTTTTTTTTACTTCACAAGTAGTTTTCTTTGCATATTTAGGTACATGTTTCTCATAATACTTCAAAACTTGTACTTAGGGGAAAAATCAGGAACAGTGTCCAGAGCAAAAAGCTGAACTGGTGTTCTATTTCCTTCAGATGAGACAGAGTGATTGTTATATCCAGCTTTGAATTCCTCCAAAGTGTGGTTGATTCTAGGTACAAAGACGTAATAGAGACAAAATAGGTCTGTTGCATTGTCTATGTCTAGGATACCCAGGGATTCCAGTTCATAAAAAATGGGTGCATAAATCTGGCTGCAGTTTTTGTTCAAGTCTCGGTTAAAACGCTCTATCCTCTGGTTGTGTACAGAACTTCCTGTTAAGACAGAGCCTTCACCCCTGCTTGCATGCATGTCCTCCCAAATCTGAGCGTTCTCTCCTCCGTGATCAGTCCTGATGTGTAGTGGTCTGCCAAACTGTCCAACAGCTGCACTAAAGAACTCTCTCACAGTTTCAGCACGATTATTGTTGGAGCAGTGAAGAAAGATCAACATCCTACTGTAGCCGTCTATGGCATCATGAACAACCAATTTCCACCTAATCAACTTATGATTTCCATCTACATGCCATATGAAATTTGGATGTGGGACAGAGTATACTGGCCGAGTTATTGCTGTTCTTCTCCTGGCTAGAACACCAATTGGGTCCATCCTTTGAAATGAATTTCTTAGACGGTGTCTCTGAACCACAATGTTTTTGGACCGAAGATGCCCCATAAGCATCACTTCTCCAACATTTTGGTGTTCAGTTTTTATTTGTGACACGTCAAGATTTAACTGTTGATCATTGATGTTCTTAAATTTTGAGGCTGGGATATTACTTCCGGCGCTGGTGAGAGCCGCAGCTGGTTGCATCGCGCTCCTCTATTTTCCAACTTTTTTTGCTCTTTACCTTCTTTGTGTGTTTGTACTTTTTATAAATAGTGTGCATAAAGCTAAGTACTTCAGAAACGCGTTGGTTCTGCTTCGCTTCAACTTTTCTTTTGTTGGATTTTCGCCAATTTTCACCGGCGCGATGTGTGTGGGCCCGCGACCCCCCATTGTATACACAAGGGATCAGCTGTTAGCGCTGCGCTGCGCTGTAGTGTTCCCCCGAGACCGCCATGACATCCCGGCGGAGCTGCTATGGAAGACGCACAGGGGCCGACGTGCTGGATGCAAACTCCGGGAAAAGAAGAGACGCTTCAGACCTGTGCTCCCCTCTGTCATCGCGGGAAACGTGCGGTCTATTTCGAACAAGACGGACGAATTAGCGGTGCTCATGCGATATCAGCGGGAATACAGAGACAGTAGCATCATGCTTTTCACGGAGTCCTGGTTGACCCCGCAAATCCCGGATTCAGCTGTTGCTATGGACAACTTTCACCTGCTGCGTGCAGACAGGACGGCAGAGAGTGGTAAGAAGAAAGGAGGAGGTCTGGCTCTGTTTGTGAATGAGAAGTGGTGCAAAGCTGGACACTGTACAGTGAAGGAGCAGCTGTGTAACAGAGACATTGAGCTGCTGGCTGTTAGCATGAGGCCATATTATCTGCCCCGGGAGTTCTCACATGTGATTGTGATCGCTGTCTATGTTCCTCCCTCTGCTAATGCTGAGACAGCATGTGACACACTGCACTCCTGTACGAGCACACTCCAAACAAAGCATCCACAGGCTCTCTTCCTGATTTCTGGAGACTTCAACCATGCATCTCCTGCACCTGTTCTGCCTACATACACCCCAGTATGTTACCTGCCCCACAAGAGACAATAAAACACTGGATTTATTTTTTGCCAATGCCAAGGAGGCTTATTCTTCATCCCCACTGCCTCCCCTGGGTAGAGCTGACCACAACATTGTCCATCTGCGGCCTGTGTACCAGCCTATTGTGCACAGAGAGCCTGTGGTGCCCCGTGTGGTGAAGAAGTGGACTGCTGAGAGTGAGGAGGCTCTGAGAGACTGTTTTGACACCACAGTGTGGACAGAGCTCTGTGACCCACATGGGGAGGACATCAATGCAATGACAGAGTGCATCACGGACTACATCAACTTTTGTTTTGAAAACATCGTCCCCTCCCAGACGGTGCGGTGTTTTTCAAACAACAAGCCGTGGATTAACCCTGACATAAAAGCTCTGCTGAAGGAGAAGAAGAGAGCTTTTAGGTCAGGGACCAAGGAGGAGCTGAAGGCTGCACAGAAGGAGCTGAGGAGGAAAATCAGGACGAGCCAAGCCAGCCAAAAGAGAAGGATGGAGCAACAGCTGCAGCAGAAGAACATCCAGGGGGTGTGGAGAAGCCTCAAGACGATCTCAGGCTTCAAAGCGCCTCCTACCCAGACGGAGGGGGACCGGCAGTGGGTGAACAAGCTCAATGCTCACTTCCTGAGATTTGATCAATCACCCACCACTCCCCCCACCCAGCTGCCAGCTCTCACCTCCCCAGCTGGACAATGGGGAACTCCTGCACCTCTTCACACCTCTACCTCTGCTCTTCAGCCCACCACTACACATGGACTCACCCATCCCCCCAGCCTGCCACTGTCATTTTCTACAGCCCAGGTGAGACTGGAGCTCAAGAAGATCAGACCCAGGAAGGCAGCAGGACCAGACGGCATCAGCTCCAGGCTCCTTAAGTCCTGTGCAGACGAACTGTGCGGAGTTATGGAGCATGTCTTCAACATGAGCCTTAAGCTGAGGGTAGTACCACAACTCTGGAAGACCTCCTGCGTGGTACCAGTGCCTAAGACACCGCACGCTAAAGACCCCAGCAGCTTCAGGCCGGTGGCTCTAACATCGCACCTGATGAAGACACTGGAGAGACTGGTCCTTGGCCACCTCCGCTCCACCGTGAGCTCAGCGATGGACCCGCTGCAGTTTGCATACCGGCCTGGCATCGGAGTGGAGGACGCCGTCATCTACCTGCTGCACCGCTCACTGTCTCACCTGGAGAACCCCGGCAGCACTGTGAGGATTCTCTTCTTTGACTTCTCCAGTGCTTTCAACACCATCCAGCCACTGCTCCTGAGGGACAAACTGGAGACTGCCGGTGTGAACTGTGACCTGGCAGACTGGATCCTGGACTACCTCACAAACCGGCCCCAGTTTGTGAGAGCCAAGAACTGCGTGTCTGACCTACTGACCTGCAGTGTGGGGGCGCCCCAGGGCACGGTCCTCGCGCCCTTTCTTTTCACCCTTTACACTGCAGACTTCAGACACAACACGGACAGCTGTGTCCTGCAGAAGTTCTCTGATGACTCTGCCATCATTGGCTTCATTAAGGATGACGACGATGTGGAGTACAGAGGACTAGCGCAGGACTTTGTGGACTGGTGTCAGCAGAACCACCTCATCATCAATGCAGGGAAGACCAAGGAGATGGTGGTGGACTTCCGCAGACGCCACTCTACTGTCACCTCAGTGAACATCCAGGGAAGGGACATTGAGAGAGTGGACTCTTACAAGTACCTGGGTGTTCATCTGAACAACAAACTGGACTGGACTCACAACACAGATGCACTGTACAGGAAGGGCCAGAGCAGGCTCTATCTCGGGAGGAGACTCAGGTCTTTTGGAGTGAGGGGGCCACTCCTGAAGACCTATGACTCTGTGGTGGCATCAGCCATCCTGTACGGTGTGGTCTGCTGGAGCAGCAGCATCACAGAGAGGGAGAGGAAGAAGCTGGACAAGGTCATCAAGAAGTCCAGCTCCGTCCTGGGCTGTCCTCTGGACTCAGTGCAGCAGGTGGGGGACAAGAGGGTCCTGGCTAAGGTCATCTCTATGCTGGACCATGAGTGTCACCCCCTGCAGGACGCCCTGTCTGCTCTGGAGAGCAGCTTCAGTGACATACTGACTCACCCTCGCTGTGTTAAGGAGAGATTTCGCAGGTCTTTCCTTCCTGCTGCTGTTAGACTGTACAATGAACACTGTTAACACTGAACATGTGTCATTCAACTCTATCTATGTGCAATACTGAAGACCTCTGATACAATTCACTCATGTCACTTTACTGATATTTATCCTGTCTGTACATAAACATAGTCATATTACTGTAAATAACATAATATACTGAAGTCACTTTACTGAGATTTACTCTGTTCATATGCTGCACTGTTACTTTTATTGTACATAATAGTATTTTTTGATATTTTATATTTTACATTTTGTATTTTATATTTTTGCTCCACCGGAACAAAATTAGAATCTATCTTTAAGTCTTTTTCTAAATTATTATTTTATTTAGCCATTATCTATTATCTTGTTTTATTGCATGTTCCATTTTCCTGCTGTTCTTGAACTGTGCGTTGCAACACTGGAGTTTCCCCACTGTGGGACTAATAAAGGCATATCTTATCTTATCTTATCTTATTATAGATCTTGCAGTAACTTGTACAACGTTGGCCTCAAGATTGAAAGAATAGATGCAACTTCTGTAAAGGTTGTTTTTAGTGAAAGAACATTTTCAAGCTCCTCTCTGGAAATCTGATGTCTTCCTTGGTAGTCATTCTAGAACAAAGCAAAGAATATGACATTTGGTATGGTTCTATAACAAACAAGGGTAATTCAAGAAAAAAAAAAATTATAGATATACAAAAGATGAGCATTCACATCTACTCATTATCTTTCTGGCTGAAAATGATTTATATATTGTATTGTAGGTTTATTTAAGTAATGTTAAACAAAATAGATAATCAAAAGATGAGAGAAAATGAGAAGTAAATCAAACAAATTTGAACATGAATATTAATGAGTACTCACTGGCAGACAGGTCACTGGGGCAAAGTCTGTTGCTGGTGATGGTATGGTAGCACTGGTGCTGGGGCCCTGAGGAGTTTTAAAATATAAACAAAATATAAAAGACTTTATCTTGTCACATGTTAGGTGTTTTGTAAAATATGCCATGATTGGAACCAATGCAGAAAAATGACACCACACTTATTAAAAAACAAACAGCCAGCTACGTTACTGAGTATGAAAGTATACTGAGTGGTATGATGTTGCAGTGGAGGTGGTGAGTGTGGCTGGCCCAGGTGTGTTACTGTAGCTGGTGGAAGCCTGAAGAGACATTAACAACAAACATATTAGGAACATTATTTTTCATGTGTTGATACACATAGCAGTGAAAAAAACAGGGATGTGTTTGGCAAAGGACAAAAAAACAGTAAATATAAGGAAAAAAAGAGAGATTTTTCATGCTTTTTTAATGCCCCCTGCTACCTTATTCATATTAAGTTAAAAGTTTTTATCAGTGTGACTGCCTCTACCCCTTTCAGCAATGCTTCCTCTAGTTGCGCAGAGAACGGTTTTATTTTGTGAAAGGCGAGCAGGTAAGCCAAGGTGACATGTCTGACTGAGGAAAGAGGCCAATTTACATTGTGGTGACCTGAGCGGTGAAAAGTACCCTGCAGGGATGGTAATTAACTTTTATTACCAGTTACATTGTACAGCATTGGCCCTGGATGCACAAACAGTATCCCGAAGGTTCCCCTGCCTGCCCCAAGAAACATCGTCTGTTCATGTGTCAGGTTTTTGTCTCGAAGTGTCATGAAAACTTTGAAGTGCAAATTGAGTGCACCACCAGATATGCAATTAACATATGCGTAATACATGCACAGCACGCAATATTAAAACGTGTACAAACCACCATCCATATCTATATAGACACGGAATGATATTGCCATGTCATGAGAAGTTTTCCGGGCAAATGGACCATTTTAAGGAGCACTCAAACGTTAGACTTAGGCTAGCTAGCCGCTAATGTTTTATTTAACACGAGAAGGCTATGTGGGTAATGTTACCATGATACCGTTATGATTAAACGACATCTTTGTGAACTTTAGTCTCCAATAAGAGAATTATTACACCGTTCATTTTGAGCCATGAGTAGCCTCCGTTAGCTGTAACCCTAACGCAAATCTCTACCAGCTGCCGTTAGCTAGTTTAGTTAAGTTAGCCTTGACAAGAATCCAATGCTACTGGATTTCTGCCAGAACGGCTCTGCTGATGTTTTCTGCTAAGGATGATTCAGACATGTTTGCAGACCAACCATAAGAACAGTTGTAGATTCTACCAGATGGAGGAAGGCGAGAGAAGGCTCTTGCTGAGCAAGCGATGTCAAAGTCAGTCAAAGTGTGTCCCCTCGTGGCTGGTTGTTGTGGCCAAAGTGGAATTTGCATATTAGTTAAATATTTAGTTTCACCCGAAACATTTAGATTTAACATTTAGATTTAACATTTAGATATAGATTTACATTTAACATTTAGAATTAACATTTAGATTTACATTTAACATTTAGGTTTAACACTGACATTTCACATGTAGATTTATATTTAACATTTATATTTAACATTTATATTTATATTTAGACATAACATTTAGATTTAGATTTAACATTTACATTTAACATTTGCATTTAGTTTTGACATTTAGATTTAACATTTACATATAGATTTAACATTTAGATTTAACATTTACATTTAGCAGACACTTCACATTTAGATTTAACATTTACTTTTAACATTAATATTTAGATTTAACATTTAGATTTTAAATTTAGATTTAGATTTAACATTTTGATTTAACATTTATATTTAGATTTAAATTTAACATTTAGATTTAGATTCAGCATTTAGGTTTAACATTTAACATTTAGGTGTTACATTTAACATTTGGATTTCACTATTTAAAATATCTCTAAGATGACAAATATTGTTATAAATGTGCAAAAAAATGAGTTTTAAAAATTGACACCCATTTTTTAAACATTGTTTAAAGCTAAATGTGACAAAATGTTGCTGTAATTTTCAGCAGGAGTCGCTTTACAAACGGCACCCCATAATTCTTATCACTGTAAATGTCATTCTCAATATTCTGTAGTGAGCATATGTTATTTACAGGAGTTCATAAGGAGATGAAAATGAAAATGAGATGAAAAAAAAAAAAAAATTATATATATATATATATATATATATATATATATATATATATATATATATATATATATATATATACATGCCGAGGGGCAATGAGCAACCAGTGTGGGTCCTTGGGCAAGACCCTTCACGGTACTGCCTACCTCATACAATGATGGGAGATAATAACAGTTATGAGATGCCGGCTCAGACGTCGCCCGGCCAAACAAGGTCTGCATCAGGTGCTGGGAAACCAGAGCACCTTGATGAAAAATGGGCTACTGGAACTGGAAATGGAACGGAAATGGGCGAGATGCGATAACAAGGCTCTGTTGGAATGCTACTACTCCAGTAACCCTAGTCAGAGGGGTTACATGAACAGGATGTGGGAGAAATGGTTACTTCCAAACCCACAGTCCAAGCTAACGGCCAAACAACTAGTAGCTCAGTGTTCCAACATCCACAAACGGCAACTGCTATTACAACAAGAGATTGACGAGGTACAACACAAATGCTACGGCAAGGGGGAGCCAGGACGCCAGGTCAGAGGGGAGTTAACACCAACTCCCCAACCAGAGATTGGGTCCGAAGCCCCAATAAGTATCACGCTGAACGAGGCAGCGACTGACCTGAAAGATAAGATCATGGCCCGAATGAACACAAGGCAACCCCGACGCCAGTTACAGAGGCTAAGTGAAGTACCATTTCTCCTAGAAGATGTGAATGCAGCACTGAGAGCGATCCCTACCACAACCATCGCTGAAACCAATGAGCTGATATACACTTCAGCAGCAGTGATCCTAGAGGTGCTGGGCTATAAGAGCAACCATGGGAGCCATGAGAGACAATACCCACCATGGAAAAGACTATTAGAGGCCAAAATCAAGGAGGCGCGGAGAGAAGTGAGCCAATTGTCAGAGGCCAAGAAAGGTGCAATGAAAAAACAAGTACCCAGGAGGTACAGCCAGATGCCCATACCTGAAGTACTCGAAACTGCCAAGCAAAGGCTGCAAGCCTTAGCCAGCCACCTAAAGAGGTACACGCGGGAAAATGAAGCCAAACGAATAAACCGCCTCTTTGCAACACAACCTGCGAAAGTGTACGCTCAATGGCAGGGGAATAACACCAGAGCAGACCCCCCAAGGCTGGAGACTGAAAGGTACTGGAAAGGCATATGGGAGAGGGAGGCATCACATAACACCGATGCACAGTGGCTGGTGGCCCTGAGGGAAGACCACAGCAACCTCCCTGAACAAGATCCAGTCACCATCACAGTGGCAGACATTCAGGAAAGAGTCTCAGGCATGAAAAACTGGACAGCACCTGGCCCTGACATGATCCAAGCATACTGGCTAAAGAAGCTCACGGCTCTCCACGAGCGCCTGGCAGCACAAATGAACCAGCTGCTAAGGGATGGGACTCACCCTGAATGGCTAACCCAAGGGCGTACGATCCTGATCCTGAAGGATCCCTCAAAGGGTACAGTCCCATCCAACTATCGGCCAATAACCTGTCTCTCCACAACATGGAAGCTCATGTCAGGCATCATTGCGGCTAAGATAAGCGGGCACATGGATCAATACATGAGCACAGCACAGAAGGGCATCAGCAAAAACACCAGAGGAGCCAAACACCAACTCCTGGTTGACCGAACAATCGCCCATGACTGCAGAACCCGTCAGACCAACCTGTGCACTGCCTGGATTGATTACAAGAAAGCCTATGACTCAATGCCACACACATGGATCACTGAGTGCTTGGAGTTGTACAATATCAGTCGGACTCTAAGGGCGTTCATTGCAAACTCAATGCGGTTGTGGAAGACCATCCTTGAAGCCAATGGCAAGCCAATTGCACAAGTGGCCATCAAATGTGGCATATACCAAGGAGATGCACTGTCCCCACTGCTGTTCTGCATAGGTCTGAACCCCCTCAGCCAAATCATTGACCGCACTGGCTATGGATACCGACTCAGAAACGGGGCCACCATCAGCCACCTTCTCTACATGGATGACATCAAGCTGTACGCTAAGAGTGAGCGGGACATCGACTCACTGATCCACACCACCAGGATCTACAGCACAGACATTGGAATGTCATTCGGGCTCGAGAAATGTAGTAGGATGGTGACAAAGAGAGTGAAGGTAGTCCACACAGAGGGGGTCTCACTCCCAGAGGGAACAATAGCAGACATTGAGGACAGCTACAAGTACCTTGGTATCCCACAAGCAAATGGCAACCTTGAAGAGGCAACAAGGAAAGCAGCTACGGCCAAATACCTGCAACGAGTAAGGCAAGTCCTAAGAAGCCAGCTCAATGGCAAGAACAAGGCACAGGCAATAAACAGCTACGCCCTGCCAGTGATCAGATACCCTGCAGGAATCATAAGCTGGCCAAAGGAGGAGATACAGACCACAGACGTTAAGACACGAAAGCTCCTGACCATGCATGGAGGGTTCCATCCCAAATCCAGCACCCTGAGACTGTATGCGAGCCGGAAGGAAGGAGGCCGAGGACTAGTGAGTGTGGGAACCACTGTCCAGGATGAAACAGTCAAAATCCATAAGTACATCAAGGATAAGGCCCAAACAGATGATGTGCTCAGGGAATGCCTCAGACAGTGGAGGTCAGAGGAAGAGGTGCAAGCCCCTACATGGGGCATACAACCAAAACATAACTGAAGTGGCTGATATCAAGAAATCCTACCAATGGCTGGAGAGGGCTGGTCTGAAGGACCGCACAGAGGCCCTTATCCTGGCTGCACAGGAGCAGGCCTTGAGCACCCGAGCAATAGAGGCCCAGATCTACCACACCAGACAAGACCCAAGGTGTAGGTTGTGCAAAGAGGCTCCTGAGACATCCAGCACATAACTGCAGGGTGTAAGATGCTGGCAGGGAAAGCATACATGGAGCGACACAACCAAGTGGCGGGCATAGTGTACAGAAACATCTGTGCAGAGTACGGGCTGGAGACCCCAAGGTCAAGGTGGGGAACTCCCCCGAAGGTTGTGGAGAATGAGCGAGCCAAGGTCCTGTGGGACTTCCAGATGCAGACTGACAGAATGGTGATGGCAAACCAACCAGACATAGTGGTGGTGGATAAGCAACAGAACAAAGCCGTGGTGGTGGACATTGCAATACCAAGTGATGGTAATATCAGCAAAAAGGAACACGAGAAACTAGAGAAATACCAGGGGCTCAAGGAAGAGCTGGAGAAGGCCTGGAAGGTGAAGGCATCAGTGGTGCCCGTGGTGATCGGAGCACTCGGGGCTGTAACCCCCAAACTGGAGGAGTGGCTCAAGCAGATACCAGGAAAAACATCAGACATCTCAGTCCAGAAAAGCGCAGTACTAGGAACAGCAAAGATACTGCGCAGAACTCTCAAGCTCCCAGGCCTCTGAGAGAGACCAACCACCGTGGAAGGTGAGGAACACACACATATATATATATTATATATATATATATATATATATATATATATATATATATATATATATATATATATATATATATATATATATATATATATATATGTATATATTATGGCATGCCGTTTAGGAAATTAAAGAATTGAATGGATGTTTGAATATATGGAATGAATGTTTGAATATATGGAATGAAACCTGAATATATTCAATTCAATTCAATTTATTTTTGTATAGCCCAAAATCACAACAAGAGTTATCTTGGCGGACTTCACAAAATTGTTGATTAATAAAGCAGAGTGAGAAACATTCATAAATCAAAAATACAGAATGTCCAACAACAAGCAGGCAAATGGATAATTGTCCCAGCATCTCCTGTCCTTAGACCCTCCTTCTCGGCAAGGAAAAACTCAGAAAAACCCAATGGGAAAACGGAGAAACCTCGAGGAGAACCACAGTGAAGGAGAGATCCACTCCTATGGACGGAAAGGCAGATGAAACTACTAATCTAGCAGGACAAGGACAGTTAATCCAGGACAGGGAAGGAGAGGAGGGGTCCAGGTCCTCGACACTAGGGGGCAGCAGCGGTCCAAACTGGAACAGCAGCATCTGAAACAGTTACACTCCCCACAAGGGGAGTGGGACAGGGACAACATGTGAATAGCAAAGAACAGACTACGAATGAACTAGTAATTGAATATTCTTAACAGTAGCAGGAGAAAAAGTAGGAGAAACCAGAGGACAGTGCTCAGGTTGCCATAGTTTCCCCAGTAATATATCTCCTAGAGCACGCAATTTTTCATTATACCATGGAGCAGATCGCCTTGGCCTGACAACTTTCTGTTTTAGTGGAGCTACTGCATCAAGGGCAGTTTTCAAAGAATCCATGGTCTTATCAACAAATTGGTCACTTTTGATGGGATTTAAACCATCCCCAGCCGGGTCACATGACAAATTATTAAATATTGGCCCAATTATTTCTATGAAATTAGTAACAGCTTTTTCAGAAATTGTTCTTTTAGTTATTATTTTATTGTGGTGAACAGAGAAATCTTTAAGAATAAACTGAAAGGTAATCAAAAAATGATCTGATAATATAGGATTTTGTGGGAGGACTTTTAGATCACTGATCTCTATGCCATATGTTAGAACAAGATCCAATGTGTGCTTATGACTGTGTGTGGGCTGATTTACACTGAGTAAAACCGATGTCATTCAAAAGAGCGCTAAAGGCTTTGTTTAGACAATCATCTTTCAGGTCGGTTTTTATGTTAAAATCTCCAAGTATTATAATTTTGTCCCAGTCCACAACCAAGCCCGACACAAAATCTGAGAACTCTGTTAAAAACTCTGAATAAGGACCAGGAGGTCGGTAAATTATTATAAATAAAATACCTTTTTGGTTTTTCCAATTATGGCAGGTTATTGATAGACTGAGGTTTTCAAACGAGCTGAACGCTTTATTAGTTTTAGGACAAAGCAACAAGCCAGAATGAGAAATGGCTGCAACACCACCACCTCGACCTGTGCTCCTGGCACTCAGAAAGTTGACATGACTTGGAGGTGTGGACTCATTTAATCTCACAAAATCACCAGGTTGAAGCCAAATTTCAGTCAGGGCCAAAATATCAATGTTATGGTCCTGAATTAATTCATTGACTAAAAAGGATTTAGAAGAAATCGACCTTATGTTTAGCAGTCCACACTTTACACACTTATTTAGAGGTTGACTAGTATCACGAGTTGGTATTTGTATTAAGTTTTTTGGTCTTTTAAATGTATTTTTATTTTTTCGAGGGACAGACACAGTCTCTATCTGGCTAAGTTCTGAATACTTGATTTGTGACAGAGCGGGCGAGAGCCTAGCGTCAGTAACAGAGGAGCAGGATTTTCCACTAACTCTCCTCTGCGCCCGGGACTCACTTTTTCCCTGTCACTTTAGACGACTAAGACTATCCGTCAAATTTCTAACTAAAAGAGATGTGCCCGCCGAAGTCGGATGGACACCATCCCTGCGTATGAGCCCAGGCTTCCCCTCGAACGCACTCCAATTGTCGACAAAAACTACATTGTTTTGGGGGCACCAACTAGAAAGCCAGCAGTTAAATGCTGACTGTCGGCTGTACAGTTCAGCATTGACACGAATGGGTAGAGGGCCAGAAAATATTACGGTCTCCGACATCGACTTTGCCAATTCACACACAGCCTGTACCTGCAATTTGAGAACTTCTGATTGTCTCCGTCGGGCGTCATTACCGCCTGCGTGAATCACGACTCGATGGTACCTCTGCCTACTCTTTCTAAGAAGCCTAAGGTTTCTATCGATGTCACCCATTCTGGCCCCCGGGTAGCACCTAACTGATGCCGCTGGCAGCTCCACGTCTCTAACTATAGAGCTTCCAATCACTAGAGTCTCACGAGTCCAAGTAGCGGGTGTGTCGCCGCTGAGAGGGGCAAACCTATTTGTGACGGGGAGCTCCTGGTGCACTACCGGGTGGCGTGTAGCGCTATGCTTCTTCCGAACTGTCACAAATCGATCCTGGTCTTCTCCCAGCTGCGGGGAGGTCACTGGGGAGCTAGGCTGGCTAACGCTAGCAGCCGTAGCTCTGACGCGGTCCGCGCTCCCTGACGCTACAATCTGACTATAGCTGGGTCTAAAGGCCTCCAATGAGCGGATCCGCGTTTCTAACTCAGTAACCCTTGCCTCCAAAGCTACCACTACACTACACTTCACGCAACTAAGCCTATCGTCAGTGAAAGAGCAAGGGTTCTCACTCCACATATGACAGCTTGAGCAGGACAGCGCAGTAGCGGTGCTAGAAGGCCCAGCCATGATGCTAACAAGTTAGGCTAACAAGCTAGGCTAACTCAGGCTGGAACGAGAGTATAGGTGTTTTGAATCCACAAACTATTGAGACTAGATGTACTACGAATGGATTAAAGACCAATCGACTAGAGCTGGTATGGTGAAGAACAAATTAATTTGGGATAAGTTCGTGGATTGAGACAAAAAGTAGGGAGAGTCTCCCAGAGGAAAATCTTGCTGCTCAATAATGGCTAGTGTTAAGCTCAGGAGAAACAATTCAGTGTTTCTCATTTGTTGCTCCTAGTGAATTTTAGGAGCAATAGATGAGACAAAGAGGATGAGACATACTGGAGACACTAAGGAGAAACAGTTAAGGTATGTCTCATTTATGTCTCATTCATGTCTACCAGTGAGACAATAATAATAGTCTCATATAAGCTACCAAGGAGAAACAGTTAAGGTATGTCTTATTTATGTCTCATTCATGTCTACCAGTGAGACAATAATAATAGTCTCATATAAGCTACCAAGGAGAAACAGTTAAGGTATGTCTTATTTATGTCTCATTCATGTCTACCAGTGAGACAATAATAATAGTCTCATATAAGCTACCAAGGAGAAACAATAGTAACACTTTTTAAATTCCAAAATAGGCTTTTATTAAACTTATGTAAACAGAAAAAATAATAATATGAAAGAAAAACATCCAGTCTTCACCTACAACATGTTGCTTTGAAATAAAAACAGCATCTCAAATGTTTCAGTCCTTCACCAACAGGATCTTTCATTTAAAATGGAGGCTTCTCAATAAAGTCCATTACTGAACATTTAAGCATTCACAATGCTTTTAACGGCTCTCGCACGGCATTTGTTGATCAGCGCTTTCTTCAACTTTGACTTCTCCACCGGAGTCCAACCAGGCAGCATCGAACAATGCATGATGTAGGCTGTAGAAAAAAAAGGGGTAAAATTAAGAACAATTAAATGATCATCTGCTGCAACCTCCCCACTCGTATGGACCATAAAACCCACTGCATTTCATAAAATGACATTGCATTACATGTAGCTAATTTCCCATTTATTATTGTAAGTGTGTTACTGAATAACTGTGAAAGTAGGGCTGGGCGATTTGGCCAAAAAATAAAATCTAATTTTTTTTTACACAGAGTGGACGATTACGATTTAAATGTTTTTATTTTTTTTATTTTTTTTTAAATACATTTTAATAGATGTAAACTTAACAGAAACTGCAGGTCTTTCAAATTTTCCTAAAAATGCTCACAGTCAAATTCTTTGGTCATTTGTTTCAGGCTTACACAAGGCTACTGCAGCAGGAAGCACTTCTATTCCATTCATCTATTAGAACTGACTGATCTGTATTTTAATTTGGCCTATATCATTTATATTTATGTAGCAATTGTTTTAAAGTTTGTCTGACTTTAATCTGCCTGATCTGCTCTTAGCAGTTAAACTTGTTCATAATAATAAGTCTGTGGGAGATGAGTTGTTTTAGCCCTACTAATAAATAATAAAACTAATAATCTTACCCTCCATTCCATCTTTTGGGGAATCAGGATATGCTTGGTAGCAGTGATCTTTTTTGGGCGGTAGGCGCAGCCTTTTGGGGATTTCCTTCTTCAGGCTCTGTATTCTGAAATCAAGATGAATGAAAAAATAAATGTTAAGCATTTGTTTAATATGAAATGGATATGATATGATATGATATAATATAATATAATAGGTGACCACTGGCATGACTCTGAAAATTAGGACACTTAGGCCCAAAAGTGAGGACACTACTGGAATCATTATCATTATTATTTATTATATTTTATTAGTATCATGATTATAATCATCACACTTATTATTAGGGCTGCAGTGATACCACTTTTTTGAAAACTGACACGAGTACAATGATTTCTGTACTTGCCGATACCGAGCACCAATACCAATACTTTACCAATCTTAAAAAACAACCTTGAAATTTCCTCTTTACCCACCAGGCTGTCTCCCTAATAATTTTGAACTTTTCTTTCTTTTTATTATTGTTCTTTAATTTAGCTTTGATTGAGAGTGAGAAACATTATTTCATTTATTCATATGTGAATGTGAACCTTTTTGAATCTTAATTATAATGTGTTTAATGCAGTTTGCGCACTTTTTTTTTTAAGTCTTAGAGAAACGAAACTTAAAACCACAAGGCTAATTATGCATTATATATTTGCGCTGAGAAAAAAAAAACTGCTGTCAGCATCTGCTAAAGGACACGATTCAGTGGATTATATATGTTTTCTTTCTGTGACAGAGCACTGCTGAAGGTGAGTCTGTTCTGTTTCTATCGCGTTGTTTATGGTTCATGTAAACATTTTCAGAGCTCACACGTGTGCAGCGCGGCTCTTTCACTTCTGTCACTACAGTCGCTTTATTTATGTTGGCGCCCGGTTTCTCATAACCGGGATATTGGTTTATTCAGGGTACTGAAACCGGAATACTGTGTAATGTGTCGTGTAATAGTGGTAACGGTGCGTGGTATCAGCAACTGTTTAACGAGTACTAGTATCGCAGACCATCGTAGCATCGCAGGTGTAACATGAGCGTGGATTTGTGGTGATGCGCCGCGCGCAACGGTGGCGGTCGAGTGTCCGAAATGAGGACAAAATGTCAAAAATGAGGACACATAACAGACAGAAGGCTCTAAAACCGGACTGTCCGGCCGAAATATGGACGAATGGTCACTGAATTAGCCAAGTATAAGCGAGGACACCATTGAGCTTAAGTTAGCTGTTAGCTGTAAAGCTAGGTGGCATGCATGCATGAGTTTCGCATTTAGATTGTCGTTTTGTTCAAGCTACTGCTAAAGTACATTAGAGAATATCTTAAAATAAGGACCATAGAGTGAAAAAACCTGGATGAGCACACCACTTACCGTCTTTTCTCGGTTCTTTCCGTGCTGCCTCTTCCTGTGCTTTTTCTTCCCGGGCGACTGTTAGCATCTTGCATCTGCCGATGACCGCTAATTTCCCAAACAACCAATCAGAGGCTAGCTCTGAAACAGACAGCTTGCTTAGCCAATGATTGATCTGAAACTGACACCGACAATATCGCGCTTAATTTAAAATCTCCCAATCATAGATCAGCATTTGAAGCAGACAGCAGCTTAGCCAATGAGCGATACGATATCGCATTTCATTTTGTTCAATGCGAGTTTACTGTTGGATTGCTTATGTTTCATGGTGTTTGCAAACGTTTCTGGTGAGTACGGATTTTGTTTTCTTATACCTCATTCACACTAGGTGACAGAATTTATATTGAATAAATACGTGATTTTCAACACACCTGTTTAGAACAGGGCATCATGTCTCCGTCAAGTCTTAGCTAGTTTGCGGTTTTCAGGATATTAGACAGTTTATTTTTAATGGACTCATAGTGTCATCTATGAAACGGAACAGGGTTTTAACCCAGGCAAAAGGAAAAACACAAGATATTTGACCTATTTCACTCTACTGTCTAGGCGGAACCCCATTTATTTGTTTCTGTTGCACAGTTAATAGTGCAACACCAGTCCCATTTTATGACAAAAACATCTCAAATAAAACGATAGCATCATGTTGTGTAGCCATAGTAACGCCAGGTTTCTGACCACACGCAGATTAGATGGTAGTTGTGCTGACAGGTCTGATCTTTTAAAATTCTAAATAGACCCATTCATAGATTTTGATGTTTTTTGTTTGTTTGTTTTTCAGTCACTTGCTTTCAGTAATGGCGGACAAGCTGCCAGATCCACGTTGGAGGAGAATAAATAAGGAACAAGAAAATACTTCTAAAAGATACAGAAGAAAGGTATTTTCTACTTAATTAGATTTCATTATTTTATTTAAAGAAATCTGTATTTGTTATTGGGATAATAATTATACATTCCATGATAGTGGTTCTCAAATAGTGTAGCCCTCATAATCCTGTAAATAAAAATATTTATATAAAAAGTTTAAAAATGCCACTTAACATATCAGTTGTTTTTAATTCCAAAGTCTGTTTTAGCATTAGTCATCCTGTTATAAGTAGCGATCATATCACTGACTCATTAAAAAAAAAAGTTATTGAGACTCTAGACCTACTTGTTGAGAAGCTGTATATATTGTATGTATTGTAATGTATGTATTCCCCCCCCCCCATGTATGCAGCGATGCCATCAGTCGCAGGACCCTCCAGGTACATGTTCACTAAGAAATATTTTGCTGTATGAATGGTGGGTAAGGTAGTAGAGTCAAAATATTTAATCAACAAAGCAAAACAAGGATGTTATTTTAGTGAAAATCATTCAAATAATCAAATTAGATTTAAAATTGGATACATAAATATTTTTGTAAGATGGAAATTACAAACTAAAACTTTGTTTAAATGTCAATATGAAGATAGTGACAATCATGACTCTCAATGGTAGGTGTAAGTATGACTGAACTAGGAGTAAACAGTGCACTTAGAAAGAAAGAGTTCTAGAAGTACAGTTACTGAGCAGTCTCATCAATACATGTATTTGAGTTAATGTTTTTGGGTACAACCTGCCTCTGGTGAGTGACTGGTGGTGGTTTTACAAGCCATTTGCACAGACCAGCAATTCCACTGAATTAAAATTTGGGGGCTCATATTCCGATCAGGAGATCAGGTTGAGTTCAGTTTTCAGCCTATTATAATGATAGAATGTTTTGGACACTGCAAACCAAACGAATTGTTTAAATTTTTACTATTTCATAATATGTATATGTTTTGTTTTGTTTTTTGTAGAATCAACACATGGACTGGATGTGAATGAAAAAGACACAGTTTTTGAGTTGGATCCTTTTCCCCAATCCCATGTGCTGCCATCATGTATAAATAAATAAGTAAATCATGTATGAATAAAGAGAATCAGTCATTGATTTTGCTTCCTACAATTTCTTAAAATTGGTATCATAAACCTTTTAACACATCAATATTATGTAACTGCCAAAGGTCTTTGGGGAACATTTCCTTTTCTTTAGTACAATCATAAATTAGCTCATAGCTTGTTATGCATGAGTGTGGCTCCATATTTTTGTCTTTGTTGTGAATACATACATACATTTTGCTGAAAGACCAGTAGGTCTAAACAATCAATTTTGCTGCTGAATAGGGCTGTCAAAAATTATTATTTTTTAGATTAGCCGACTAGTCAAACGATTATTTTATAATGCTCTTTTAAGTATGTTTGAGTACAAGTTACTAATTTCCATCATCTTAAAGTGTAAAATAAGATGAATGAGAGTGTCTGGATAGAAAAAATTATCTAAATAATGACTTTATTTTTAAAAAAATATTGCAAAAAGTGTGTTTTATGACATTTTCATACAATAATCCTTCTGACCTTGTGATATAATCTGTTTTATGCTGTGAATGGAACAGATAAAGATTAATTGATTACAAAAAATTTGGTGAACTATTTTTTATAGTTGACTAGTCACGATTAGTCAATTAATCGTTGCAGACTGCTGAAATAACATGCACAAAATATGAGGAACACATGAGCTTCAAGTGAGACAACTTTCAGTTTCATGTGAAGTCTCTCCAGTTTCTCTGGTTGAGACAAAAGTTAGACGCAGCTGTGGTGACAGTTTCAGATTTGGTTAAGAACAAAGTGAGATCTCTATTACATCTCGGCAGGAGTCTAATCTGAGATTTTGTGCATTCTTTAGCTCAGGAGATAAAACTGAGAAACAGGAGCAAGAAGCGGTTGGCTCAGATTGGTCTTAAACAATGCTCAAAGTTGTCTAGGAGAAATAAATGAGTTACTTTTGAGATCTCTTTTTGAAATACCCTTTCCTCTGGGCTAACATACAGCACGCAAGCCGAAAACAACTCACCGGATGTGACGTCAACACCGGAAATGAAAATGGATATATGGAATGGATGTTTGAATATATTGAATGAAATCTTGAGAATCCAAAGAGTGAAAGTCTTCTGAATTCCCTAGCTTTGCAAAATGGCGTCAGCTGAAATATACCAGTACTTTGTTGAACTGGAAAACTTTTTTGCTGCAGGTTATACTCGAAATGATACAAACAGTTTGGAGTCGATATCACGTCACCTTGAGGATCATATTTCAATTGTTGTGACATTCATAGCGCTTATGAGTAATTATAATCAACAAAACATTGCTGAAAGAACATTATGCATCATTCTTGAAGGAATTTACGAGTCTCTAAGGGAGATGCAGGTGGAGATAACACTTCAGTTAGAAGCCGATATACAAGTACATGGTATGGACACACATTCTGCATCTCAGAGAGGAAGGCAGAGGTAAGTGATAGAAATTAAAAAGGGGTATGGGGATGGAGGTTGATGCAGGCCAAGAGCACATAAACACTTAGTACATCGTACAATCAAGAACTTACAAAACAAGATTAATAATAATAATAATAATAATTTTTTACTTTTTCTCTTTTGAGGTATAATATATCAGCTGCTCAGCTGACTCACATGCGGGATTTAGGATTCAGCTGGATGGCCATATCTCGGATGCTGTCCGTGAACGTTCGAACACTGTACAACCATAGAACACAACTTGGTTTGGTGAACTATGGGAATTTCACCAACATTTCAAATGATGATCTTGTTCATCTTATTACTGAGATTAGTAGACAAACCCCTGGTTCAGGAGAGACCTACATCACAGGTAGTTTGAGGGGGAGAGGAATCAGAGTTCAGCGATGGCGAGTGCGAGAGCGTTTGAGAATAGTCGATCCAGTGGGAAGAGCTTTAAGAGGACGAAGGGCAATTCAGCAGAGGGTCTACAATGTCTCTGTCCCAAATCAAGTATGGTATGTGTTTTGTAAATTTGATTAACATTACAGTCATTACTCCCTAGCTACTCCCTTGCTGGTCAATAAAGCAAGTCATGTAGGTTGATGTAAGGATTTATGTGGGCCAAATGTAGCCTAAAATAAATATTAAACATCATGCTTCATTATATGAAGAGAAATACAAGACTATACAGTCCCTGACAAAAGTCTTGTCGCTTATCCATTTTGTAGAAACAAAAGCTTATAACCTGACTTTAAATTAATCGATTGGTTTTAGAAATGTCTCATATGAAAGCTAAAACCCTCCCAAATTATGTTCAATATACTAAAATAAATTTGCTTCACTGAAGAAAGATTGATCATTTAATGAACACAGAAAGGTCAGATTTTGGCAAGACAAAAGTCTTGTCGCCTACAGAAAATTGAACAAATAATTTACTTCAAATACAAAAATATGTTGCATAACGTCAGTGAATTAAGTAGTGGTGCTGTGAGATCCATATTTAATATCTTGTATGACTTCCATGAGCTTGAAGGACTGCATCCATGCGGTTCGACAATGATTCATACAATTTGTTGATGAAGTCATCAGGAATAGCAAAGAAAGCAGTCTTACATGCCTCCCAGAGTTCATCAAGATTCTTTGATTTTGCCTTCCATGCTTCCTCTTTCATTCTACCCCAGACATGCTCAATGATGTTCATGTCTGGTGACTGGGCTGGCCAGTCCTGGAGCACCTTGATCTTCTTCGCCTTGAGGAACTTTGATGTAGCGATAGAAGTATGCGATGGAGCACCATCCTGCTGCAAAATTTGACCCCTTTTATGGTTGGGAATGTAAGAGGTAGCTAATACTTCTTGATATTTTAGGCTATTGATATTGCCTTCCACCCTGCAAATGTCTCGCACACCCCCATACTGGATGTAACCCCAGACCATGATTTTTCCGCCACCAAACTTAACTGTTTTCTGGGTGAATCTTGGATCCAGGCGGGCTCCAATAGGTCTCCTGCAATATTTGCGGCGGCTGTGATGTAATTCAACCGAGGATTCATCAGAGAAATCCACCTTCTGCCACTTTTCCAGTGTCCATCCTTTTAGCAGGCTGTGGGCCTTGGCAAATGCCACACGGTTTTTTAATTGCCTTTTGTTTAGTGCTGGTTTCTGTGCACTGATTCGACCATGGAGGCCATTTCGAGACAGAATTCTACAAACTGTTCTGGTTGACACAGGGACTTGAGGTGACCAAGCCTGGTGGAGCTCTGCTGCAGTGGAAAAGGGGCTGGCCTTGGATTTTCGAATCAACAAACGGTCCTCCCGAGCAGTTGTCTTGCGGGGTCTGCCGGACCTGGGCTTGTCAAAAACATCTCCAGTCTTTTCAGATCTTTTTCTTATTCTTTGTACTTGACACTGAGACACATTGAAGGTGTCAGCCACCTCAGCAGTGGATCTGGTCTTCAGCCTCTTGATAATTAACGCTTTGGTCTCAGGGTGGATCTTAGGCATGTTGTCAGAGGTCAAGTTGCAGTTGATGTGAAGGTCTGGTGTGCTGGGGTTCTTTTTATACACATCCACTAATTGATTGATCAGTAACTGATCACAGGTGAGGCTGTAATCTAGGGTTGGGTGCATCATATGACAAGGCGACAAGACTTTTGTCTTGCCAAAATCTGACCTTTCTGTGTTCATTAAATGATCAATCTTTCTTCAGTGAAGCAAATTTATTTTAGTATATTGAGCATAATTTGGGAGGGTTTTAGCTTTCATATGAGACATTTCTAAAACCAATCGATTAATTTAAAGTCAGGTTATAAGCTTTTGTTTCTACAAAATGGATAAGCGACAAGACTTTTGTCAGGGACTGTATGTAAAAAAAAAAAAAAAAAGATGAAAATGTCCTGTTAAATCTTATTACCAAGTGATGTGTGTAGAATCCCTCAGTCGTCCAGGTAGAATCCATAGCAAAAGCAGAAATTTAATTTGTCAACTGGACAGAGTTTATTTGGTTGAATACGTTTCGCAGCTCATCCAAGCTGCTTCTTCAGTTCTGGTCAGATGCTGGCGGACACTGCTTTATATCTGCTTGAAGGGAGGAGCTTAATTACAATGAAAATTACTCTGAGACAACACATATTTAAATACAGTTTCAGTTGGTCAGGTGAGTCTATTCAATATGGAGTTGTTTACAGTTTCTGTTAGTCATGTGAGTCTATTCAATATGGAGTGGGAGTGGGGGTGTAGTTAGCATATCCATTCAGGGCCATGATGGGTGTTTTCACACCTCTGGACATGTCCTGGCTAGTCCCATTGTTTTCCCAGTTTGTTTTGATTGAGGTTTGAGGATAGAGTTATAGATGGGAGACAAATGATGTCTGAGACCCCCATTTCTGTTCAAGGAAGGATTCTCTTTCTTGACAAAAATAGCTTCTTTAACTCCCCTCTCAAACCAGTTCTTTTCTCTGGCCAAGATCTGGACCTCGCTGTCCTCAAAGGAGTGGCCTGTGGCTTTTAGGTGGAGATGTACGGCAGATTGCGGCCCACCCTGGTTTTCCCGTCTGTGTTGATACATCCTTTTGTGAAGTGGCTGTTTTGTTTCTCCAATGTAGCGCTCACTGCAGTCTTCACTACACTGAATGGAGTAGACCACATTGCTTTGTTTGTGGCTCGGTGTTTTGTCCTTAGGATGGACCGGTTTTTGTCTTAAAGTGTTTGTGGGTTTGAAATAGACTGGGATTTCCACCCACGCACTGGTATCGCTTTGTTGATGATAATTTCTCAAAAATCAAAATTCAAGATTTGGAACCTTTTACTGCACATATCAATTCTGTAGATCTATGTAAAATCCCTCAGTCGTCCAGGTAGAATCCATGGCAAAAAAAAGGAGAAAATTTAATTTGTCAACTGGACATAAACTATGTCCAGTTGACAAATTAAATTTTCTCCTTTTTTTTTTGCCATCAATTCTGTAGATCCGAACATCAAATTCAAACTTGAAGATGCCAAGGACAACACATTGGCATTCTTAGATTGTGCAGTAACGATAAGAGAAGACCGGCGACTCCAGGTAGAGGTCTTCAGGAAGCCCACACACACCGACCAATATCTGCCTTTTGATTCACACCACCCACTTCAGCACAAACTGGGAGTCATTCGGACATTACAACATAGAGCCCAAGTGGTTCCTACAAGCACAGAGGGAAAGGAGAAAGAAGAACAACATGTAGAGAAAGCCCTCTCCGTTTGTGGATATCCTAAATGGGCTTTCAATAAAACGAAGAGAGCAAAGAAACAGGACAACAGAGAACCAGAGCCCAGGAGAAGGGGTGTAACTATTCCTTACCTGGCTGGCGTTTCCGAAAAACTACAGAGGATCTTCAGACAACATGAAATCCCAGTCTATTTCAAACCCACAAACACTTTAAGACAAAAACTGGTCCATCCTAAGGACAAAACACCGAGCCACAAACAAAGCAATGTGGTCTACTCCATTCAGTGTAGTGAAGACTGCAGTGAGCGCTACATTGGAGAAACAAAACAGCCACTTCACAAAAGGATGTATCAACACAGACGGGAAAACCAGGGTGGGCCGCAATCTGCCGTAAATCTCCACCTAAAAGCCACAGGCCACTCCTTTGAGGACAGGGAGGTCCAGATCTTGGCCAGAGAAAAGAACTGGTTTGAGAGGGGAGTTAAAGAAGCTATTTTTGTCAAGAAAGAGAATCCTTCCTTGAACAGAAATGGGGGTCTCAGACATCATTTGTCTCCCATCTATAACTCTATCCTCAAACCTCAATCAAAACAAACTGGGAAAACAATGGGACTAGCCAGGTCAGGTCCAGAGGTGTGAAAACACCCATCATGGCCCTGAATGGATATGCTAACTACACCCCCACTCCCACTCCATATTGAATAGACTCACATGACAAACAGAAACTGTAAACAACTCCATATTGAACAGACTCACCTGACCAATTGAAACTGTATTTAAATATGTGTTGTCTCAGAGTAATTTTCATTGTAATTTAGCTCCTCCCTTCAAGCAGATATAAAGCAGTGTCCACCAGCATCTGACCAGAACTGAAGAAGCAGCTTGGATGAGCTGCGAAACGTATTCAACCAAATAAACTCTGTCCAGTTGACAAATTAAATTTCTCCTTTTGCTACTTATTACCAAGTAGAAATAGCTTACTTGATAAAGAAAAAAAGAGGACAAAAATATAGGACATGGTTATTAATAATAACAACAATAATAATAATGGTAATAATAATAATAATAATAATAATAATAATAATAATAATAATATAATAATAATTAAATTTCTTCTTTTTTCAGGCATATTGACACAAATCACAAGTTAAATCCATGGGGATTTGTGTTCCATGGAGGAGTTGATGGCTATAGTCGCTGCATTACCTACCTAAGGTGTTGCACAGACAACTGAGCATTGACTGCCTTGCAACTTTTCCAGGGTGCTGTTGGTGTGTTTGGACTCCCACATCATGTCAGAGGTGATGCTGGTAGTGAGAACATCGATGTTGCGCGGTTTATGATTGAGAATCGTGGGACTAACAGAGGAAGTTTTATGATTGGACGTAGTGTTCATAATCAGTGAATTGAAAGACTGTGGGGTGAACTAAACAGGGTGGTGTCAGCATACTTCAAAGACCTATTCATCTTTATGGAAAATGTTGGACTTTTAAATAGCACCGACCCTCTTCACATTACAGCTCTTCACCATGTTTACCTGCCAAGAATAAACAGATCTGTGGATGAGTTTGTAAGCCAGTGGAACCATCACAGCTTGAGGACAATGGAGAGTCAATCCCTACTGCAACTGTGGACAGTTGGAATGCTCCAACTTCCTGAAAATGAAAGATCACTTAATCATGTGCCTGTGCAACATCTTTATGACCACCAGTGGAACGTGGAGTTAAGGCCAGTTAATCCCTTAACTGATGATGGAAATCATGGGATAGAGCTATTTCTCACAGCATGTAACCTGCTTCAAAGAAATATTTAGTGTGGTTTAGTGATTTAGTTGCTGTTAATAAGTTATTGTGGTGTCATACATTGTCATGTACAGAATCAGATATTAAGTAATTTTTAGAAAATGCTGTTGTTTTGTCAAAAAGACTGAATTTGAAAGGCAACTTAATCTACTTTAAATTGTGCCTTTTAAAGAACATCAATGGAAAAATGGAGTGTAGAAGTCCTAGGGCAGAAGATGTGCTTAAAATACTTTTCTTTTACAATAAAACACGTTATCTCCATATATATGCGCTATGTACTGTATATTTTTTTCACTGGACAGGAAGGGTATGAAAATTGTAATCTGAAAAGTAACTAGTAACTAAAGCTGTCAGGCAAATGTAGTGGAGTATAAAGTACAATATTTGTATCTGAGATGTAGTGGAGTAGAAGTATAAAGATGTAGTAGAGTTTAAGTATAAAGTAGCATCCAATGCAAACACTCAAGTTAGGTACCTAAAAGTACAATACTTGGTTACTGTCCACGACTGATTATATTATGTATATTATTCATAATGTATTAATGTAAACCTATTGATGGAGATTAACCCTGCATTTTAAGTTCTTAAAAAATCATTATGTATATAGTTTATCAAATATCTAACAGAAAAATATGACGCACATATCCTGCCACAATACACACTAAATGACAATGAACTAGCACATACAAAGTAGAAACATAGAACCATTTATTTACCCCTACTGCAGAAAACATTTATTTTGTGTAAATTCTCCCGCTGCCCATAGAGGTGATAAACAATCAAACACTGCTAATGGTCATTTTAGAAGGTGTAGTCCAACAACATATAATGCATCGTGGTTCAGACTGTAGGACTAGTTGGCTACAACATAAACAGAAGTGCCTCACATTTATCAACTTAAAAGTTTTTATTATAATTAAATCTGAAACAAAACCTTGGGTTGAAATATATTTTCAAATGTAACAAAGAACTTTTTCCTGTACATTTCCTGATGCCTTTAAAATTTCTGTGTCAAGGAAAAACAAAATGAAATGACAGTAATTATTAAAAAAAAACGAACAAAAAAACTTCAGCATAACTCGCGATCTAAAATCTCTTCATAATAATACCTCTTACGCTCTTCCAAATCCTGGTGAATTGCGTATGGCAAAATCCATATCAGATTTGAAAGCACTGTATACTGCATGAATTGGTATGCGAAGAACATTTCCGCAAGTATTGGCTAGTGGAAATCGGGAATGGGTGATAAACTCAAGGCTTGGCTTTGGAAAAAAACCCAGCGCTGGAATGCTGTCACAGCCGGTAAAGAAAACAAGAATATCCTCCAGAAAGACATTGTTTTCAACTGTAAAACATAAAAAAGAGAGTTAACACAATTAAATGATGACTACATCTACCAGCATTTTCACAAAGTAATTAAGTATCATGCTACTGAAGTGATGCAAAAGTGATTATTAATAATAATAATAATAATAATAATAATAATAATAATAATAATAATAGTACATTTTTTTTATTAGGCGCCTTTCCGGACACTCAAGGTCACCTTACAACAAGTACAGTATACATTATAGGCAGTTAAAAGCAACAGTTAAAATACATACAAAACAAACAGTAAAACTTTTAAACAGTAAAACTTTAAAAACTTTTAAAAGGACAGTGCAGGTATGGTTGAAAGGCCAGTCTGAACAGATGAGTTTTGAGTTTGGATTTGATGTGGTTAATGGAGGGTGTGTGTGTGATAATGCGAGCGGCTGAATTCTGAACCAGTTGAAGTTTATGGAGAGTTTTTGCGGGAGACCAAACAAAAGAGAGTTGCAGTAATCCAGGCGGGAAGTGACAAGGCTGTGCACAAGAGGAGTAAGGGAGGGCCGGAGACGATGTATGTTTCTGAAGTGGAAGTAGGCAGAGCGGGTGACGTTTATGTGAGAGGTGAAGGAGAGGGTGCTATCGACGATGACACCCAGACTCTTAACCTGAGGGGAGGGAGAGATGGAGGAGCCGTTGATGTGAATGGAGAAATGATTGATCTTGCTTAGGGTGGATTTGGTGCCTACAAGAAGAAGTTCAGTTTTATTGCTATTGAGTTTGAGAAAGTTGGAGGTGAACCAGGATTTGACTTCATTGATACAGATGACAAGGGCTGATGGTGGGAGTGTGGAGTTAGGTTTACTGGAGAGGTAGAGCTGGGTGTCATCCGCGTAGCAGTGGAAGTGGATGTGGTGTTTCCGGAAAATGTGGCCGAGGGGGAGAAGATAGATGATAAAAAGGAGAGGACCAAGGACAGAACCCTGGGGAACACCTGTGGAGATGGAGGCAGTATGAGAAGTGAAGGATTTGAGTTGAATGAACTGAGTGCGGTCAGAAAGATAGGAGTGAAACCAGGTGAGGACTGTGCCAGAGATGCCGATAGAAGAGAGTCTGTTGAGGAGGATGGAATGAGAAATGGTGTCGAAGGCCGAACTAAGATCAAGCAGAAGGAGAATGGATAATAAACCAGAGTCAGCAGAGGGGAGAAGATCATTTGTGATTCTGAGGAGGGCTGTTTCAGTGCTATGGAGGGGACAGAAGCCAGACTGGAAATGTTCATACAGGTTATTAGAAGACAGATGAGCGTGAAGTTGGGAAGAAACTGTTTTTTCAAGAATTTTTGAGATGAATGGAAGGTTGGAAATGGGATGGAAATTATTGAGGTCAGTGGGATCTGAGCCAGGTTTTTTGAGGATGGGAGTAACAGCAGCAGTTTTCAGAGGAGAGGGGACAGTACCAGAGGTGAGGAGGTGTGAATTATATAGGTGATTAGAGGAGCTAGAGAAGGAAGTGTGGCTTTGACAAGGGCAGTGGGGAGTGGGTCGAGTTGACATTAGGAGGTTTTGGATTTATTGACAAGATTGGAAATCTGACTGACAGAAGGAAGAGTAAATGATGAGAAAGGGGTGTCAGATGTAGGAAATGGAATGGCAGGGGTATAGGTAGAGCAGAGAAGGGAGTGAGCTGTTGGTGAATAATTTGGATTTTTGTGATGAAGTGTGAGGCCGGGATATTGCAGAAATCAGATGAGTAGAGGTGTGATGGAACTGAGAAGGATTGGTGATGTTAGACATGAGAGAGAAAAGGATCTTGGAATTTCCTTCGTTAGAACTGATTAATCTGGAGTAATATGAAGATTTGGTTTTAGAGATGCAGTCTTTGTAGTGGAGAGTGTGCTGTGTGTACAAGTCTTTGTGAATACTTAGTCCAGTTTTATTGTAGAGTCTTTCGAGTTGGCGGCCTTTTGCTTTTAACTGTCTGAGAGTGGGGGTGTACCAGTGTGCAGTGTGAGTGAATGAGACAGATCTGGATTTGAGTGGAGCAAGTATATTGAGAATGTTGTGCAGGTGGATGTTGTAATGTGAGACAAGTTGATCCGGCGTTGTGAAACTGTCTGTACTTGGAAGGTTACTGATGTGAGAAGATAAAATGTCCAAATTTAAGTCCTTAATTTTACGGAAAGTTATGGTGCGTGAAGGGTTGTGTTTGGAAAGAGGAAGATTGGCATTAAATGTAAGGAGCAGATTAGATAAGAGAGGTGAGCAGTTAAATTCCCTGAAACCAGAAATAGGCATTCGTTTTTATTTATTGCATGTGCATTTACTAGTTGTTTTTTTTAATGTTTTATATGAAAACTTGAACCCAAACAAATGCATTTTGAATTTAACAAGAAGGAATAGTTTATTAATCCCTTGAGGGGAAATACAATTTTTTTCACTCAGTTGTTATAGATATACACATGCAGAAATAGGACCTATACACATGCATGAATGTATGCAGAGATGTCAGAGTTAGGGGACTGCCTGTCCAATACGATGGTGCCCTGAGCAGTTGGGGGTACAGTGCCTTGCTCAAAGGCAACTGCACTGTGCCCAGGAGGCAAATTGGCACCTCTCCAGCTACCAGTCCACACTCCATATTTTGGTCCAAGCTGGACTCAAACTGCCAACACTCCTGTTCTCAAGCCAAGTCCACATGGGCTAAGCTACTTCACTGACCCAGTTCATGTATCTAAATTACATATAAACCATCTTATACAGTGGAGCAATTCAATTACGATTCATTCATGTTTTTTTGCTAGTGTCATGTACCACTATGATGTGTCATGTACCACTATGAATGTCTTTTTGAAACACTAATTGTATACTACATATAAAACTTACATTCAGCATCCTGAAGACAGTCTTGCCAGAAAGCCAGTGTCCGGCACTCTTCTTGGAATGCATTACTCCCTCTTTCAGAGTGAATGATCTGGAAGAGATTCTCCACATCAGCTGCTGTTAAATCCTTTTCAATCTTCACGAAAAGACACTTCATCTGTAGAGGGTATCTCTGGAGAGCATCTAGAACACCTAGAGACATTAAGCCATCTTTGAACCTAATAAAAAGGAAACAAATTGTAATGTGTAGTTCATGTCACACTGGAAACTATCAAGAAAAAAAATAACATGAATTCTAGCCAAAGTAAACAATATAATCTGACTTACACCAGTGCACTATAAAAGGGAACTCTACAACCAACATTGAAAATTTTCATATACAGTGGTAACTACGGTGGCCGAGAGGTGCAAACCAAATTTACAAACTGTAAAACACTTTTATAAACTGTAAAACACTTTTACAAAGTTTGACACAAATTTACATTTTGCAAACCATTTTTACATATAAAACAAAATTACAAGTTCTGAAACAAATTTGCATTTCAGAAAACAATTTAACAAGTCGCGAAACACTTTTACAAATACCAAAACAAATTTACAAGCAAAATTTTACCGGAAAAGGAATGTCCCAACTGCGGGGTTTAACCGGAAGTGACGACGAGAAGCGGCCAGTACGAGAACTATTGATGGTGTTTATGGTGAAGCACGATGGACAGCGAGCGAGTGATGCTTTGCCCGTTTTGTGGGGAACATATGAGCCGATTAACGCGATTTTGTTTTTTGTGTGGTCGGTCTTTAGAGTTTTTAAAGGGCACAGACAAGACCGACAGACCGGAACACCGTGTAAACATGACATCATGTCCGCGATTACGGTGTACGAGTGTCCCTCATTAAAATATCTTATACACTGCTGCAGCATATCCGGTCTGTCGGTCTCGTCTGTGCCTTTTAAAAACTCTAAAGACCGACCACACAGAAACAGAATTTTACTTTTTTTCTTGCTTTTCCAGAATTACGTGACCTAATGATATATGTCGCACATAAACTGAAACGACCAACAGAAGAAGATTTCAACACTGAAACCACCCTTCATCCAAAGAGACACTGACAAACCACAAAGTCACACATACAGTACATACACATAATATATAGCCTAATGCATCTTATAGCATGGGTAATTTACACTTACTTAGAAATTTTACACAATGATTTAAAAAAATACTGTATAATATTGACAACATGGCAGCAGAAATGGATAAAGAGAATTAAACATTGTTGTGCCTTCACAATGGCCCATTTACAGTAGGTTGAAGCTTGCCTTTTGCTACTTAACTCTAGGCTAGACAATAAGTTATTGCTATCTTGGATTACAATTTAACTACTTAGATTTTATGTAATATTTTAGACTGACCTCTCACTTGCACTGGTATCCAAAGACTTTGAAATGGCTTCCTGGAGATCAGGGTCATCAGAGAGGTATTCTTCCTCAAATAGGTCAAGATATGTGCTTGACCTTTTTGACAAATGTATGATGTTTGTTTGTTGACACAGACAATTGCATTACCACAAGACTAGGAACTTCTGTGATGGTCTAATAACTTAAATGTTCTCAAATGAACAGTGATTTATTTAAAGATGTAATATATGACTGATTCACCAGCTTTCTCGCAACCACCAGGTCTGGAGTCACTGCATTGAGAAAGGGTTTCTTCCTGGAGGTGTGGACTCTGCTGAAGTTTAAAACAAGTGGCTCTGCTTTTACCCAGTGGCTAACGTCTAGTTGTCACGTATGCAATTAGCCTGCCTATGCACTACAATTCAAATGTAGCACACAAAGTCAACGTCCTGGCTCACGAGCACTCCCTCTGTTCACCAGTTGTTTAGGAGTTGCTCGGTCCATGAATTTCAACAACAGCGACTCCAGACCCTCTGTACAAAATGAAATGAAGTACGAGGGGGTGGTTTACTAGGCTAGGTTGTTGTTGCCATGTTTAACATGTCTGATATTTCTGTTGTTCGATGTGACTAATTAGTGAAAATTAAATGAAACTTTTTTCGACCGCAATTAAAACACATTAACTCTTTCCCCCTTGGACGCCTGCTAGGAACAACCCATACATATATTACTAGGGCTACCCATAGAGCATATTTGCACAAAAGAAAACGAATTTTCACAAGTGATTATAAATGATTTTCAGACTCATGAAATTTATGAAACACAGACATATTTGGTATCTCTGGAAACCTTAGACTCTGAACTATCCATTTATGGATGTTTAAATGTGATTCAACTCATTTACAGGTATATAACAGCTCACTGAAAATGAGAGTTTAACTGGTCAGGTGAAAAATAGAAAACAAAAAACTACATTCAGCATCTGATATTTACATGTTCTGAGCACTATATTCATTTAAAAAAAAAAAAAAATTACACATATATTTGTCAAAGTATTGAGACAGACTTCATATCACCAGATACAGTATAGACAGTGTACACCTGTTTGTACAGTCCCTGACAAAAGTCTTGTCGCTTATCCATTTTGTAGAAACAAAAGCTTATAACCTGACTTTAAATTAATTGATTGGTTTTAGAAATGTCTCATATGAAAGCTAAAACCCTCCCAAATTATGCTCAATATACTAAAATAAATTTGCTTCACTGAAGAAAGATTGATCATTTAATGAACACAGAAAGGTCAGATTTTGGCAAGACAAAAGTCTTGTCGCCTTGTCATATGATGCACCCAATCCTAGATTACAGCCTCACCTGTGATCAGTTACTGATCAATCAATTAGTGGGTGTGTATAAAAAGAACCCCAGCACACCAGACCTTCACATCAACTGCAACTTGACCTCTGACAACATGCCTAAGATCCACCCTGAGACCAAAGCGTTAATTATCAAGAGGCTGAAGACCAGATCCACTGCTGAGGTGGCTGACACCTTCAATGTGTCTCAGCGTCAAGTACAAGGAATAAGAAAAAGATCTGAAAAGACTGGAGATGTTTTTGACAAGCCCAGGTCCGGCAGATCCCGCAAGACAACTGCTCGGGAGGACAGTTTGTTGATTCGAAAATCCAAGGCCAGCCCTTTTTCCACTGCAGCAGAGCTCCACCAGGCCTGGTCGCCTCAAGTCCCTGTGTCAACCAGAACAGTTTGTAGAATTCTGTCTCGAAATGGCCTCCATGGTCGAATCGGTGCACAGAAACCAGCACTAAACAAAAGGTAATTAAAAAACCGTGTGGCATTTGCCAAGGCCCACAGCCTGCTAAAAGGATGGACACTGGAAAAGTGGCAGAAGGTGGATTTCTCAGATGAATCCTCGGTTGAATTACATCACAGCCGCTGCAAATATTGCAGGAGACCTACTGGAGCCCGCATGGATCCAAGATTCACCCAGAAAACAGTTAAGTTTGGTGGCGGAAAAATCATGGTCTGGGGTTACATCCAGTATGGGGGTGTGCGAGACATTTGCAGGGTGGAAGGCAATATCAATAGCCTAAAATATCAAGAAGTATTAGCTACCTCTTACATTCCCAACCATAAAAGGAGTCAAATTTTGCAGCAGGATGGTGCTCCATCGCATACTTTTATCTCTACATCAAAGTTCCTCAAGACGAAGAAGATCAAGGTGCTCCAGGACTGGCCAGCCCAGTCACCAGACATGAACATCATTGAGCATGTCTGGGGTAGAATGAAAGAGGAAGCATGGAAGGCAAAACCAAAGAATCTTGATGAACTCTGGGAGGCATGTAAGACTGCTTTCTTTGCTATTCCTGATGACTTCATCAACAAATTGTATGAATCATTGTCGAACCGCATGGATGCAGTCCTTCAAGCTCATGGAAGTCATACAAGATATTAAATATGGATCTCACAGCACCACTACTTAATTCACTGACGTTATGCAACATATTTTTGTATTTGAAGTAAATTATTTGTTCAATTTTCTGTAGGCGACAAGACTTTTGTCTTGCCAAAATCTGACCTTTCTGTGTTCATTAAATGATCAATCTTTCTTCAGTGAAGCAAATTTATTTTAGTATATTGAGCATAATTTGGGAGGGTTTTAGCTTTCATATGAGACATTTCTAAAACCAATCGATTAATTTAAAGTCTGGTTATAAGCTTTTGTTTCTACAAAATGGATAAGCGACAAGACTTTTGTCAGGGACTGTACCTGTTCTTTCTAAACAACTCGTTTTTTTCCATTTAGCTTATTCAACTCATTTCTATTTGCCATGAAGGAAATCTGAATCTTTTTTTCAATATAGAAACATCTTATAACATTTTTCAATATAGAAACATCTTATAACATCTGAAAGGCCTGATTCAGGTGTGGCTCACACCTGAGTTACACCTTTCAGGTCGTGAGTCAGGTGAATGTCACTCAGTTACACCTCAACTCAGTCCTCAGGTGGATGCAACTGCTGGAAACAGTCAATGCACATGTGTGTACTGCATGCTGTACAGCCATATAGTTTCATGTAGCAGCTTTTGCACCTACGGTGTTTTCATCAGTGGGCATCCAGTATTTGTCAGCTTGGCCACTTTCTCGTGCGCAGAGCGCCGCGTAAGCGTTTAATCCTGTAGCAATTTTGTCATACATCTCATCATGGAAAAAAAAGACTGAAATATTTCAATGGGATAGCCTCAGCAACATACAGATTTCGGGGCAATTTCGGTCCATCGAGTATAAAGTCCCCGATAGTTTGTTCAGATATCACAGGACTCCATGCAGACGCATCACTGGCATTCTCATCTTCGTAAGTTTCACTCTCCGAAATTCCGTCGCTGTCACTGTTTTCCACTGAGTAATTAAGTTCATCATCACTTTGAAATCCACAAAAGTCAGAGTCAGAGTCACTTTCTCCAAAATTATCCATAAAATACGCCCGCTCCTCATCGCTACAAAAACTATGAGCTGCCATCTTGCCATTGCTTGCGTTTCGTGTTTTGTTTTTTCCAGAAGCTACAATCGTCACTATTTCGACTAACTTCGGAAAAAATCGGCAAAAATGTATCCTTGAATCGTATTGGTCAGCCCAGTATGGGTTGTGATCGCCCCCACCTGTCACAGCCTTTGTTACGTGTGGAAAAACCGGAACCTGTTCTAATGGTCGTCAAATCACATCTTTAGTGATATGACGGAGGTGTCAAAACACGTCATTAAGGGTCGTCAAATGTTGTCTTTATGGGGGAAAGAGTTAAATTATTTCCTTACCTCTTCTGTCTTGGGCCCTTTCGTGTATAGGGACGCAGGTTGTAGATAGGGGCAGGTGCCTCCTGTGAGGGCACAGGCATGTCTCTTGGAAAGTTAGCCTGATGTCTGCCTCTGTTGAATAAAGCATGCATTTCTTGGTCCGTAGAGCGGTGTAAATTAACGTTGGTATTTTGGCTGGTAAAATGGCAGACATTTGCAAGCGTGTTAACTGCATCTTCGTTGCCCAGTATTGCTGCAACTAAATTTTTGGCAGTGTCGCTCATGGCAAGCCTCCTCTAGCTGCATCATACCAACTGACATCGGAAACAAAAGATGGCGCCAGTGCCGCCATGACGTCAGTTTCATTCAATATATTCAAGCATTCATTCAATATATTCAAGTTTCATTCAATATATTCAGGTTTTATTCCATATATTAAAACATTAATTCCATATATTCAAACATTCATTCCATATATTCAGGTTTCATTCAATATATTCAAACATTCATTCCATATATTCAGACATCCATTCAATATATTCTTTAATTTCCTAAACGGCATGCCATAATATATATATATATATATATATATATATATATATATATATATATATATATATATAGTGTATTAATATTCTACAAAAATACATATATTTCTATTTGTGTTGACTTGCATTTATTTTTGGAAATAATTAAAGTCCAAGATTACTGGTGGGAGGCTCACCACCTATAAATTGCTAAATTGTTGTTGCTTTGACTAGAATATTCCACATATTCCAATTATTTAAACATATGTGTCTTTCATTTATACAATTACAGGCATTTTTATGGCCAAAAAAGAATTAGTTTTGGTGGAGTTACCTTTTGTAATTTTCTTGATAGTTCCATGGAGAAAAACTTACATAGTGTCAATCAAAAATGATGAAATATGTGTGTTCATTAAATAGAGGGCCTGTACCACTGTCACACAATTAAACACAGTTCTCTGTCTCTTGCAGTGAACCTCAGGGATGTGTTATAGCTTCTTTTGTCTTTTATAATTACGTAAAAAATGAGACAGTAGTACGAATTTTTTTTTTATTTTATTATTATTCATTGAAAGAATAGTTTAATTTATTAATGAGTTTGTCAGTGGTTCATTTATCGTCATTCATGAGTTTATGTTAATATATTTCTCTCCAACCTTTCCCTCAGTGAGAGCTACTTTTACAAAACAAAAATGGCAGAGAGCTGCTCCTAATGTGATTAATCACGTTTCAATTATTCTGAGTCATATGAATTATTCCTAAATCCTTTGGGGAGATACTTGGAAGGAGCTGGAGAGACACTGATAGCTCCAGAGGCACAGGTTGGACACTCACACTGATATTTACATTAAAATAAAGATTTGTAAACTTACATTAATCACGAATGTTTGACTAAACCAATCTAAGATCAAATACCGACTAATTAGGGTTGACTTTTCACATGTCTTTAGCAATATATGTTAGAAATATATGTTTGTTTAAACTTTACTTATCTATTGAAATATTTTCTTTATGAATGTATATATATATATATATATATATATATATATATATATATATATATATATATATATATATATATATTTTTTTTTTTACAGTTATCTAAAGTATCACATTAATACTTATTGAAGTGAGCGCAGCTGCAGCTCAGTTCAGTTTCACTTCACTCTGAGGTTTTTGTATGAGTCTTTTTCACTGTGTGAACTGATCATAACGGGAAGCATCAAATTCACCCTTACAGTAATACACAGTGTAATCTTCAGACTGAACTCCACTGATGGTCAGAGTGAAGTCAGACCCAGATCCACTGCCTGAAAAACGACTGGGGACACCTGAGGCTCTGTTAGATGTTTGATAAATGAGGAGTTTAGGTTTCTCTCCATCTCTTTGTTGGTACCAGTATAAATGGTTATTGTTATACACATTCACACTGGTGGTACAGCGTATGTTGGCGGTGTCCCCCAGGGCGGCCCTCACTGCTCCAGCCTGACTCACTCTCACCTCTCCTCTGGACTCTGAACACACAAACACAAAGCACCTGATGGTTTAGTCTGGTTGGTCTCAGAGGGACGGATGTGGACAGAGGACAGCAGTGGGACTCTTTGGACTTTACCTGTGAAGCAGCAGCAGAGGACAGTCCACATGAGGTCATGTTGGTGATGAGGAGGCCGTATGTGGCTTGTGTTGTCATGAAGGACAGCTGCCAGTGCTCCAGAGTGCACCTCTCAGGACTATAAAGTGTCCCACTGGACCATGCAGCTGTTCATGCAAAGTGTTTGTCTATGGAAATGAGGCTCCCACACAGACATGGAGCGGACTGAACAGCTGCAGGGTCTGTGTCATCAGAATCAAAGCAATATTGTTTCCTGTTGTATTTTAAAATTTAATGCAGATTTGTATAATGTTATTTCCTTGTATATCTTTATTAATTTGATATTTACTTTATTAATAGTATGTTGAAGCATTTTATTTTAAATTATATTCATAAAATATTGTAATTTTTATATTTTTATATTTTTTTCCTAATAAAAAGTAAAATAAAGTCTTTCTGTTTCTGAGTAAGAACATTGTCAGCTCCTTCTGAACAGTGTGTCCAGTTTAAATCTATAAATGTCAGCTGTTTGTCAGTTGTTTACCAGTCTCTGTACAGCTGAATGGTTTTGTGGCGCTCTCTGAGCGGCTGCAGGTTTTTGTACGACCACTCCATGAGTTTGTATCACTGTGGTACACGTTCGGTGGAGGAACCAGACTGGAGCTCAACTGTAAGTCATCTCTTTATGTTCACTTTAAATGATACTTTGATTCTGTCTGTTTTTCATCTGTATGTTTCTGAAGCCTGAGTTTATTTGATTTCTTACATTTATGGATGTTTTCTTCAAATGTCCAACAGCTTCTTGAGGACCCATGCCTTCTTATTATCCCCCAGAAATGTACAAACTTAAATACAAACATTTCTCTGGATCTGTTTGCAGGAAAGTTTTACAGAAAACTTATTTTCTGAGCATTTTGTTTCCTAAAGTAAAGATTTAAAGTAAGTAAAGTTAATATTTAGTTTCACATTTATTATAACCTTTTTGATGGTTATTTTTAATTCATTTATCAGGACATTCTTGATGCACATTTTGATTTCTCTGTAATAATCAAAATATGAAAAAAATATGTGATTTCATGGTCAAAGTCTGGGGACTTTTCTCAATTTATCTTTAGCTCTGAAACTTTTCTGTCGTTCAGCTTCAGTGGTGCCATTCATTCAGAGTTCTGTTTTCAGTTCAGATTAAACCTAACATTTCTTTTAAGAAATTAATTATTTAATAATTAAAAGGAATTAATTAATATTTTTTTGAAATATTATGTATTGAAATATGTGTGTGTTTGTGTGTGTGTCCACAGTGGGCCGAGTGGAGCCCAGCCTCTGGGTGCTGCCCCCCTCCAGAGAGGAGCTGGCCCAGGGGAAGGCCACCCTCGTGTGCCTGGCCAACAAGGGCTTCCCGTCAGACTGGAGCGTGTCCTGGAAGGTGTCCGGTGGCGGTGCGGGCGGGGAGCAGAGCCGGAGCCCCGCGGTGCCGCAAAAGGACGGCCACTACAGCTGGAGCAGCAGCCTGACGCTCCCCGCACAGCAGTGGAGGGAGGGGGGCGTGGCTGTGAGCTGTGAGGCCAGCCAGGGCTCCCAGAGTCCAGTGTCCCACACACTGAGCACACTGCAGTGTTCCCAGGACTGACACAGTCACTGGGATCAGCCTGCAGAGCGCCCTCTGCTGTCAGCTCACGACTCTACAGCTACAGCTACACTTCACTTACTGCAGCACAGCACACAGGTCTCTGTCCCAACTGGAGCTTCTGCTGAAAATAAAGCGCTGTGCATCAAAAGCATCTTTGTGTCTTTACATTATTTCAGTGGAATTGTTCATTTTTTCTATCACAGACTTTAGTGTTTTGAATAAATGTAGGTTTGAGGTCAGGTTATGAGGGTTGGCTTTTCGTTCACTTGCTTCATATGTGTATTTATAAATCCTGAATGCTGTGAATAAATCCATGAATATATTATTCAGGGAGATGTGACAAATCTTTGTTTCAGGGTAAGCACAGTTCAGTTTGTCCCTGAGAGTCTCTGAGAGTGGAAAGAAAGGAAGCTTTGATTTCAATATTTAGCTGCTGTTCATTTATTCTTACATTTTTTTACATAATGCACCATCTCTGTAATGGATAATTATTCATTATTACTGAAGTGGTAATGATCTAGACGGAAACTGGTGTATAAATAAGATTTTATAGATTTGTGTTATTTCCCACTCCACTTGAATAATGCTCTTAGCTTGTTCATTTAGCTCTCATTCTGAATTCACTGAGGTTAGGCCTTTAAGCCAGTCAGTTTTGTTGGAGAGGATGGTATTTTAGATATATTCTAAAAGTTCTTTTTTTTTTTTTTTTTTTTTTTTTTTAACTTCTGTGAACAACTAAATAAAATGACCAAATAAATAACAGTATCTGCAGCATCTGTGTCAAACTCAGTCAAGTGTGAACAGTTTCAGTTCAGTCTGAGGAGGTTTTTGTACGAGTCTTTTTCACTGTGTGAACGGGTAGCTGCTATACTGCTGACAGTAATAAACTCCTGCATCTTCAGCCTCAAATCCACTGATGGTCAGAGAGAAGTCAGATCCTCAACCACTTCCACTGAAACGACTGGAGACTCCAGAGTGACGAGTTGTAGCATAACGTATGAGGAGCTTTGGAGGTTCTGTGCCTTTCTGAAGATACCAGGCGAGCCACTGATTGACACTTGAACTTGTCTGACACCTGAGAGTAACTGAGGCTCCTTTGTCCACAGCTGCAGCTTTAGGAGTCTGAGTCAGGCTGATTTCTCCTGAAGAAGCTGAAAAACAGAAGAAAAATTATTGAGGCAGACCCCGCAGGTGTCCAGGGGAGCAGTGCTGTGACCCAGATGTCCTCACCCTGAACCAGGAGCCCCAGGGCCAGCAGGAACAGCTGCAGGGACATCAGGCTCATTGTGTTGTTGGTGTGGGAGTGGCTCTGAAGGGCCCGCACAGACACTGAGCAGCACTGGGCTCTTAATGGCTGGAGCAGAGAGGCAGCACACATATGCAAAGTCACACAGTCAGAGGAGACAGGCACACAGCTCACACTACTGCCCCCTACTGGCCACTACTGACCACTGTTGACCACTACTGACCACTACGGACCTCTACTAACCACTACTGACCACTTCGTCATACGATAAGATAAGATAAGATAATCCTTTATTTGTCCCACAATGGGGAAATTGCAGTGTCACAACGCAAGGTTCAGAAACAGTAGGAAAATAAGAGCATGCCATTTGTTATCATGGTTGAAGGGACACACTTCTGTCTATCAGACAAACAGTGATGTGTGTAGATAAATGATATCAAGTCCCTCAGGGGTCAGTCTGAGGACTCCTACTCTTCTTACTTTATGTCCATGACCTGCCTAGAGTTTGCCAAAATGTGGACTCAAGATGTGATTATGTATGACACTTCTCTCTTCTTCACACAAGCTCAAAGTGCCCATGAGGCTGCTCTTCCACTCTCTGTAGCTTTAGATGGTTCACAAAATGCGAGTGATTCATGTCTTGGGCCTAGTTGGGCCTAGGACTCAGTATAATATAAGTTTGTGCAATGTAAGTCAGTGCAATATAAGGGTGTGTGTATTTTATTATTATTATTATTATTATTATTATTATTATTATTATAATCCTGTATTTATCCCTGTAGGGAAATGCTCCTCTGCATTTACCCATCCTTATTCAGGAGCAGTGGGCAGCACATCTTTCAGGCACTTGGGGACCCATCTCCATGATCTTGTTGCTGGTTTTGGTCAGGACCTCAGCTGGAAGATTTTTACCTATGGAGCATGTTGATTGGGGGAAACTGGAGTGCCCGGAGGAAACCCACCCAGACACGGGGAGAACATGCAAACTCCCCGACCCGGGCATCGAACCCGGAACCTTCTTGCTGTGAGGCGTGAGTGCTCACCACTCAGCCACTGTGTCACCTTTTTTTTTTTTTTAATTTAAAAAAAATGCGTTCCTCACCTTCCACGGTGGTTGGTCTCTCTCACCCTCATCAGCTCGGGCCCTCTACCAGAGGCCTGGGAGCTTGAGAGTTCTGTGCAGTATTTTTGCTGTTCCTAGTACTGCGCTTTTCTGGACTGAGATGTCTGATGTTTTTCCGGGTATATGCTTTAGCCACTCTTCCAGTTTGGGGGTTACAGCCCCGAGTGCTCCGATTACCACGGGGACCACTGATGCCTTCACCTTCCAGGCCTTCTCCAGCTCTTCCTTGAGCCCCTGGTATTTCTCTAGTTTCTCATGTTCCTTTTTACGGATATTACCATCGCTTGGTATTGCAATGTCCACCACCACGGCTTTGTTCTGTTGCTTATCCACCACCACTATGTTTGGTTGGTTTGCCATCACCATTCTGTCAGTCTGTATCTGGAAGTCCCATAGGACCTTGGCTCGCTCATTCTCCACAACCTTCGGGGGTGTTCCCCACCTTGACCTTGGGGTCTCCAGCCCGTACTCTGCACAGATGTTTCTGTACACTATGCCCGCCACTTGGTTGTGTCGCTCCATGTATGCTTTCCCTGCCAGCATCTTACACCCTGCAGTTATGTGCTGGACTGTCTCAGGAGCCTCTTTGCACAACCTACACCTTGGGTCATGTCTGGTGTGGTAGATCTGGGCCTCTATTGCTCGGGTGCTCAAGGCCTGCTCCTGTGCAGCCAGGATGAGGGCCTCTGTGCTGTCCTTCAGACCAGCCCTCTCCAGCCATTGGTAGGATTTCTTGATATCAGCCACTTCAGTTATGTTTCAGTGGTATGCCCCATGTAGGGGCTTGTCCTGCCATGATGGTCCCTCCAGCACCTCTTCCTCTAAGCTCCACTGTCTGAGGCATTCCCTGTCCTTGATGTACTTATGGATTTTGGATGTTTCATCCTGGACAGTGGTTCCCACACTCACTAGTCCTCGGCCTCCTTCCTTCCGGCTCGCGTACAGTCTCAGGGTGCTGGATTTGGGATGGAACCCTCCATGCATGGTCAGGAGCTTTCGTGTCTTAACGTCTGTGGTCTGTATCTCCTCCTTTGGCCAGCTTATGATTCCTGCAGGGTATCTGATCACTGGCAGGGCGTAGCTGTTTATTGCCTGCGCCTTATTCTTGCCATTGAGCTGCTTCTTAGGACTTGCCTTACTCGTTGCAGGTATTTGGCCGTAGCCACTTTCCTTGTTGCCGCTTCAAGGTTGCCATTTGCTTGTGGGATACCAAGGTACTTGTAACTGTCCTCAATGTCTGCTATTGTTCCCTCTGGGAGTGAGACCCCCTCTGTGTGGACTACCTTCCTTCTCTTTGTCGCCATCCTACCACATTTCTCAAGCCCAAATGACATTCCAATGTCTGTGCTGTAGATCCTGGTGGTGTGGATCAGTGAGTCGATGTCTCGCTCACTCTTAGCGTACAGCTTGATGTCATCCATGTAGAGGAGGTGGCTGATGGTGGCCCCATTTCTGAGTTGGTATCCATAGCCAGTGCGGTCAATGATTTGGCTGAGGGGGTTCAGACCTATGCAGAACAGCAGTGGGGACAGTGCGTCTCCTTGGTATATGCCACATTTGATGGACACTTGTGCAAGTGGCTTGCCATTGGCTTCAAGGGTGGTCTTCCACAACCGCATTGAGTTTGCAATGAACGCCCTTAGAGTCCGACTGATATTGTACAACTCCAAGCTCTCAGTGATCCATGTGTGTGGCATTGAGTCATAGGCTTTCTTGTAATCAATCCAGGCAGTGCACAGGTTGGTCTGACGGGTTCTGCAGTCATGGGCGACTGTTTGGTCAACCAGGAGTTGGTGTTTGGCTCCTCTGGTTTTGCCAATGCCCTTCTGTGCTGTGCTCATGTATTGATCCATGTGCCCGCTTATCTTAGCCGCAATGATGCCTGACATGAGCTTCCATGTTGTGGAGAGACAGGTTATTGGCCGATAGTTGGATGGGACCGTACCCTTTGAAGAATCCTTCAGGATCAGGATCGTACGCACTTGTGTTAGCCATTCAGGGTGAGTCCCATCCCTTAGCAGCTGGTTCATTTGTGCTGCCAGGCGCTCGTGGAGAGCAGTGAGCTTCTTTAGCCAGTACGCGTGGATCATGTCAGGGCCAGGTGCTGTCCAGTTTTTCATGCCTGAGACTCTTTCCTGAATGTCTGCCACTGTGATGGTGACTGGATCTTGTTCAGGGAGGTTGCTGTGGTCTTCCCTCAGAGCCACCAGCCACTGTGCATCGGTGTTATGTGATGCCTCCCTCTCCTATATGCCTTTCCAGTACCTTTCAGTCTCCAGCCTTGGGGGGTCTGCTCTGGTGTTATTCCCCTGCCATTGATCGTACACTTTCGCAGGTTGTGTTGCGAAGAGGCGGTTTATTCGTCTGGCTTCATTTTCTCGCGTGTACCTCTTTAGGAGGCTGGCTAAGGCTTGCAGCCTTTGCTTGGCAGTTTCGAGTACTTCAGGTATGGGCATCTGGCTGTACCTCCTGGGTACTTGCTTTTTCATCGCACCTTTGACAACTGGCTCACTTCTCTCTGCGCTTCCTTGATTTTGGCCTCTAACCATCTTTTCCATGGTGGGTATTGTCTCTCATGGCTCCCATGGTTGCTCTTATAGCCCAGCACCTCTAGGATCACTGCTGCTGAAGTGTATATCAGCTCATTGGTTTCAGTGATGGTTGTGGTAGGGATCGCTCTCAGTGCTGCATTCACATCTTCTAGGAGACTTTCAGATGGTACTTAACTTAGCCTCTGTAACTGGCGTCGGGGTTGCCTTGTGTTCATTCGGGCCATGATCTTATCTTTCAGGTCAGTCGCTGCCTCGTTCAGCGTGATACTTATTGGGGCTTCGTACCCAATCTCTGGTTGGGGAGTTGGTGTTAACTCCCCTCTGACCTGGCGTCATGGCTCCCCCTTGCCGTAGCATTTGTGTTGTACGTTGTCAATCTCTAGTTGTGATAGCAGTTGCCGTTTGTGGATGTTGGAACACTGAGCTACTAGTTGTTTGGCCGTTAGCTTGGACTGTGGGTTTGGAAGTAACCATTTCTCCCACATCCTGTTCATGTAACCCCTCTGACTAGGGTTACTGGAGTAGTAGCATTCCAACAGAGCCTTGTTCTCGCATCTCGCCCATTTCTGCCTTCTTGTTCCAGTAGCGTGTGTGTAATATAAGGGTGTTTGTAATATAAGTGTGTGTGTCATATAAGTGTGTGTGTAATATAAGTGTGTGTGTAATCCAGTAGGACTCTCATTGTGTGTCACTCTCCAGCTTAATGAACATGTTGTAAATGTGTGTAGTCACATGACACTGTCAGCACTGTTCTTGTCCTTGTTCACTGCCTTGTCCAGCTCTACGTAGTGTGTGTAAATAGTGTGTGAAGATGTTTGATTGTGTTTCACATCAGCCTGCAGAGGCTCTGCACATGGACATTACAACAATAATTATATTTGTCTAAATGTTTTTGTTTGTTTGTTTTACATTGTTCATTATTTTCTTAAATAAATAATGACAACTATGAAGAGCAGAGCTGGAGCAGAGACAGCACACATATACAAAAGATCAGACCAAAGCTGAGGTCTACACATGTTCTTTCAATAGTTCTGTTTTGGTTTTACTGCAGCAGAACCACAGAAAAAAAATACAGACCTGTAATGACCTGATTTTTGGTGTGTGTGTTTTATTTATTTATTTTATTTATTTTTTTTTTTACATAAACTATTTTAGACATAAAAATAATAAATGAGGATTATATGTTCGGAAGTCAAATGTCCATATGTTTTTACTTGTTGGTATGATTGTATTTATATAGCACAGTACAGTACATAGAATAAAATCATGCAATCGCAAATATGTACAAAGTCAGTGAAAAACAGAATTAAACTCAACCAAAAGCTTGTAAGGATCCAAAGGTTTAAATCTAGTTTGAAACACAGCAGCAGAGTCAGTGTTTGTGATGGTAGTTGGCAGAGAGGTACTTTTGGACGAGAACTAAAATTTCTGTCTTGTCATTCAGTTGGAATTTTATGTTTTGATTTGTTTGTATTGTGATTTTAATGCCTTTGTTATTCTGTAAAGCATTTTGAATTACTGTGTGTACAAATTGTGCTATACAGATAAAGAACATTTGGGTTCATCCAGGTTTTGATGGTGGAGACAGAGTTTCAAAGGTCATTCAGAGGGTTCAGATTGGAGAGTGAGACAGAGATATGTAATTGAGTAACATCAACATCTGAGTGGTAAGAAACATCATGGACGTCAGAGGCAGCATATAAATCCGGGATATTCAACTAAATTTTCAGGAGGTCCAGTTAGAGAAAATCTCCTCAAGCAGAGGCCCGGGACATTATCTTTTCTAACTTGCGTTCAGATTGTGATACAGAAGTAGCCTAGTTTTATCAATGTCTGAATGTAGGAACAATAGACTGTCAAATCAACGAAAATACAAGTTAAAAACATTTCAACAAAATGTATTGTTAACACTGAAACACACCGTAGGGTAGGCCTACATTAGATATAGGGCTGCATTTTTAAAAGAATTAGAGAAAATAAATAAAATGGCTAAATTGTGCATCTTAAAACAAAGTGCTTAATTACAGAAAAAAAATAGCAGCACCTTGAGTTTCCCTTTTTCTTTACCTTTCACATCTCGACTTAACAGTCTCAGTAATTTTTTCAACAAATACAATATCTCAAAACATCTTAACAGTTTCTCTTTCTTTCCCCCTTATATTCCACTTCTCCACTTTCTGTTGTTCAGTGAGAGAATTGGCTAAGTAGCATCATGTGGGCGGCTTAACTCGCACACGATTGGTTTGTATGTTCCATTGATGGTCCATTAATACAGTGCTAAGGCCGCCACACACTACAGGATTTTTCAGTGTTACGATTTTTAAACGTGCGGCGAAAAGCGCACACCACAGACACAAGGACAATCTCATGAGACTTAAAATCTCCGATCACAAAGACTGCAGCAGGATATGTCTGCGGACCACAGGCTGTAAAGTTGTGAGCGCACCTCGTGTCAGCTGTTTCCTGTCTACAGTAAAACCACTCGCACTGAGACTCTTAAGTGTTCAAAGATCAGAGTACTGCACTTCTAGTTTAGATACAAGTCAAAACTGTGTTATTATTATTTGTGAAATGTGGTACAATACTTCAGATACATGATTTTAAAGCATAAAAGGATAAAGTCCACAGGAAGTAGAGTCACTATCACTAATCTGTAGCTTCACCTCGATCCGTGCGCTGTGTGGATGTAAACAGACAAACGTGAGGAACGACTCTGGACTTTTTACTTTTAAAGAACACCTCAAACTGGATTAATAGTGTGGTTTTGTGGACTGGATGTCATTATTTGAGGAGAACAAATTCTATGGATAATGTGGATGGGATGTTGCACTTTAAATTTACCACTTTACGAGAGGTGAGTAATAAAGTCTTCTCATTATTTTCACTATACCCTGAGTTTGTATCTTGTGTCTCTGTGTCCGTCACTGCTCGGCCCCTGACTCTCTGTTTTATCGGCTGTTACCATAGCGTTGCTGATGTTTAGCAGTTATGATCAGAAGAGAAGCAAATCGCAGCCAAAATCAGGCAAATTCTCCTGTGGTGTGTGGTGACCTTAAAGTTTAGAGAAAAGCTGTAACGTTACCACTTAAAATTAAATCGCCCCGTCAAAATTAAAAGTAATTTAATAATTTGTTAACTATCGGTCCGAGTACGTATGGGATGGCGTCTGGGTCTGCCTGTTAGTGGCCCCTGATTTACATTGTTCCACATTTTCCACTACTAACCACTAGAGGGAGCAGAGCTGGAGCAGAGACAGCACACATATAAGAACTCACAGTGACCTTTGACCTTTTGACCAGATCCTAAAATGGTTCATGGCCTACACACGTTCTTTCAATAGTTTGGTTGTACTTTTACTGAAACAGAACCTCAAAAACAGGGTTCTTCCCTGTCACATCCGGTGAGTTGTTTTCGGCTTACGTGCTGTGTTACGTGCTGTGTGTTAGACTCTCTCTACCTTTTGTCTCTACTTTTTGTCTCAATCCACGAACTTATCCCAAATTAATTTGCTCTCCACCATACCAGCTCTAGTCGATTGGTCTTTAATCCATTCGTAGTACATCTAGTCTCAATAGTTTGTGGATTCAAAGCACCTATACTCTCGTTCCAGCCTGAGTTAGCCTAGCTTGTTAGCCTAACTTGTTAGCATCATGGCTGGGCCTTCTAGCACCGCTACTGCGCTGTCCTGCTCAAGCTGTCATATGTGGAGTGAGAACCCTTGCTCTTTCACTGACGATAGGCTTAGTTGCGTGAAGTGTAGTGTAGTGGTAGCTTTGGAGGCAAGGGTTACTGAGTTAGAAACGCGGATCCGCTCATTGGAGGCCTTTAGACCCAGCTATAGTCAGATTGTAACGTCAGGGAGCGCGGACCGCGTCAGAGCTAGGGCTGCTAGCGTTAGCCAGCCTAGCTCCCCAGTGACCTCCCCGCAGCTGGGAGAAGACCAGGATCGATTTGTGACAGTTCGGAAGAAGCATAGCGCTACACGCCACCCGGTAGTGCACCAGGAGCTCCCCGTCACAAATAGGTTTGCCCCTCTCAGCGGCGACACACCCGCTACTTGGACTCGTGAGACTCTAGTGATTGGAAGCTCTATAGTTAGAGACGTGGAGCTGCCAGCGGCATCAGTTAGGTGTTATCCGGGGGCCAGAATGGGTGACATCGATGGAAACCTTAGGCTTCTTAGAAAGAGTAGGCAGAGGTACCGTCGAGTCGTGATTCACGCAGGCGGTAATGACGCCCGGCGGAGACAATCAGAAGTTCTCAAATTGCAGGTACAGGCTGTGTGTGAATTGGCAAAGTCGATGTCGGAGACTGTAATATTTTCTGGCCCTCTACCCTGTCGTGTCAATGCTGAACTGTACAGCCGACAGTCAGCATTTAACTGCTGGCTTTCTAGTTGGTGCCCCCAAAACAATGTAGTTTTTGTCGACAATTGGAGTGCGTTCGAGGGGAAGCCCGGGCTCATACGCAGGGATGGTGTCCATCCGACTTCAGCAGGCACATCTCTTTTAGTCAGAAATTTGACCGATAGTCTTAGTCGCCTAAAGTGACAGGGAAAAAGTGAGTCCCGGGCGCAGAGGAGAGTTAGTGGAAAATCCTGCTCCTCTGTTACTGACGCTAGGCTCTCGCCCGCTCTGTCACAAATCAAGTATTCAGAACCTAGTCAGATAGAGACTGTGTCTGTCCCCCGAAAAAATAAAAATAAAATTAAAAGACCAAAAAACTTAATACAAATACCAACTCGTGATACTAGTCAACCTCTAAATAAGTCTTCTGCCATCAGTTAAGTGTTTCCTAACCCAACTTAGACAGCGAGCTTAACACTAAAATGGCCCCAGAAATGACAGGATGCAGGATGCCTTTATGTCCGAAGACCATTTCTTATTCTTTCTTTTTTTGTAAAACTGTAAAACAGATACAAGAAATATATCAGTATTAATGTACAGGAATTAGCACGTAAGCTAATTAAAGTGAACATGTGGTTACTAGTGTATAACACAGCTAGCATTACCATTAACTTGTTCTCAGTAACAGTGAAACGTTTTTATACATGAATTATCTGAACATAAAATATCCCAGCAAATAACACAGTAAGTACAGCACATTTTGGTCACATGTAACTTACAGATTATATCTTACCAAGGCTTCCCAAGAAGATCACACAGAGAGGTGCGTTTTTGCTAACTTGTCTGCTGCTTACAGGTGGAGCCCGCTAGATGGCGCTGCCACGAACAAATTTATTACAAAAGAAGAACCCAAAAAGTAAAATAGCAATGACAATGTTGACCTCTACTGGAGAAACAGAGGATAACAGTAGTATTGAACATAAATGCACTCAAACCAATAGGATTGTATTGTATTACAGAAATGAGGGACAGAATACTCCCCGCCTGACATCTGTAAGATGTCACCCAGAAACTAACTTAGCTTATATTAGAACTTAGATTGCAAAAATAAAAGTCAATGCAATGAGAACCTTACGTACTGTCCTTAGACACCAACAAAACAACCTGACTAATAGGTCGCAAATAACATCTGTGTTCACCCTTGCGGAAAATCTTAACCTCTATTTTCCTGACATGGCCATCAGCACTGGGAAAGGTTTTCGTTACAAGTCCAAGTGGCCAGTCATTTCTGTGTTCAAGGGACTCTTTCAACAGAACTACGTCTCCGCTTTGTAAGTTGTTTTTTACTGCTTTCCATTTGCGGCGTTGTTGAAGCCCTGTAATGTATTCCTTTTGCCATCGGCTCCAGAAAACGTTGGCCAGGTGTTGTACACGCCTCCACTGTGCCCTGAACATGTCACAGTTTTCAAACTGACCTGGTGGTACCGGTGGAGTGCCAACTTTTTGCGTGAGTAACATGGCAGGGGTAAGAATGGCTGGGTAGTTCGGATCTGTGGAAACTGTTGTGAGCGGACGTGCATTTACTATTGCTGTCACTTCAGCCATTAATGTTACTAGAGTCTCATGTGTGAGCTTTGCATTTTTCATTTCAAGGAACATTGCATCTAAGATTTTGCATGTGACCCCTATCATCCGCTCCCAGGAGCCTGCCATATGAGAGGCGTGTGGAGGATTAAACTGCCACTTACAGCCAGAGTCACTGAGAAAGTTGTCGATTTCGTTATTGTGGCAGCCCTGTTTGTTAATCTGTAGCTCCTTACAAGCGCTCACAAAGTTGGTCCCACAGTCTGATCTTAGAAGTCTAACAGGACCCCTGATAGCGAAGAAACGACGCAGTGCATTGATGAATGAAGATGTGTCCATTGATTCAATAACTTCAATGTGTATGGCACGAGTGCTCATACATGTGAATATGACTGCCCACCTTTTTGTATCTGCCTGACCACCTCGTGTTTTTCTGCCTGTGACACGCCATGGCCCAAATACGTCAAGGCCTACATGTGTGAAAGGAGGGTCTGTGGATAATCTGTCCTCTGGTAGGTCAGCCATGATCTGCTCTTGTTGTTTGCCTCTTAGTCTGCGGCATGTGACACATTTGAATAGTACACTGCTTATTGCTCTTTTGCCCCCTACAATCCAAAAACCTCCTGCCCTGACAGTGCCTTCAGTGAAATGTCTGCCTTGGTGGCGCACCTTTTCATGAAAGTGTCTTATTATGAGCTGGGCTAGGTGGTGCTTTCCTGGAATGAGAATGGGGTTTGTTTCATGTGAAGTTAACTGGGCTCTATTTAGCCGCCCACCCACTCTTAGGATACCGTTAGTGTCAGTGAATGGGTTCAGTTTGCTTAGTGAACTTGAGTTTTTTAAAGGCGCCCCTTGTTGGATTTGCTTTATTTCCTCTGAATAAACTTCTCTTTGGACAGTGCGAATGACTGTGATTTTGGCTTGGTTGAGTTGGTTTTCATTTAAATGTTCTCTGCATTTGTGCCAGCCGCGACAGGTACTTTCTGGACTGCTTTTGAATGACTGGACAGTGTGTTGGAGTTTGGAAATGGCTTTAAGTAACACGCTCCAACTGGAAAACCTCTCGAATCTTGCACTACCTAGCTTGTCTTTTGGCAGAGTAGTGGCACAGATAGTAACCTCGGGACGCAGTTCATGGTCAGTCTCTAGATCTACAAGATCAAATATTTGAGTCTCTATTCGACTTTGCTCCGGCTCACTGAGGAAAGCGGGCCCACTGAGCCATGTGGAGTTAGAGAGCTGCTCAGCGGGTAATGCTCGTGTCGCATGATCAGCTGGATTTAGGTGAGTGGGCACATAATGCCACTGGTGAGCTTGTGTGAAACGCCTGATGCGCTCTACTCTATTGTGGACATACACGTAAAAACGCCTCTTTTTGTTTGAAATGTAACCAAGCACTACTTTAGAGTCTGTGAAAAAGCTCACCTGATCAGCAGTGATGTCTAGCTCTTCTAGAACTAGCTCCGCAACCTCAACAGCCAACACTGCTGCACAAAGTTCAAGTCTTGGTATGGTGATGTCCGGTTTAGGAGCGAGCCGTGCCTTGCCGAGAAGAAAGCCCACCTCACTGTGTCCATCCGTATTTGTGAGCTTGAGGTAGGCGACGGCACCCACGGCTTTGATGGATGCATCACAGAAGACAATGATCTCTTTTCGTTGAGCTGCAGACAGTGGTATTGAGGTGTACATTCTAGGGATTTCGAGTTGTTGCAGATGCTTGAGAGAATCTTTCCACTGCTGCCACTGCACTAGTTTCTCTTGAGGCAGTTCGGTATCCCATTCGCTAATGTTACTGGAAATGTCTCTTAGTATGTTTCTGCCTTCTACAATGACAGGGATGGCAAACCCGAGGGGATCGTACACACTATTAATAACTGATAGTACTCCCCGTTTAGTGAATGGTTTGTCATTTACTGTTACCTGAAACTTGAACAGGTCTGTGGAGAGGTCCCAACCCAAGACTAGGCTGCGCTGCATGAGTGGGGATGTCTGGCCAAGATCAAGGCCCTGCATGTCTGCAGCAAGGTCCTCACTAGGGAAGGCGCTTGTGATGGTGGGACAGTTAGATGAGATTTTGTGCAAGCGTATGTTACACTGTGCCAGCATTTTCTGAGTTCTACAAAGTACACTGACAGCTTCCCCGGCAGAAGAGAAAGATTTTAGTCCATCATCAACATAAAAGTGACGTTCAATGAACTCCCTTGCGTCACTGCCAAACTCCGCTTCCCCTTCCACGGCTGTTCTCTTAAGTCCATAGATCGCAACTGATGGGGATGGGCAGTTTCCGAAAACATGGACTCGCATCCTAAACTCCTCTACTTCTCCATCCAGATTATGGTTTTTGAACCACAGAAAGCGGAGGTAGTCACGGTGGTCCTCTCTGACCACAAAGTTGTAAAACATTTGTTCCACATCTGCCATGACTGCGTAGGGATCTGACCGGAAACGCATAAGAACGCCCACAAGACTATTGTTGAGATCTGGTCCTTTAAGCAGTACATCATTGAGAGAGATATTGTCACATTGCGCACTTGAATCAAAGACTACCCTAATTTTATCTGGCTTTTGGGGGTGGTAAACACCAAAACTAGGGAGGTACCAGCATTCTTGGTCAGGCGAAAGAGGGGGGGCCGGCTCTGCATGGCCCTTGCTAAAGATTTTCTCCATAAAATCAACATAATGCTCTCTCATTTCAGGTTTCTTTTTCAATGTTTTGCGCAGTGACATTAAACGAGTGAGGGCTTGTTCCCTATTGTTTGGCAGGCGCTGTCTGGGGTGCCGAAATGGGAGTGGAGCTACCCAGTTATTTGCCTCATCTTTGGTAAGTTCCTTTTGCATAATGTCCAAGAACAATGCATCCTCGGCAGAAAGTGCTAATTTGTCATCACCTGTTGTTTGTTGGAAAAGGTGTTTGCCCAGTTCATTCTGAGTGGTGTCAAGGGTAGGACACATTTCTGTGTATTTCTCTTTAATATGGATTGTGTTTTTACAACGAGTGAAGAGGCTGGGCCTACCATTATTCAGAATGGTTGTCTTAAAAGAGTTCACGGTGGGTCAATGGGCACCTGAAAGGCAGACATCTCCTATCACTACCCACCCAAGGTCGAGGGGTTGGGCGTGAGGTGCATTGTTGGGGCCGTTTATCTGACTGCGGACCTTGTGGGCTTGGATGATGTCTCTCCCCAGGAGGAGTAGAATGTCTGCTGTTGGATCCAGTGGAGGAATCTGCGACGCAACTGACAGCAGGTGAGGATGAGCTGCTGCTGCCTCAGGAGTGGGTATCTCGTTCCTGTTATCTGGAATCTGATCACATTCTGTTAGAGTGGGCAGCAGCATGGACACCCCTCCATTTATATCCTCAATAACAAAGTCATTAGCTCTGCGCCCTCCTGTTTCTGATAAGCCAGCACACGTTCTCATAGTGTATGGGAGAGAACTACCTTTTACATTAAACATGTCGAAAAAGGCAGATCTAGCTAGGGACGAATTGCTTTGATCATCCAACATCGCATACATCCTTTTTTTCTTTTCGGGGGATGTACGAGGATACACACTGACAAGGCATATCTTGGAGCATGATTTACCTTGCAGGCCTGGGCCGCATATCTCTGTGCAACTGGCTGTAGTGACAGGGCTAAGGGGGTCGGGCTCCCCGCCGTGGCTCTGTGGAGGAGCATCAGAGTCTCTCTGAGTCCACGGCGGTGGACCCGCATGCATGGCAGACACATGTGCATCACTATTGCATTCTGAGCACTGAATGATGGCTTTACAGTCTTTGGCTCTGTGACTAGTAGATGAGCAACACTTGTAACAAATAGAGTGCTCTTTGAGTATGCCCTTTCTTTCATCCAATGTTTTCGTTCTAAACCCCCTGCATTTAGCGAGCGCGTGTGGCTTGTGGTGAATGGGACATTGCTTGTCTGGGTTGAGAGCGATTGTTTTAGCGGCACTGCTAGCTTGACCAATCTCAGTTTTATTCACTGCCACAGGGAATCTGTATTTGATTTGTTTGACTTGAGTTTTGTCAACCTTTGGAGCTACTATGTTAGAACTGGGTAACATAAAGCTAGGATCTGTTTTCATTTCAGCATGGTCATTCACGAACTGAACAAAGTACGAGAAGGGAGGATAGAATTCACCATTCTCTCTCTTATATTTTGTCCCTTGTTTTACCCATGCCTCTTGGAGGCCATAAGGGAGCTTTTCAACTATTGGGTTTATTCCCCTTGGAGTGTCAAGAAAGCTAAGGCCTGGCAGATAACTCTCATTTTGTGCATACTCTAACTCAAGCAGAAGATCTGCAAGCTCCTGCAATAGGTTAATGTCTTTATTGGATATTTTTGGGAAAGTCTGTAAACGCTGGAACAGTGATGCTTCAATTACCTCTGGAGAACCGTAACTTTTGTCGAGACGTTGCCAAAGGCGTTGGAGACCTGCCTCTGGCTTGTTCATGTGGACTGCCCTGATCCTCACAGCATGTTGAAGTGACTCCCCGCCGAGCCACTTGGTGAGTAGGTCAAGCTTCTCACTGGCCTTGAGGTTGAGCCCTTCAACAGCATTGCAGAACATAGACTTCCAGGGTAGGTAGGACTCTGGCTTGTTGTCGAAAACCTTGAACCCTGTTGTCAGCAGATCTCGACGTGCCAGGTAGGTTGCTAGATCTGACAGTTCAGTTTGAGGGGTTGGTGAAGGTCTGCGTTGGATGGAAGTGCCTGCTCTGATGGTATTATCTGTCTGCCCCTTGTCCATGTAACACTCAAGGGGAGATGCAGCTGCTGTTGTCTGGCTATGGTCCAGTTTGCGAGTGTTATTCTGGTCAGATGGTTGCCTTGTGGCATTTTGATCTTCCTCTTTAACATGTACTTTGTGGTTATTGAAGTGAGCATTAACAAAATCTTGTGCACGTCTTATAGAAGGAGGTGTCTTCACAGGAATGCTGGTATCTGTAAGGTCTACTGTGCGGTGGAGTGCCTCTTCAGCTGCCGCCTCCAGGACTTGAGCTGCTACGAGTGCTGCTTCAGCCTCACCCTCCTGCTTCAGAGCGTTTAATGTTGCCTCAATGCGTGCCTTCTCGACCTCCATGTCTATTTGGCGTTTGGCGTACTGGGCTCTGGTGCGGGCAGCTTCTGCTTCTGCTCGTGCTTTTGCTGCAGCTTGACTGGTGGTTGATCGCCGTGAGCCATGTGAAATGTGGGAATGGCACTCTGACTGGACCTCAAGCTGGGAAATGGGTGGCGTCTCTCGTGGTTGTGACATCTTGGGCTGTGTAATTTACTGACTTGTAGATAATCTTTTTATTCTTCTGCCATCAGTTGTTTCCTAACCCAACTTAGACAGCGAGCTTAACACTAAAATGGCCCCAGAAATGACAGGATGCAGGATGCCTTTATGTCCGAAGACCATTTCTTATTCTTTCTTTTTTTGTAAAACTGTAAAACAGATACAAGAAATATATCAGTATTAATGTACAGGAATTAGCACGTAAGCTAATTAAAGTGAACATGTGGTTACTAGTGTATAACACAGCTAGCATTACCATTAACTTGTTCTCAGTAACAGTGAAACGTTTTTATACATGAATTATCTGAACATAAAATATCCCAGCAAATAACACAGTAAGTACAGCACATTTTGGTCACATGTAACTTACAGATTATATCTTGCCAAGGTTTCCCAAGAAGATCACACAGAGAGGTGCGTTTTTGCTAACTTGTCTGCTGCTTACAGGTGGAGCCCGCTAGATGGCGCTGCCACGAACAAATTTATTACAAAAGAAGAACCCAAAAAGTAAAATAGCAATGACAATGTCGACCTCTACTGGAGAAACAGAGGATAACAATAGTATTGAACATAAATGCACTCAAACCAATAGGATTGTATTGTATTACAGAAATGAGGGACAGAATAATAAGTGTGTAAAGTGTGGACTGCTAAACATAAGGTCGATTTCTTCTAAATCCTTTTTAGTCAATGAATTAATTCAGGACCATAACATTGATATTTTGGCCCTGACTGAAATTTGGCTTCAACCTGGTGATTTTGTGAGATTAAATGAGTCCACACCTCCAAGTCATGTCAACTTTCTGAGTGCCAGGAGCACTGGTCGAGGTGGTGGTGTTGCAGCCATTTCTCATTCTGGCTTGTTGCTTTGTCCTAAAACTAATAAAGCGTTTGGCTCGTTTGAAAGCCTCAGTCTATCAATAACCTGCCATAATTGGAAAAACCAAAAAGGTGTTTTATTTATAATAATTTACCAACCTCCTGGTCCTTATTCAGAGTTTTTAACAGAGTTCTCGGATTTTGTGTCGGGCTTGGTTGTGGACTGGGACAAAATTATAATACTTGGAGATTTTAACATAAAAACCGATCTGAAAGATGATTGTCTAAACAAAGCCTTTGGCGCTCTTTTGAATGACATCGGTTTTACTCAAAGTGTAAATCAGCCCACACACAGTCATAAGCACACATTGGATCTTGTTCTAACATATGTCATAGAGATCAGTGATCTAAAAGTCCTCCCACAAAATCCTATATTATCTGATCATTTTTTGATTACCTTTCAGTTTATTCTTAAAGATTTCTCTGTTCACCACAATAAAATAATAACTAAAAGAACAATTTCTGAAAAAGCTGTTACTAATTTCATAGAAATAATTGGGCCAATATTTAATGATATGTCATGTGACCCAGCTGGGGATGGTTTAGATCCCATCAAAAGTGACCAATTTGTTGATAAGACCATGGATTCTTTGAAAACTGCCCTTGATGCAGTAGCTCCACTAAAACAGAAAGTTGTCAGGCTATGGCGATCTGCTCCATGGTATAATGAAAAATTGCGTGCACACAAACAAAAGGTTAGGAGAATTGAGAAAAGTTACCGTAAAGCACACTCAGAGCAGTCTTTAAAAGCATGGAAAACCTGCCTTTTGTCCTATAAGCAGGCGTTGCGTGCGGCCCAAACCAGTTACTATTCCAATCTAATAGAAGTAAACAAAAATAATCCTTATTCAGCACTGTAGCCAGGCTGACAAACTGCCACGGTGCAGTAGAACCTTCAATCCCAATTACCCTCAGTTCTGAGGATTTCCTGACATTTTTTAATAATAAGATAATTACTATAAGAGATAAAATAAATGAAATTGCCCCTACATTTAATTCTGAGCAAGTTCAAGCTGTAAGAGTAGGGTCTCAATTAAACTCATGTCCAGTTTTGGTGGGATCTGAATTATCCTCACTTGGTCCAGTTTTTGAGAAATTTGCCATTCTAAATCATGCAGAATTAACTTCTGCCTTTATGTCCTCTAAATCCTCAACTTGTATGTTAGATCCAATCCCAAGTAGACTTTTCAAAGAAATTCTCCCTCTAATTATTGATCCTATTCTTAATATAATAAATACTTCACTGGAAAGTGGTTACGTGCCTCAGTCTTTTAAATATGCAGTAATTAAGCCGCTCCTAAAAAAGCCTAATCTTGATCCTGACCTCTTAGCCAATTACAGACCTATTTCAAATCTTCCGTTTATTTCTAAAATTCTGGAGAGAATTGTAATTAAACAGCTTTGTCGTCATCTGCAGGAAAATAATTTATTTGAAAAATTTCAATCTGGATTCAGAACTCATCATAGCACTGAGACAGCCCTGGTTAAAGTAACAAATGATTTATTATTGGCTGCTGACAATGGTCAGGCCTCAATACTGGTTCTGTTGGACCTCAGCGCAGCTTTTGACACAATCGACCACAACATTCTACTGCAGAGGTTGGAATGTGATGTGGGCATCAGAGGAACTGCCCTCAGCTGGTTTAAATCCTATTTATCCGATAGGTACCAGTTTGTAAATGTAAACCAGAGCTCCTCACAGTGCTCTAAAGTAGCCTACGGTGTGCCACAGGGTTCAGTTCTGGGTCCAGTTCTGTTTACCCTTTATATGCTACCGTTAGGTAATATCATCCGAAAGCATGGCATCGATTTCCACTGTTATGCAGATGACACCCAGCTGTACCTATCAATGAAACCTGATCAGACTAATCAAATTGAAAGGCTTAGTGACTGTGTGAGGGACATAAAAACATGGATGACCTTTAATTATTTACTTCTTAACCCTGAAAAAACTGAAGTCATTCTATTAGGCCCTAAACACCTACGAGACTCTATTGTGGTTTTGTCCCGGCCTGCAGCTGGGCCTGATGTAGAGTTTGACTCTCTAACTGAGCAGATAATCACATTGGACAATGTCAGTGTAGCCTCCAGCTCCACTGTAAGAAATCTTGGAGTCGTATTTGATCAAGAGCTCTCATTTAAAGCACACATAAGCCATGTCTGTAAAACGGCTTATTTTCATTTACGCAATATAGCCAAAATTAGAAATGTACTGCCAAAAAATGATGCTGAAAAACTTGTCCATGCTTTTGTCACTTCGAGGTTAGACTACTGTAACTCCCTGCTTGCAGCTTGCCCTAAAAGCTCTATAAAAAGCCTTCAATTGGTTCAAAATGCAGCAGCAAGAATACTAACAGGTACTAAAAAACGAGAGCACATTACTCCAGTATTAAAAAATCTTCATTGGCTTCCGGTTGAGTTTAGAGTAAAATTTAAAATTCTTCTTCTAACCTATAAAGCTGTAAATGACATGGCCCCTTCCTACATTAAAGATGAAATAGTACCTTATCATCCTAACCGTTCACTCCGCTCTCAAAATGCTGCACTATTGGTGGTTCCTAGAGTCGCTAAAAGTACTTTAGGAGGTAGAGCTTTTAGGTACCAAGCACCCTTGTTGTGGAATCAGCTCCCTGCTCATGTCAAAGAAGCTGACACAGTCTCTACATTTAAGATTAGGCTCAAAACGTTCCTCTTTGAATTAGCTTATGGTCAGGTCAGTTAGGAACAGAAACTAAACCCATAGGCCTAGTTAAGCTGCTCTAGGAGATATATTACTGGGGAAAGTATGGCAACTTGAGCACTGTCCTCTGGTTTCTCCTACTTTTTCTCCTCCTACTGTTAAGAATATTCAATTACTAGTTCATTCGTAGCCTGTTCTTTGCTATTCACATGTTGTCACTTGTCCCACTCCCCTTTTGGGGAGTGTAACTGTTTCAGATGCTGCTGTTCCAGTTTGGACCGCTGCTGCCCCCTAGTGTCGAGGACCTGGACCCCTCCTCTCCTTCCCTATCCTGGATTAACTGTCCTCGTCCTGCTAGATTAGTAGTTTCATCTGCCTGTCCGTCCATAGGAGTGGATCTCTCCTTCACTGTGGTTCTCCTCGAGGTTTCTCCATTTTCCCATTGGGTTTTTTGGAGTTTTTCCTTGCCGAGAAGGAGGGTCTAAGGACAGGAGATGCTGGGACAATTATCCATTTGCCTGCTTGTTGTTGAACATTCTGTATTTTTGTTTTGTGAATGTTTCTTCTGCTTTATTAATCAACAATTTTGTGAAGTCCGCCGAGATAACTCTTGTTGTGATTTTGGGCTATACAAAAATAAATTGAATTGAATTGAATTGAAAAACAAAACCACAGACCTGTAATGACCTTTTTTTGTTTTTTTACATAAACTATTTTAGATATAAAAATAATAAATACGGAAAGAAGGAAAAACAATATGAATCATATGTTTAAATGTTCATGTTTTTTTTATTTGTCAATAGTTTGGTTAAAGGTGCACTATGTAACTTTTTGGTTGGAGGTCTGTCACCTGCTTGTTTCTATGGATATTTCATTTTTCTGCCTGGAATGTTCCACAGTGTGACATTAAACAGCTCTACTTTACATTTATTCAATTACAGGTGGTTTTATAGCTCAAAAATATTAGAAAAACAGACATTCTGACTGTGAGCGGGGTCGCCTCTCCACAGATCTGACCTGTAACTTGGTCTGGTTTGGTCTCTATGAAGATAGAAAGGTTTAATGCCATACTGTGAAACATTCCAGACAAAGCAATAGCATAAGTATTTGATGGACCCTCCACCAGAAAAGTTACTCAATGCAACTTAAAGATTTAACTTATTTTTTTAAAAGGCATTAAAGGAACTATTGTTGTTCTTATTAAGTTTTAGTATCAGTTAGAATTGACTCAGGTTAAAATTCATATGAGTTGAATTAGTTGTGGTTGAATTTTCTTTTTAATTCCATAAAGAATTACCTCAATGAAGTCGGGTGGAAAAAGTAAGAGACAATAGACCAGGTAGAGTCGTAAAAGAAGTTCTTTATCTGGCCAGATTTAAGGGAGTTACAAGCAGGAGATACACAGAAGACATGCGAGGATAGAAAGCAAGCCTCTAAGAGGTCACAGTTCGGTCTTTATATATGCTGAAGAAAAATAAACAACCAGAGTGTGTTACATATATGGAGTGTTGTTGGACTTCCTTGTGAGCCAAAAATACCAGATAGTTGACAAGGTCTGAATTTGAGAAGTATTGGTTGCAACCAAGTGTTTCCACAACTGTTAAAATTAGCATATGTGAGAACAGGTGAAGGTTAACCTTGCCTAGGAACAAAATGCATGCTTTCAATCCTTCCTTTTTTATTTTAATTTTGTCTTTTTCTTATTTTTTTTTATGTCTTTTATACAAATTGTAACATTGATATACCCAATTAAGAATAGGATGACAAAAAACCCATTGAGCACACCCATCATTCATAGTCATTCATCTTTCACTCTGTATTCCTTCCTTTATGATTCAATGTTCCTTCATCGTTCGAATGGGAAAAATTCATCCTATCACCACAGGTGCCCGCTGTAGTGGCCAGAGGCTCTTAATTGAATCTATCTCATACAAACATAAATATAAAATGAACATAGGCCTAGGATAACGTAGGTATACCTTAGTAATAGCAAGAGTAAATAAACATAAATACTTTAACATAACAGATCAGTTTAGTCTTTAGCAACTACAACTTGATTGAGATACCGCTACTGGAAGATGGAAGATATGACAACTTTTAAAGGAAACAACACTTAATGTGTAGTATGAACTTCAGATGTTGATGTCACTTTGGATCTAAGATCGTCCGAAAACGTAGATGATTTTCAGTCCATCTGAATTCTTGATCTAGTTGTTGTTCTTCTTCCATCATCCAGTGGGATGAGAGTTGCTAAAGACTATCTGAAATATAAACAAAAACACAGCAAAATTAAGGTCTCCACTATTCACATGAGCAATATTGTGAATATGTTATAGTAATTTTAACATAAAGGAAAGATATTCCCTTATATCGTGGCTTATCGCTGCTGCTCCTATTTGATATTTTCAGGATGTCATCCTTAGTCGCTGGTTCGATTCTTTAGTATTCTCCTCCAATCTTTGTAAGGTCCATTTGATATCTCCGTGGGTTCAGCACACATTGTCCTTGGTTTCAAACTTGTCCAAGGTATTCACTCACATGTTGAAGTGACATTTTTCAGCACACGGAGGGTAGATACTTGAATCTGTAGATGAACTACAAGTAGAGAGAGCATCAGGAGTAGCAGGAGGATCATAAACAGTCATAGTCTGAGTCTGTATTTGTGCAAATGAGGAAGAAATGGATTTTATGATGAATTTTCTAATAATCGGTAAACAACAGCAGATCAATAGACTCGCTACCAGAAGTATTACAAAGAGAGGTGTTAAGATTCCAATGAACCATCCAAAAATTGAATTGTTTGTAAAGAAATCAACTATACCATCCAACCTAGGGAGGGAAAAATATCCACTAGATTCCCTTGTATTGTGTATGTAAAAAGGTTGAGTAGCATTTACCAGAAGGGGGTAATACAAGCATTGAAAATCAAGATGGTTCACCGGAATATGAAACAGTTCTCTCTTCATCCGACCAGTAGATTGAGAGTGGGTTTGTGTGGTTGCGAGTGTCTGAAACAAAAGAAAAATTTTGCAGTCATTTGTTCAGTCAATTCTTTCAAAGTTACCCGGTTATATTTGTCAGTGCTAGATATAGGGTTGTTATAATCTAAGTCTTCTTGTGGTCTAATCAGTCTTTTATATAGATGTTTCCCATGCGAGTAATAAGGATCAACATTGTAGCTGAGAAGACTTACAATTCCAATTAAAATGATTAGTATGCCTAGAGCATATTTAAAAGAAAAATGTAGAGTGTGCATTGGATACTCTAAGATGGTAAGTCGGGTATTGTTGCTTTCGGAGCTGCCTTGACCCGGCTGGCGTGGATCCATGCTGGAGTTCCTTTGACTTTTACTGCAGTTCTCGTAACCAACAGCACTTCGACCGGTTCTCCGTATCGTGGCTCAGATGCAGTCGGCTTCAGACTTCGGATCAATACCACATCTCCCGGTTGAAAGGGATGAGTAGGTTTGTCAGACAGGACAGGACTAGCATCAGATACCTGCTGGAGATACTGAGCAATAAAAGTGAATAAATTGTGTACATATTGTTGTTGCAGTTCCTGTAGATTTGTGAGATCTGCTGCCGCGTCAGGTTGTTTTGCTGCCAAAGGAAAGGGACGACCCATTAGAGCTACTGCTCTAAGACAAGGAACCATTCCCTGGACAATGAGAGGCAAGGTTTTGGAATAGTATGCAACTGGTCGCATTCCTTCCCCATGAGGCTGTGCTAACACAGCGTAGGCTCCGATTTCATCGTTGCTCACGAAGAGATGAAACGTTAATTCAAAATCGGGACATCCCAGCGCTGGCGCGTTACACAAAAGGTATTTGATGTGTCGAAAAGCATGTTTCATTTCATCAGTCCAAAACACAGTATCAGCTTTATCTTTCAACGTAGCCTTACGCAAAACAGAGTCATATAAGGCAACATTAGGAAGCAAAGAACGGGAATAATTGATTAATCCCAAAAAAGACAATATTTCAGTCTTAGTTCTAGGCCTTTTCAAGTCCATGATCGTTTTTACTCTGTCCATAGACAAAAAACGACATCCGTCTTTCAAGACATAGCCCAGGTAGTTGACAGCTTCTTGACAAAATTGCATTTTGGCAAGTGAAACCTTGTGTCCTCCATCTGCCAGATGTATCAAAAGCGCTATAGAGTCTCTGAGACAGTCATTTTCTGTTGGTGACGCAATGAGCAGGTCATCAAAATACTGTGCTAGCACAGAAGACCCGGGGAGAGTGAGATGCGACAAGTGCCATTTCACAATGCTACAGAAATATGCAGCTGAATCTACAAAACCTTGTGATAATCTGGTCAAACAATAACTCTCATTTAGAAATTGAAAACCAAATAACTCTTGCGTCTCTTCATCTATGGGAATGGAGAAATAGGCAGATGACAAATCAATTACTGTGTATAATTTAGAATGTGGTGGTAGTGTTGTTAGTATAGCATTAACATCAGGAACCGTTGGAGCCATAGGAAAAACAATTTCATTAACTTTTCTCAAGTCTTGCGTAAATCTCCACCTGTTTGTTTCTGGCTTCACAATTGGATTGATAGGGCTGTTACAAGAAACTCTTTTCTTTATAACAACACCTTGTTCCAGTAAGCTCTCAATGACTGGTTTAATACCCTTTTCTTTTTCTTGGGATAAAGGATATTGTTTAACATGTACTGGAAATTTGCTGTAGTCGATTTTGGCATGGTATGGTGGGACCCGGAGAAGACCCACATGATTGGCATGTAAAGCCCACAAGTGTCTAGGTACTTTAGATAAAATTGAAATAGGGCATATTTCAATTTGATCAAAAGAAATGTCTGTTGTGACTGGTACAGAAGTTATGTTTTTGCATTTGATGAAGAAATGTTCAGGTACCTTAGCATAAGACCAGATGACATAAGCTTTGTTCTCCTCCTTGTCATCAGGTAAGATTTCTAGTAATCTCTTGAGAGAATCTGTAATGAAAGAGATGTCAGACAAATCATTTTTTACTGCAAAAATGAAGATGTTGACATGTACTTCGTCAATTTTGTCTAACAGAATAAACCCTGCTGGGCATAGAAAAAAGCATCTTATATTCAAGCATGCACCATTAGCTGTTTTGGAATACAAACAGAAAGGCTTATTAATTGGTCTAAGTGCGAGAAGTGATACTGCAGCTGCAGCACAACATTTAGCCAATTTCTTGATATCCTCAAAAGTCACCATAACATTAACACTAGAAACCTTGACATGTGTCTGGAAGTTATGGTCGCCTGTGAGTGTATCTTCAAAGAATTGCCGAACTGTCTGCTCTGGAATTTTTAGTAACATTCCATTAGGTGAACACGATATGGTAGCATTCAATTTACATAACAAATCTCTTCCTAATAGAGAGAGCGGGACTGTGTTACTTAACAAAAAAGGATGATTCATTTGTTGTTGATTTATATCAACTTTTAGTGGTTTTGTTAGAGGTTGCGATTGTAGGACGCCCGCTATACCGACAGACAAGACAGTTTCTTTTGTTGCATGCTTGAGAAAATCAGTTTGATTAATACATGACATTGTAGCTCCTGTATCAACCAAAAAAGGAATTTGTTTACCATCAACTGTAATATTAAAACTTGGTAGATCAGATGGGCTATTTGTAAGTTGAAATTGTGGTGCTGTTAACACGCAATTATTTTTACTGTCAGCGTCCTCCTGTCGGTACCCCTATTGTTGCCAAATAGGATTGGATGCTCCTTTTTCTGAAACTTGTAAATCCTTTCTTACATCTCCCTGATTAAATCTATCATTTCTTACCAGAAACGGTGCATGTGGAGTTTGTTTTTGCTGAAAAGTATTTCTGTATACGTTACCTGGTGGTACATTCCTGCAGTTTCGAGACCAATGTCCATACTTACCACAGCGATAGCAAACATCATCATAGTTTAGCATTTGACCTCTGTTATTTGGTCTTCCTCGTTTTTGTCTATACGGAATATTGTAAGGCATTTCATCAGGTCCTGTACCCCTTATAGGCTACCGTTTTACTATTGTGTGAGACTCTCTTGTATTTACTGGAGACTGGGGTGAGCTAACAGGTAATGCAGCTGCCATTAACTTTGGTTTGTTAAACAGACCAACAGATTCCAACTCTCTAATCTTTTTCAACAGATCATTAGGAGCGAGCGTGAAGACTTCTGGACATGACACTTTTACAGTATATGCTGATTGTGAGTCCAAAGCATTCAAAAACATTGACACGAATAACGGATCTTCGCTGTCTTTTATTTCTAATTTCGCATCCTCTTTCCATGCTTTCTGAAACCTTTGCGCAAAAGTAGACACTGATTCTTTATGTTTTCGTTTACAATTGAGTATTTGAGAAATATCCCTATCCTGTGTAGCATTCTTTTTTAGAAATTCTTTGAACTCAGTGATATGTTCTTCTTTGTGTTTTTTACTCAACCATGGAAACTTCTTTTCAGGTATTGTTTCATGATCAATAGGGCCGTCATTGTCCTCCCTAAGGGTGTCACATTCTTCAATTAAAGATTGCATCTTTATGTGCGGCATTACCGTTGTCAATATATAGCGTACATCCTTTCCTGATAGCGAACCATGCATTATCAGAGTTTCATACCAATTCATAAAGGCAGTTGGTTTTATCAAAGGCGAAGGAGCATCGCGTGTTATTTTAGAAATTTCTGCAAGAGATAAGGGTTTGTCCATGACCTTGTCATCGAAAGTAAGCAATGGAGCATTAAGTTGTACTGACGGAGCATCTTTTTTTATTTGTGATTCCTTATCATATTCAATTAATAAATCCCGAAGGTTTTGAATGGTCTCTTCCGGTATCATGTTCATGATCTTTTCTTTTATTGTGTTATCGATAGATTTTTCAACATCTATCTTTTTTCCCGTTTTAGTTTTATACAGATTCATACAAGATCCCCAACACTTCACTATGTATGAACAAATTGGAGCCAACTCAATCCCCGGATTTTGCTTGTGTTTTATCAATCTGAAAATGCGTTTAAATTCAGCTCTAAGCAACTCATGTACATAGGTCAATTGATCTCTTTTAATTCTTACATTATCCGCCCCTTTACGCCGTGCTATTCCTTCCAAAGCGCGCTGACCGTTTTCAAACCATGACCTGATGCATTTTTTCTGCCAGTCTGTTTCATCCTTATCCGCAGTATCATATTCAGGAAATATTATGGTCGATTGGATTGGAAGTGTCTTAAAATCTTTCTTACGTTTGTCATTAACCGTGAATCCTGCAATACACAAATCAATGTCATCATCATCATCCGCGTCATCACCGTCTGTGTATGCGTGTACAACGGACGCATCAACTGCTAATGATGGGTAGAATTCATTTTTGTCTGTAAGAGAAAATGGTGTGTTTTCAATGTGCTGTGACATTAACAGGGTTGGCCAGAATGGAAGTCCATATTTAGTTCTTCTACTATGACCTGAATTGCCAGGATATTGTGCCGCCATTCTTTCCCAAGCTGATAAAACTTCTCTCATATAATTACTCGATTGCCAAATAGGATTTGCCACTTTAGTCTTATCAATAATGTAAGCACGGGCCAAACTCAGTTTATCCTTTGTAAAACTACCTTCTCTTGGGAAAGCATTGTCGGACCATATCGCCAATTCAGAAATAAACGGTTCAGCATAATATATGCCTAATTTTCGAGTCATTCATACTCGCGGTGTGAAACGATTAGCAGGTTTATCAGGGACTAACTTCAACTGCGGATTAGTTTTCAACAAGGCTTTAAACTCCTTTCTTTCACGTTTTGGTAGGTCATCTTCATTTTTGACTTTAATTTCATATTTGTTGACCAGAACACTGGATTGTCCCCCATAACGACGATATATACAAATCAATCATGCAAGACAACGATTACCCTTTTTTACTCGGTCTACCTGGTCTTTACCAAAGTGCCACCAAAAATGTATGGTCAAATACGTTGTCCTGTAAAGTTGCCGTTAACTCAATTCACATTAATTTTACAATTCCTTTGCATTAACAAAATTTGTTTGACTTGCACATTAGAGCGGATCGTTCATATTTATGTAGATTTCAATATTTATTCAAATTTATTGAATGTTCTGGAACATATCCTCTTGAAGAATAACAATCCATTTCCAAAAGAGTCAGCAAATACCGTCAATCAAACTGCAGTATGATGCTAAACCCTGTGGTATCACAGGTGAAAATATTACAATTATCAACCCTTTGAACATAAACTGTTAGGAAGACAATAGATAGAGACAGGAGACAGCAAAGTCCAGAGGAGGGGCACTGAAAAAGGAGAGGACAGGGGTGCGAGAGGGAAAAGGTCATTTATAGACTGGAGAGTGTGTGGGACGAGGGAGGGGAGGGGGGCATAAGGAGAGAGTGAGAGAGAGAGAGAGAGAGAGAGAGAGAGAGAGAAAATCAAACTACTAGTGATTGTGGACAGGAGATATAAAATAATATTAGAGCAAAACCTTTGTTTGCTTATAGTAATAAATAAATATTCTAGTGCGCACTATTCTCAAGCATGGAACTCAGTCAACATGCCGCTCATCTTAAACATGGAACATGGAACTCCTGGTCAACATGCCATTTATCTCAAACATAGAACTTCTGGTCTATGCCACTATTCTCACTATTCTCAATCAAACATGGAACTTCTGGCCCACGCCATTTAACTCAAACATGGAACTTCTGGCCCACTCATAACCTTTAAATACGAAAACTCAGTCGTATTGTATTATCTATATAATCACGTAGAGCCCTCTATTAGCCCTGACATCGGTAAGAACTCAGTCAATTACCGGAAAACCAGCATAATTCCCCTTGGCATTCCTATACTACGAAATCAAACTTCGCAGCGAATCCTTGGTTAATTATCCGACCACGAAATCATTCAACGTGGATTTCACCTGTTTGCTATATATATATAAGTATGTCCTGATATTCGCTGAAATAGTTTAGAAATGGTAATCAGACTTCAGAGAAAATGTTCAGATACAAAACCAATTAGAATGTCTTATTAAACAATTTCCAACCACTCCGGGTTCGATCCAGCATAAGGAAGCAAAAAGAAGTTGCTTACCTGTATCAAGGGCTGAATCCTGCCGACAACGCCAATTGAAGTCGGGTGGAAAAAGTAAGAGACAATAGACCAGGTAGAGTCGTAAAAGAAGTTCTTTATCTGGCCAGATTTAAGGGAGTTACAAGCAGGAGATACACAGAAGACATGCGAGGATAGAAAGCAAGCCTCTAAGAGGTCACAGTTCGGTCTTTATATATGCTGAAGAAAAATAAACAACCAGAGTGTGTTACATATATGGAGTGTTGTTGGACTTCCTTGTGAGCCAAAAATACCAGATAGTTGACAAGGTCTGAATTTGAGAAGTATTGGTTGCAACCAAGTGTTTCCACAACTGTTAAAATTAGCATATGTGAGAACAGGTGAAGGTTAACCTCGCCTAGGAACAAAATGCATGCTTTCACTCAACAACACAGGTTCAGGCAGTGGTTTCATCTTCCTATTAGAGATGACACTGTGTAAGTCTTTTAACTGCATGTGTTTAAAAAGGCCAGCATCAGAAACCAGAGCTGAGCCTTTCAGGTGTACAGTTAGGGAAATCATATAACAGTGCTGGATTTAAAATGTCAATATTTGTAATGACTCCCATAGACCTGTTAATTGTATGTAATATGGTAGACAGGGACCAGCCGTATCAGAACAACAGTTTCTATGTTGCTCAGTGTGGACCTCAGGCGTGTGCTTTTGCTTCTTTTGTATCTCATACTTAAATATATATATTATTAAACAGTACTGCACAATAGTATATTTGATTCACTAAATGAACAGTGTGTGAAAGGAAAATACTGTACATGAAATTCACATTTAAAACAGAATGTTTATTTATCCATATGAGTTTCCAGTGGGTCATTTATTGTCATTATTGTTTTAAATTTTTATTTTTAGATTTATGTATTCATTTATTTTATTTTTAACATCTGTGTAAATTTAAACTAAACCTTAATGTCTGACTAAACCAGTTTGAGGTTGAAGACTTGATGAATTAAGGCAGGCCTTTCGGTTGTCAGTTCGTGTACTGGGTCAATATATTTGATTATTTTTCTCATTCACAACTACTAATTAAAATTCTTTTTCTTATGTCGACAGTTATCTAAAGTTTCAGATTCACACAAGCTGAAGAGAGCGCAGCTGCAGCTCAGTTCAGTTTCACTTCAGTCTGAGGAGGTTTTTGTACGAGTCTTTTTCACTGTGTGAACACATCCTGACTGTTGATGTAGTGAAAACTCTGACAGTAATACACAGCAGAGTCTTCAGGCTGAACTCCACTGATGGTCAGAGTGAAGTCAGACCCAGATCCACTGCCTGAAAAACGACTGGGGACACCTGATTCTCGATTAGACGCACGATATATAAGAGCTTTAGGAGGCTCTCCATCTCTCTGTCTCTGCGGCCATCACTGCTCCAGCCTGACTCACTCTCACCTCTCCTCTGGACTCTGAACACACAAACACAAAGCACCTGATGGTTTAGTCTGGTTGGTCTCAGAGGGACGGATGTGGACAGAGGACAGCAGTGGGACTCTCTGGACTTTACCTGTGAAGCAGCAGCAGAGGACAGTCCACATGAGGATGCACACCAAAGTCATGTTGGTGATGAGGAGGCCGTATGTGGCTTGTGTTGTCATGAAGGACAGCTGCCAGTGCTCCAGAGTGCACCTCTCAGGACTATAAAGTGTCCCACTGGACCATGCAGCTGTTCATGCAAAGTGTTTGTCTATGGAAATGAGGCTCCCACACAGACATGGAGTGGACTGAACAGCTGCAGGGTCTGTGTCATGATTGTATTTATATAGCACAGATACAGTACAGGAACATAGAATTAAATCATGTAATCATAAATATGTAAAAAGTGAAAAAGAAAATTAAACTCAACCCAAATCTTGTGAGAATCAAAAGGTTTAAATCTAGTCTGAAACACAGCAGCAGAGTCAGTGTTTGTGATGGTAGTTGGCAGAGCTCCAGAGAATTGGGCCATAGTACATGAAGGCGCCGTCACCAGATCGGGGCTGTATTCATGAGACTGTTCAAAGTTGTTGATTGGATGAACGGAGAGGTCTGAGTGGAGTGAGTTCTAAAAGCATGTCAGAGATGTAGGAAGGAGCCAAAGCATGTAGAGATTTAAAGACCAATAATAACATTTGAAAACCACTTCTTTGTTTAACAGGCAGCCAGTGAAGTGACAATAAAATGGGTGTAATGTGCTCAAAGTGCTGAGTTTTGGTTCAAATTCTAGCAGCAGTATTTTGAATGAACTGGAGTTTGTTTAGTGAGTGATTATTAAGACAAGCATAAAGTGCATTGCATTTCAACAGGAACAGACTGAGCAGCAGCAGGAAGGGCATCTGGAGTAAAGGGCATCACATGGACATACAGTCAGATTTATGGAGTTTAATGTCATTATTCAACAGTGCAAAGTCCAGTTCATTGTTATTGTATTGGGTGTGGTTATTGTCCATGGGAGGGAGCAGAGAGGGGAGGGGCTGTTGGTCAGTCTGGTTTTTCTGGCCTGTATGGACGTGACCTTCTCCCTGAGGCCAGCAGGTGGAGCAGGTGAGCAGGGTGGGGCTGGTGGGTCCCTCAGACAGAGTGGTGTAGATGGTGTTGATCTGTGGGAGAGTCGTTCCAGTGATTTTCTCTGCTGTTTTCACCACCTGCTGGAGAGCTGCTGGTCAGACTAAGTGCACCTGGACAATCATACTAAAATACATTTTTGCACAGTTTGTTCTGTATTTATTTCCCGGTCATTAGAGAAGGAAAAATCTCACAAGAGGGACGTTTTCTGTGCAATCTGAATCCTAAATTCACTGATCACATACGGTGATGTTAGTCCCTTGGTTTTAGGAAAGTAACTGTATTCTGAATAGCCCCAAATGAAACAGTAACTGCACCAGAACACAATAACTGCATTAATGAGGTCATCTTAACATGTTTTTGAGTTCATGTATAATAGAAGACAATAGAATATAACATTTAACAAAATACAATAGTAAACATAAAAACCAAACACAAAAAACATAGAATACCTACAACAAATGTAAAACAACAAAAACTGCCCACCCCTAACCCACCTCTTCCTCCAAACACACACACACACACACACACACACTCCCCCTCCCCCCTCCTCCCCCATTTATCCATCCATCCATCCATTTTTCTTCCGCTTATCCGGGGCCGGGTCATCTAAGCAGGGACTCCCAGACTTCCTTCACTCCGGACACTTCCTCCAGCTCTTCCAGGGGGACCCCAAGGCATTCCCAGGCCAGCTGAGAGACATAGTCCCTCCAGGGTGTCCTGGGTCTTCCCCGGGGCCTCCTCCCGGTGGTACATGCCCCGAACACCTCTCGAGGGAGGCGTCCAGGAGGCATCCGGAAAAGATGCCCGAGTCACCTCAGCTGGCTCCTCTCGATGTGGAGGAGCAGCAGCTCTACTCTGAGCTACTCTTGTGTGACTGAGCTCCTCACCCTATCTCTAAGGGAGCGCCCAGCCACTCTGCGGAACTCATTTCGGCCGCTTGTATCCGCGATCTTGTCCTTTCGGTCATTACCCAAAGCTCATGACCATAGGTGAGGGTAGGAACGTAGATTGACGGTAAATCGAGAACACCACAACGGTCTGGACCACATCACTGCCGACGCTGCACCAATCCACCTATCAATCTCACACTCCATCCTCCCCTCACTCGTGAACAAGACCCCGAGATACTTGATACTTAAATATTACATAATTACCATAAGTATTTGTAGTTTTCAACAGGAAAACATAAAATAAAAGGCAGAAACTTTTTTAGATTTAATAAAAGGGGATTGTCAGAATAGACATTTTATAATGGGAGTCTTTGGAGCGACACAACAAACTGGCTTCATGCAAAAACAAAACATGCTCCAAAGTCAATATTTCCACCAAGTATCCACACTGATCGGCCATTCACACTGATAATAGTCACAGTAAACAAATATATATTATTATTGAATTATCACATATAATTCTAATTTTCGGTACTGGGTATTAGGCATAAACTGGCATCTAAAGGGTTCATTATTATGGTAATGTTTAGAATTAATATATTCATCAATTTTATAGAGTTTAAAAACCAAAATACAAAATGTATATAAAACACTTATTTTTTCAACAAGGCACATGGGTTAAAGCTGTACTATGTAACTTTTCTGGTGCTGACAGTTCACTTCTTGCTTGTTATTTCTTTTCCCAAATATTTCATAATATGGCATTAAACTTATCTATGGAGACAAGCAGATGATGCCACCAAAACAGGGTTACAGGTTAGACCTGAGAAAAGGCTTTTTATCAATAGAAATGACTAAGATAAGTTTGAATACCATACTGTGGAACCTTCCAGACAAAACCATAACACCCCTCCAGCACAAAAGTCATTGTTTTGGACTCTTCTGTGTAACAGCAGAAACAGACAGCTCCACTGAAGCAGAGCAAAAGAGCAATGTAGCGTAAATGTGCTAAAAACTTGAGTCTAAAATGGAAAGGTCCCTCGAGCAACTTAAACAAACCCCCACTAATGTCAAATAAATGCACGTCTTTTATGGATAAACATAAAGCAAAGGCGAAAAAAGAGTCCATAAACTATAAAAATAATACACAGAATGAAAATAGACTTGCAAAGATCCTGTATGTTCAGAGATTCATTGACATCAAGGTCAAATGTATTAGGTACAAACTAATAAATATTAATAAACAATAATAAATGTATAAAATCTAAATTAGTAAACATGATAATAAATAATAAAACAATAGAAAATTCAAGTTGTAGTGTTTGTTTAGGAGAAAACAACACAAAGGTGACTTATAGTTGAGCTCCAGTCTGGGTCCTCCACCAAACGTCCACCACAGTGATACAAACTCATGGAGTGGTCGTACAAAAACCTGCAGCCGCTCAGAGAACGCCACAAAACCATTCAGCTGTACAGAGACTGGGACAGGGTGTGGTCAGGACCTGAAGGAAAAACAAATCTAACATTCATCTGTGTTGAGTAATAAAAATAATGTTTCACAAAACTGAAATTGTAAAAGGATCTTTAAATCATGTCCTTCTGCTACTGATACAGAGACTACAACAAGCCTAAAATAAGAGTCATCGTTGAATAATAGTTATATTACTTACTTATTTTTTCCCTTTATTTCCATTAGTATCCATAGTAGTAACAGTATAAGTATTAGTATTAGTATTAGTAGTATTAATATTACATTAAGCTGCAACACAGAAGCAGTGAGGAGGTTTTTTTATGAGTCTTTTCCACTGTGTGAACGGTGAGCTGGAACTCTGCAGACAGTAATAAACTGCAGCAGGGACATCAGGCTCATTGACCACTGCTGACCACTGCTGACCACTACTGACCACTACTGACCACTGCTGACCACTACTGTACTTCATTTTAGTGATTAAACAGGTAAATGGGTACAGTGTTATTTATCAGACCGACAGTAACGCGTGCAAGTGAATACTAAGTATGTATTACGTGTCATACATATTAATTATGTATGACACGTGTCTCTTCTTCATACAAGCTCAAAGTGCACATGAGGCTGCCCTTCCACTCTCTGGAGCTTTAGATGGTTCACAAAACTGAGTGATTCATGTTTTTGCTTATAAAAAAAAATAAAAAAAATTAAACTGTATCTATATTCAGACAACATTGGTATAAATATAGCATAAATCTGAGCGCTACAGAGAGCAGAGCTGAAGCAAAGGCAGCACACATATACAAACTCACACAGTGACCTTTGACCTTTTGACCAGACCCTAAAATGGTTCAGTGTCGGATTAGAGCAAAGCTGAGGCCTCAACACAATGGAAACAGACACAGTTTCCATTGTGAGTTTATTTTTCTGACTCATTTGTTTAGTTTGATTGTTCCTGATTCAGAGCAGTAAATACAGAACGACAAATGACTCCAGAGCTCTTTGTTTTTATGGATGTTGAAAATATTTTCAATTCAAATATAATTTCATCTAAATGATATCAGTACGTAATTATTTTAACTGAATGTGGTTAGGCTGCCTTAAGCTGAGCCTTTCAGCTGTACAGTTTGTGGAAACAAATAAAACCAGTGTAATCAAAATTGAATCATTTAAATAATTCATCATATAACTGTTGAATTGTATTCATTAAATACAGAGGGCCTGTACCATTGTCACACAATTAAACACAGTTCTCTGTCTCTTGCTGTGAACCTCAGGGATGTGTTATAGCTCCTTTTGTCTTTTATAATTACATGGAAAATAAGACAGTAGTACAAATTTTTTCTTTTTTTTATTATTCATTGAAAGAATAGTTTAATTTATTAATGAGTTTGTCAGTGGTTCATTTATCGTCATTCATGAGTTTATGTTAATATATTTCTCTCCAACCTTTCCCTCAGTGAGAGCTACTTTTACAAAACAAAAATAGCAGAGAGCTGCTCCTAATATGATTAATCACGTTTGAATTATTCTGAGTCATATGAATTATTCCTAAATCCTTTGGGGAGAGACTTGGAAGGAGCTGGAGAGACACTGGTAGCTCCAGAGGCACAGGCTGGATTTATTATTGTTATATGTTTTTATAGTTATCTAAAGTATCACATTAATACTTATTGAAGTGAGCGCAGCTGCAGCTCAGTTCAGTTTCACTTCAGTCGGAGGTTTTTGTACGAGTCTTTTTCACTATGTGAACCAATCATAACGGGAAGCATCAAATTCACCCTTACAGTAATACACAGTGTAATCTTCAGGCTGAACTGCACTGATGGTCAGAGTGAAGTCAGACCCAGATCCACTGCCTGAAAAACGACTGGGGACACCTGAGGCTTGAGTAGACGCATAATATATAAGAAGTTTAGGAGGCTCTCCATCTCTCTGTTGGTACACATTCACACTGGTGGTACAGCGTATGTTGGCGGTGTCCCCCAGGGCGGCCATCACTGCTCCAGCCTGACTCACTCTCACCTCTCCTCTGGACTCTGAACACACAAACACAAAGCACCTGATGGTTTAGTCTGGTTGGTCTCAGAGGGACGGATGTGGACAGAGGACAGCAGTGGGACTCTCTGGACTTTACCTGTGAAGCAGCAGCAGAGGACAGTCCACATGAGGACGCACACCAAAGTCATGTCGGTGATGAGGAGGCCGTATGTGGCTTGCGTTGTCATGAAGGACAGCTGCCAGTGCTCCAGAGTGCACCTCTCAGGACTATAAAGTGTCCCACTGGACCATGCAGCTGTTCATGCAAAGTGTTTGTCTATGGAAATGAGGCTCCCACACAGACATGGAGCGGACTGAACAGCTGCAGGGTCTGTGTCATCAGATTCACACCAACATTATCTCCAGTTTTGGTCAAATTTGAAATGTTTCTTGGAGACCCCAGGGAAGTGTTTACTCCCCTTTTGTATTAAAAAGAATAGCAGATTTTTATACAGTTATTTCCTTGTTTTTCATCATTGATTTGATCTCCAATTCATTAATCGTATGTTGAAGAAAAATATTATTTAAAATTATATATCAATATTCAAATTATTATGTTGCAAATGTACCTTTGTCCAGTGTGTCCAGTTTAAATCTATAAATGTCAGCTGTCTGTCAGTTGTTTACCAGTCTCTGTACAGCTGAATGGTTTTGTGGCGCTCTCTGAGCGGCTGCAGGTTTTTGTACGACCACTCCATGAGTTTGTATCACTGTGGTACGCGTTCGGTGGAGGAACCAGACTGGAGCTCAACTGTAAGTCATCTCTTTATGTTCACTTTAAATGATACTTTTGTTTAGTTTGTGATTCTTCTGTTTCTATTTCTGAAGCCTGACATCATTTAATTGTTTTCTGTTTTATTATAAATACTGTTTGGAGTTATGGGTGAGCAGTGTCTTCTTATCATCCCCACAGTAATTCAGCTCAGTTTATAGAGAAATGTTTACTTATTAATTATTAATTAATAATGTTTAATTACCATTATTATTATTATTAATATTATTATTATTATTATTATTATTATTATTATTATTATTATTATTATTTTATCTAATTAATGTAAGTATTTGTTTCATAATTTAATTGAACTTTATTTCATTTACTTGTTAGTGTTGATATTTGAAAAAAAAAAAAAAATCATGATCAACTGAAAGTTCAACTTTTTAGTTTATCTTTAGCTCTGAAACTTTTCTGTTGTTCAGCTTCAGTGGAGCCTCTCGGTTCTGTTTTCACTCATTTCAGGCTAAAAGTGACTTTTTTTGTTAAACAAATATATTATATGAATATTGTAGAACAATACACATATTTCTATGAATGCTGACTTGCATTTATTTTTGGAAATAATTAAAGTCCAAGATTACTGGTGGGAGGCTCACCACCTGTAAACTGCTAAACTGTTATTGCTTTGACTAGAATATTCCACAAAATTATTTAAGCATATGTGTCTTTCATTTTTACAATTACAGTTTTTATTGCAAAACAATATTACTTTTGGTGGAGTCACATTTTGTCTTTTTCTGGACAATTCCATGAAAAAAAAAAAAAAACTTACATAGTGTCAATCAAAAATTATGAAAAATCTGCCCTTCAGTGTGTGTGTGTAAGTGTGTGTTTGTGTGTGTGTCCACAGTGGGCCGAGTGGAGCCCAGCCTCTGGGTGCTGCCCCCCTCCAGAGAGGAGCTGGCCCAGGGGAAGGCCACCCTCGTGTGCCTGGCCAACAAGGGCTTCCCGTCAGACTGGAGCGTGTCCTGGAGGGTGTCCGGTGGCGGTGCGGGCGGGGAGCAGAGCCGGAGCCCCGCGGTGCCGCAAAAGGACGGCCACTACAGCTGGAGCAGCAGCCTGACGCTCCCCGCACAGCAGTGGAGGGAGGGGGGCGTGGTTGTGAGCTGTGAGGCCAGCCAGGGCTCCCAGAGTCCAGTGTCCCACACACTGAGCACACTGCAGTGTTCCCAGGACTGACACAGTCACTGGGATCAGCCTGCAGAGCGCCCTCTGCTGTCAGCTCACGCCTCTACAGCTACAGCTACACTTCACTTACTGCAGCACAGCACACAGGCCTCTGTCCCAACTGGAGCTTCTGCTGAAAATAAAGAGCTGTGCATCAAAAGCATCTTTGTGTCTTTACATTATTTCAATGGAATTGTTCATTTTTTCTATCACAGACTTTAGTGTTTTGAATAAATGTAGGTTTGAGGTCAGGTTATGAGGGTTGGCTTTTCATTCACTTGCTTCATATGTGTATTTATAAATCCTGAATGCTGTGAATAAATCCATGAATATATTAATCAGGGAAATGTGACAAATCTTTGTTTCAGGGTAAACATGGTTCAGTTTGTCCCTGAGAGTCTCTGAGAGTGGAAAGAAAATGTAGCTTTGACTTCAATATTTAGCTGCTCTTCATTTATTCTTACATTTTAATTGACTCTGTCTCTGTTGGGGAAAACAGCTTTTGTTTAATGTGTAACTCTGTATAAATAAGGTTTCATAGATTTTTAGTATTTCCAACTCATGAATAAAGGTCTGAGATTGTTCATTTATCTCCCATTCTGAAACTCACTGGGGTTAAGCCTTTCAGCTAATCATTTTTGTTGGAAAGGATGTTGTTATAGATACATTGTAAAGACTTTATTTTTATTTATTTATTTTTTTAATCAAACACAATCAAAGCCTAAAGAAAATGATCAATTATTGAATACAAGTTTTAAGTATCTGCAGCATCTGTGTCAAACTCAGTCAAGTGTGAACAGTTTCACTTTCTGGAGCAGAGAGGCAACACACATATGCAAAGTCACACAGTCAGAGGAGACAGGCACACAGCTCACACTACTGCCCCCTACTGACCACTACTGCCCCCTACTGACCACCACTGACCACTACTGAAGTCCTCACCAAAGTTTCTAAGCATAGACTGTATAAAGAACATAACTAAGAGAGTGTGACGTAACCCACAGCTTGTGACGCATTTTCTAACATGACAGCTAGCAGGTTAGCTATGTCCGTTTGTATGTACAGTCTATGTTTTTCAATAATAGATACTGTCATGCCTGGCTCAAGTGCACAACAATATGGGAAACGACACTAGGTTTAACATGCCCAAAACAAGGTTTAATTTGACAAAATGACATAACAAAAGACAAACTCAAATGAAGTGGGCACGGATGAGACCGGCAGCAGCGAGGCAAGGTAAGACATGGCAGGTGGCAGGCAGGGCGGCAGGCAGAGTGTCAGGGGGAGCATCAGGGGGCGTCAGGCGGTGCGGCAGGGGAAGTGGCAGGGGAAGTGGCAGGGGAGAGGGAGAGGGTGGGCAGATCTGCACAAAAGAGAGGAGGAGGGTGCAGCATAATATGGCCGGGGCAATGACAGAAAATTAAATGAATGAAAAAGATTCTAGTCTGTACACATTTAATAATAATAATCCATTTTATTTATTATGCGCCTTTCTGAAATTCAAAGTCACCTTACAGCAATAAACAAATACAAAAGCAAAAAGAGTCCATCCATCCATTTTCTCCCGCTTAATCCGGCTGGGTCGCGGGGGCAGCACGCTGCCCATTACTCTGTGCACCAGACCCAGACCCCTATGAACCCCTCTGCAGGTGGTGAGCCCACAGGAGGGAGGAATTCCTTGACGGTCCTTGATTGTAAACTGTTCATAGGGGTGTTGCATGTTTTTGGTTGATGGGGGAAACTGGAGTACCCAGAGGAAACCCATCCAGACACGGGGAGGAAACATGCAAACTCCACATCATATCATTATACAAAAGTACAGTTGTATTTATTAAAAATACACAGGTACCATCAGAATCAGACCATTTCCATTTTAGATTTAAATGAGAAAAAGTGTGTTGACCCCAGGGGTGTGTTTTTGTGCCTTTCATATTTCATAATGAATTCAATAATATGTAAGCAAGTGCAGTGACTTTAATAGTTTATTGGAGCAAAATAAAACTGCAAATGAAATCTAGACTGAACCAGATTCTGAAGTGATGATTCTTATCACTGTAAATGTCATTCTCAATATTCTGTAGTGAGCATATGTTATTTACAGGAGTTCATGAGGAGATGAAAACAGCAGTTTTAGACTAAGGCCTTTTAGTTGAGACTTAACAAAAATC
>CM057097.1:2845000-2850000 GCA_029959045.1 Taenioides sp. WSHXM2023
TTAAGCATTTATCATCCTAATTAGTCGCCTGGAAAGCCCTATGTAACACATAGGGAGGTCGGAAATTATGACTACCCTAATGTTTTATGATTGGAATGTGATCTGTGGGTCATACAATGAAAATTAGCTTGGTTGCTAAAAGTTGCACTTTGGGCAATTTTTTTAATTAGCATAATTAGGCCGCCATTATGCAAAATTAAGAAAAAGCCCATAACTTTTTTAATATTCTATGTACGGTCATGATTTTGGTGGCTTTACCTAGGTTTTCACCCCCAAGGAACTCAAAAATGACACATTAAATGATATTGAGTAATTGTTTCCATGTTAATTAGCATAATTAAGCTTAATTAGGTTAATTAAAGCCATCATTAAGACTAATATAGATGAATATGATCATTGATCTTTTATTGCAATTATAGGAATTGTACATTAAGAGGACATTATGTTCATAATAAATACAATAACCTAATCACAACAAAAGCCTAACAGGAGTGTTAATTACCCCAATAAGCATACATACTAATGTAATAGTATATTAAATGACTCATTGAACAACTAATAGAAACAAGAGTCTGAAATATACATACATACACATAGATTTATGATTTTTTATTTGGATTTATAAAAGCCAAACCCTTGTATCTTTGGTTGGTATTCAGGGATCTCCTTTGGGTGCTTTTCCAGTGTCCCTCTTTGGCTGGAGGTCTGGGAGAACCAGAGCCTAACAGGGGGACGCGCGCACGGCCGCGTCCGCACAGAGTGAGCCATCCCCGGACTACCGCTGTCGGGCTGTGCCCCTCTGTGGCTGGAGCTCTTGGAGAACCAGGGCCGACAGGGGGACGCGCGCACGGCCGCGTCCGCACAGAGTGATCCATCTCCGGGCACCCACGCTCGGGATGTGCCCCTCTCTGGCTGGAGGTCTGGGAGAACCAGAGTTTAAGAGGGGGACGCGCGCACGGCCGCGTCCGCGCAGAGTGATCCATCTCCGGGCACCCACGCTCGGGACGTGCCCCTCTTTGGCTGGAGGTCTGGGAGAACCAGAGTCCGACAGGGGGACGGGCGCACGGCCGCGTCCGCGCAGAGTGATCCATCCTCGGACACCTACACTCGGGATGTGCCCCTCTTTGGCTGGAGGTCTGGGAGAACCAGAGTCCGACAGGGGGACCGACCCAGATCCCTTACCCAGTGACAGTGCCTCATCTCTGGGATCAGTACGGGCGACCTTCAAACCCGAATAGAACCGGCCAGAGGGCCCAGGAAGACGCGTCTTTCACACCCCCAGATAGAGCTCTTCGTCCCGGTTCCGGAGAACCATGATTTGTGCCATTTCGTTTCGTGAAAAACAGCGTCGTGGGAAAAGCGCCGACGTTCCCTCGGAACTGTCTAACGTGTGGAAAAACGGCTTGCCATAGGCCACCCCGGGAGACCCGGGCTGACCTTATGCCAAACGTGCATATGGTACTATACTTAAGCGACTTTGTCATTTTTTCGAGAGGTCGAAAAATGCCTAAATAGATATGGTACTCTATGGAGTACCAAATACACGTATTCGTTACCGCGCGAGTCAGGGGGACTTCCCCAGACCCTCTACCCAGAGACAGTGCACTGTCACTGGGATAGGTCCGCTGAGAGGCCCCGCTCCAAGTCTGGAGCTCCTCAGCTCCAGGGCGACAGGGGGACTTCCCCAGACCGTCTACCCAGAGACAGCGCACCGTCACTGGGATAGGTCCGCTGAGAGGCCCCGCTCCAAGTCTGGAGCTCCTCAACTCCAGGGCGACAGGGGCACTTCCCCAGACCGTCTACCCAGAGACAGCGCACCGTCACTGGGATAGGTCCGCTGAGAGGCCACGCTCCAAGTCTGGAGCTCCTCCGCTCCAGGGCGACAGGGGCGCTTCCCCAGACCGTCTACCCAGAGACAGCGCACCGTCACTGGGATAGGTCCGCTGAGAGACCCCGCTCCAAGTCTGGAGCTCCTCAGCTCCAGGGCGACAGGGGCGCTTCCCCAGACCGTCTACCCAGAGACAGCGCACCGTCACTGGGATAGGTCCGCTGAGAGACCCCGCTCCAAGTCTGGAGCTCCTCAGCTCCAGGGCGACAGGGGCGCTTCCCCAGACGGTCTACCCAGAGACAGGGCACCGTCACTGGGATAGGTCCACTGAGAGACCCCGCTCCAAGTCTGGAGCTCCTCCGCTCCAGGGCGACAGGGGTGCTTCCCCAGACCGTCTACCCAGAGACAGCGTACCGTCACTGGGATATGTCCGCTGAGAGGCCCCGCTCCAAGTCTGGAGCTCCTCAGCTCCAGGGCGACAGGGGCGCTTCCCCAGACCGTCTATCCAGAGACAGCGCACCGTCACTGGGATAGGTCCGCTGAGAGACCCCGCTCCAAGTCTGGAGCTCCTCAGCTTCAGGACAACAGGGGGACATCCCCAGACCCTCTACCCAGCGACAGCGCACTGTCACTGGGATAAGTCTGTGGACAGGTCCCTGCCCGTTCAAACCTGGATAAATCCAGCCAGGGGCTCCGTGACAGCCCGTCTCGCGTCCCCGCCGAACGGGCTCTTCTTCCCGGTTCCGGAGAACCATCATTTGTGCCCTTTCGCTCGGTCCCGTCTCCCGCCGTACGGCCTGCCCCTATCTATATGCTGATGGTCCCTCGGTGGCGTCTGACTTTTGCCATTGACTCCCAGCAAAACTGAGCGCCATACGTTCAGCCTGGGAGAACCGGGCTGAACTTGTGGCGCTCATTTTAGCAAAAGTCAGACACCACCAAGGGACTGAATTTTTTCAAATTTTTTCCCAATGGTTTCTAATTAAACATAGTGCTGTCATACGGCCTTTTTGGGGAATTTTGAAGGCTGGGGGGCACTCCAGCCTTAGCTACCCAGGGGGAGAGCACCTTACCTGGGGTACAACACTTTGAGCTTCCCCTGGTCACATGGAGGTACAGCAGGGGACTCTGCCACTCTCCCTACCCGGGGAGAGTGCACCTCACCTGGGGTACCACTCTCTGACCTCCCCCTGGTCACATGGAGCTCCAGCAGGGGACTCTGCCACTCTCCCTACCCGGGGAGAGTGCACCTAACCTGGGGTACCATTCTCTGGCTTCCCCCTGGTCACATGGAGCTCCAGCAGGGGACTCTGCCACTCTCCCTACCCGGGGAGAGTGCACTTGACCCGGGGTACCATTCTCTGGCTTCCCCCTGGTCACATGGAGGTACAGCAGGGGACTCTGCCACTCTCCCTACCCGGGGAGAGTGCACCTCACCTGGGGTACCACTCTCTGACCTCCCCCTGGTCACATGGAGCTCCAGCAGGGGACACCGCCACTCTCCGTACCCGGGGAGAGTGCACCTGACCCGGGGTACCATTCTCTGGCTTCCCCCTGGTCACATGGAGGTACAGCAGGGGACTCTGCCACTCTCCCTACCCGGGGAGAGTGCACCTCACCTGGGGTACCACTCTCTGACCTCCCCCTGGTCACATGGAGCTCCAGCAGGGGACTCTGCCACTCTCCCTACCCGGGGAGAGTGCACCTGACCCGGGGTACCATTCTCTGGCTTCCCCCTGGTCACATGGAGGTACAGCAGGGGACTCTGCCACTCTCCCTACCCGGGGAGAGTGCACCTCACCTGGGGTACCACTCTCTGACCTCCCCCTGGTCACATGGAGCTCCAGCAGGGGACACCGCCACTCTCCGTACCCGGGGAGAGTGCACCTGACCCGGGGTACCATTCTCTGGCTTCCCCCTGGTCACATGGAGGTACAGCAGGGGACTCTGCCACTCTCCCTACCCGGGGAGAGTGCACCTCACCTGGGGTACCACTCTCTGACCTCCCCCTGGTCACATGGAGCTCCAGCAGGGGACTCTGCCACTCTCCCTACCCGGGGAGAGTGCACCTAACCCGGGGTACCATTCTCTGGCTTCCCCCTGGTCACATGGAGGTACAGCAGGGGACTCTGCCACTCTCCCTACCCGAGGAGAGTGCACCTAACCCGGTCTACCACTCTCTGACCTCCCCCTGGTCACATGGAGCTCCAGCAGGGGACACCGCCACTCTCCCTACCCGGGGAGAGTGCACCTAACCCGGTCTACCACTCTCGGACCTCCCCCTGGTCACATGGAGCTCCAGCAGGGGACTCTGCCACTCTCCGTACCCGGGGAGAGTGCACCTAACCCGGTCTACCACTCTCTGACCTCCCCCTGGTCACATGGAGCTCCAGCAGGGGACACCGCCACTCTCCCTACCCGGGGAGAGTGCACCTAACCCGGTCTACCACTCTCGGACCTCCCCCTGGTCACATGGAGCTCCAGCAGGGGACTCTGCCACTCTCCCTACCCGGGGAGAGTGCACATAACCCGGTCTACCACTCTCGGACCTCCCCCTGGTCACATGGAGCTCCAGCAGGGGACACCGCCACTCTCCCTACCCGGGGAGAGTGCACCTAACCCGGTCTACCACTCTCGGACCTCCCCCTGGTCACATGGAGCTCCAGCAGGGGACACCGCCACTCTCCCTACCCGGGGAGAGTGCACCTAACCCGGTCTACCACTCTCGGACCTCCCCCTGGTCACATGGAGCTCCAGCAGGGGACACCGCCACTCTCCCTACCCGGGGAGAGTGCACCTAACCCGGTCTACCACTCTCGGACCTCCCCCTGGTCACATGGAGCTCCAGCAGGGGACACCGCCACTCTCCCTACCCGGGGAGAGTGCACCTAACCCGGTCTACCACTCTCGGACCTCCCCCTGGTCACATGGAGCTCCAGCAGGGGACACCGCCACTCTCCCTACCCGGGGAGAGTGCACCTAACCCGGTCTACCACTCTCGGACCTCCCCCTGGTCACATGGAGCTCCAGCAGGGGACTCTGCCACTCTCCCTACCCGGGGAGAGTGCACCTGACCCGGGGTACCATTCTCTGGCTTCCCCCTGGTCACATGGAGGTACAGCAGGGGACTCTGCCACTCTCCCTACCCGGGGAGAGTGCACCTCACCTGGGG
>CM057097.1:2860000-2885000 GCA_029959045.1 Taenioides sp. WSHXM2023
CTGGCATTGAGAAGCTTGGTGAACAGAATGCTACACAGAGTGATATCTTGGAAGGAGCAAAGAAGTTATTCTTCTTCTTATATGGTCACGGTGGTGGAGGCAACATGAAAGAAGCAAGATACAACTTCTTTAAGAAAAGGAAAAACCCCCCTCCATTAAAAAGCTTACCCCCGACTGACCAAAATCTCCTCTTCCATACATTGAGAGCTCACCTTCAGGTGCTTCTATGGAAAGCTGCAGATAAGCCTGGGCCTCCTGCGGGAACTCATGATATCACACAGTATGGTTGGGAAATTACTGATGACCATTTAGTAGTTTCCAAACAACCAATTGCCCCATCAATGTTGTTAGATGTGATAAGTTGTACATGTAAGGTAGAAGGCAGTGCTTGTAATCAAAGGGGCTGCAAGTGTCATAATGCAAGTATTTCATGTACTGCAAATGTGATGGTGGTGAGGCTTGCCAGAACCCGCACACAAATCGATCCAGAGATGAAAGTGATGATGAGGTGGCAGATGACTTGCCTGATTTGAATTGTGATTAAAGCATCTAAGCTATTACATGTTTTGTATAAATTTCCTTATGACCATGAATGTTTTAATGAAGTATGCAGCCAATTCATTGTATCTGTGCTCCAATTAAATATCAAGATAGCTTGTTATAATACATTGGTCACATATTTGTTATCAAGCTGATGTTTTACATCTAAGTTTTGGATCAATTGTTTTTTAAATACAATATTTGAGTTCCTTGGGCATGAAAACCTATATGTAGACACCAAAATCATAATTCTATGTTGATTTATAAAAAAGTTATGACCGTTTTTTCAATTTTGCATAATGGCCGCCTAATTATGCTAATTAAAAAAAATTGCCCAAGGTGCAACTTTCAGCAACCAAGCTTAAATTAATTGTATTGACCCATAGAACACATTCCAATCATAAAATGTTAGGGTAGTCATAATTTCCCACCCCCCATACATGGCAAATTGACTAAATACATTTCCAAATAAAAGAAGCCTTGAGCATGTTACATGTTGTTTTTCAGTGGACTAGTTTTTATATTCATTTTTACAATTCTGGCAATTCACTGAACGCACCACATGACGCCCTCAGTCTGCTCCACTCCACCCAATATTCAGGCACAGCACACCTCATGTTTAGAGCTCCACACCCCACACTTGCACTAGCAAGATCGGGCCCTTAAACTTGACAGCCAAATTCACTGTGTTGTAAGGAGCAGCTTCTTCCACCTCAGGCAGCTGGCAAAAGCTGAGCACCTTTTGGCACCACAGCACTTTGAAACAGTGATCCATGCCTTTGTGACCACTCGGCTGGATTACTGTAATGTACTTTATTTTGGGCTGAGTCACTCCTCCAAAATGCGTGTGCACATGTGAAAATGTGAGCACATGTCTTTGGTTTGATGGTCCCTTCACTGGAGCCTGGGTACTATAGGATCCATTGTAAACAGCTTGTATTAGTTTGGAAGTGTTTGAATGGTGCTGTCCCTTTGAACCTCTCTGAGCTCCTCCATCCTCACACTCGTGCTGCAGCTCGTCCTGAGTGTGTCTAAGAGCAGACAGAAGCTCAGAGGGGACCGGGCCTTTGCCGTGGCTCCACCAACACTGTGAATGAGCTGCCTCTGCACATTAGACAGGCCTCTTCTGTCCCTCTTTTCAAATCTCTTCTTTAAACACACTTGTTCACTTTGGCCTTTGACACACTTTGACATGGGACATTTTACCACATTTGTTTTTTATTCCATTCTGTTTTTATACATATGTTGTTTTTATTCTTTTTCATTCTTATGTTTTGTAACACTTTAGTCAACCTGTGTTGTTTTGAAATTGTGTTATAAATAAAGAAACCACTACAATAAATAAATATAATATCGACTCAACTCTGATGTATATTTTGTTGTTAATGATCAGGTGTGTAGCATGTGTCATGACTTTTTTCTGTTCATTTTGTTTTCTGTACTTTCTGGTGAATTTGTTAAAAAAAGAAAAAAAAAAGTATCATTTAATTTAGGCGTTCCATCCTACATACATTTATTTTATTATTGTATGTTCAGTACGCTGAGAGTGTTAAAAATACTAATATAAATATATTAGACCAGGAAACATGTATTAGCATTATGTTTAACTGACTGTTCAGTGGTTTTAAAAGAATGTTTAATAATGATAATGTTTTTTTTCCTAATAATATATGATCTTGACTTTAGGAGACAATTAACTCATAAGTTCATTTTGTTTTCTATTATATTTATTTTATTACTTAATTAGTTCAACATTTATTGGTTTGTGATAAAAATGCACTAAAAACAAATTAATTAAAAGTACTTATATTTATATAGATTTTATTTATGTAAAATATTCTACTGAGGCTTTCTTTTCATTATTCTGTGTGATATCAGTGAAGTGAATCAGTTTCAGTTCAGTCTGAGGAGGTTTTTGTACAAGTTTTTTTCACTGTGTGAACACTGCTTGATACACAGTGTAATCTTCAGACTGAACTCCACTGATGGTCAGAGTGAAGTCAGACCCAGATCCACTGCCTGAAAAACGACTGGGGACACCTGAGGCTCGAGTAGGTGCAACATATATAAGAAGTTCTCCATCTCTGTTGGTACCAGTGTAACTCATCGTTGTAAAGTGTCCCACTGGACCATGCAGCTGTTCATGCAAAGTGTTTGTCGATGGAAATGAGACTTACTATTTATGAACGGTCACCTGGATTCTGTTTAGCCGTGGTGACTGCATTTTCTGTCCAATGTTTTTTTTCTGTCCGATGTCAGCTGGTTGGAACTGTTGATCTGCAGAACATAACGGAACGCTACAGTTACATCTTTTTTTTATTAAGTTAGACAATTTATAATACACAAATTAATAGGCAATTTATAAAAGGAAAAAGAATAAAATGGCATCTAGATGAAGAAAACCAGGCTGTTTTCTCAGTTTTCCCAGATTTGTCAGAGTTACTATCTCCAACAGAGCCCAAAGGAAGTCGTCACCCGCATGTTTCCAAACATCTTCTGGTTTTGTGACGCAAGTGTGAATAGAGCCCATTACATCAAAACCCCACATATTCATTTGAGCTGTCCCCATCTATATTAAATAGAATTGGGCTATAGAATTTTGTGATGTCATCTGAAATCCAGCAATATTGTTGATAGTTCTAAAAGAATGTGAAAAAATGTGACGTTTTAGTTCACATTACACTAGTGCAGATACGTTCAGCTGTGAGTCATGATGGAAATAATCAAACAGTACACACAGTTTAAAGGGCCCATATTACACTATTTTCTCATCTATATTCTAATGTAGTTTCCTCAACACAAACACACCTGGAGTTGTGTTTTGTTTCATTCACACAATGTTTAACACACAAACCCTGCAGATTTAGGGCGCTTTCACACCTATGGTTCGATTGCTTTGGTCCGCACTAGTCAGAAAAATGTTCCAATGTAGCAAACAGACGTGGGTACGGTTTGCTTTCACATATGCATAGTTCTAAACGAACCAAAATAGACCGCGAAGACCATCGTCACCGGAACCGGACTAAAAAACGCGCCACTTTCGATCACCATGGAGGAACAGCTTTGCCTTGCGCTCCTGGCGCTGATCATCATACATTATTTTGTACGTGTAGGTACCGTATTTTCCGGACTATTGAGCGCACCTGAATATAAGCCGCATCAACTACATTTTCAAAGAATTTTATTTTTGTACATATATAGGCCGCACCTGTCTATAAGCCGCAGGTGTCCACGTCTTCAAGAAGTTTTCAAGTTCTGAGCATCTGCTTGTATTGCCTCTGAAAGCTTTTGTCGTCTTTTTGCATTGAGTCAGTTCGTCACGCGCGAGAGTCGCTCTGGCGCTCTACTGCGCATGTCTCGAGCAGAAAGAGCCGCTGTCCTGTCTTGTATCATGTCAGTGTCTTGTATCATGTCAGTGTCTTGTAGGATTTCAACAGGATTTCAGGCTCTCCCGGGGGTCGGGGTTAGTTGTATCGATCATGTATGAGCGGATGTCCAGCTACTGAAGTTTGAGACGTTTCGTCTCGTCATTTACGCCTCACCTGCACTTAACACATACGGGTCATTAAGACGTATCCCACTCACTAATGTTCATTTAGCAGCAGAACTTATTTTATCACGCAGCGATAAACTGTTTTAGTGCTGACAACAGCGCTAGCGAGTGTTCTAACTAACCCTAACCCATGTTCACCGCACAGACAGCGGCGCTTTCTGCACTCAAGCTGCGCGCGCATCCGCTGTGTTCATAGACGAATAATCCGTCCATATATGAGCCGCATCGGTGTATAAGCCGCAGGGTTCAAAGTGTGAGAAAAAAGTAGCGGCTTATAGTCCGGAAAATACGGTAATTTTCTGCACGTACTTAATTTCAAACATGTTTCGCGGCTGCGACTCCAAAGACAACTTATAAGTTATTCGACTCGCCGACGGCGCATTGCACGCCTCTTCAGGGAGAAGAGACGTGCCCTCGCGACCGAGTAAACAGAAACGTAATGCATTCCCATAATGCATTCGGTTCCATCCAATTTGGTTTGGTTGCTTTCACACCAGATGAACCGTACCAAAGTAGGGCAGATAAAGCGATCCGAGACCACCCCTTTTTATCGGTCTCGGATCGGTTGATTTGGTGCGCACCAAAGTACCGAGATTGCATTCACACTAACGAAAACGAACCGAACTAAGAACTTTTGGTTCGAATGGGCCATTTGGTGCGCACCAAATGCTGTCAGTGTGAAAGCACCCTTAGGCATATTTTAGGAGTTCTTCTCACAACTACAAAACATTGTTCCATAGGGTGACCAGATGAGATTGGCTGAAATTCGGGACTGTGTTGGCTGAAAATCACGTTAACTAATAAAAACATTCTGTTTTAGTAAATTATTTTGTTTACACACAAAGAACAAAATAAAAATGTAAACGATAAATCGGTATCTTGAACCTGGAGCTGTTGTGGCACAGCAAAGGAGGGACCCAAAAAATGGACACAGACCAATAGAAAAAGGAAAAGGTGAATTTATTTACAAAAACTGGATGCAGGCTGGAACGTGGCTGGACCGGGTGGATAACAGGCTGCAGTGGGTGAGTATCTGGCTGGAGTAGGCGGGGATCTCTGGAGAGCAGAAAAAGCAGGTAAGTTGAAAATAATCAGCTGGTAACGTGGATCACAAAAACTCAGTCGTTGTGGAGCCTAGAGGTTCACCGTGTGTCGGATGAAAAACAATCTGGCAGTCTCTCGCTGGTGAGCAGGACTTAAATAACGAGGGCTCTTGATTGACAGCAGGTGAGATGATCACAGGTCCCAGGAGACTCCGCCCACACACACACACACACACACACACACACACGCACACACACACACACACACACACACACACAGGGGAAAGGAGGGAGGGGAGCACAAGTCATGACAGGAGCGTCTGCACTAAAGTGATTTAACGTACAGAGCTAAACTACTTGCTGTAGGGGAAAGGTTGTTTGCCTCCCCTGACCCCAAGTCGCTGGTACTCCACCTCGCGGTCTCCCCCCTGCTCTCCACTCTGCTCCAAACGTGGCGGCCGCTGTGTACTGTCTTCCTGCGCCTTCAGTCAGACAGTCAGTATCAGTATCAGGGCAATTCATAAAGTACAAAATACTAGAAAATAAACATATACACAACTGAGGTACTTCTACCATGTAACACAACTACATGACATAAAGGCAGAGGGAGACACAGAATAAGGTGCACATGAGTTTGTTGCTTCAATGCAGAGTCCAGTTTACACTTTTGACAGGGGTTATGATGACAGGTGTTATGATGACAGGTATTAGGATGACGGTGTTATAGCAGCTGGGTGAAAGGGGGAGAGGGAGGTTGAGGAGTCTGATAGCCTGGTGTTAGAGGCTGTTGGCCGTTCTAGTGGTTCTGGCTGGAAGACAGCAGATGGAACCGGCAGGGCTGGTGGGAGAGGTGCGCTGGTGGGAGAGGTGCGCTGGTGGGAGAGGTGTGCTGGTGGGAGTGGTACGCTGGGTGGGGGCGGTGTGCTGGGTGGGGGCGGTCCTTGAGGATGTTGTGAGTCCAGCACAGGCAGTGGGAGGTGTACACGGTGGCAGTCTCTGGGAGGTTGGAGCCAACGATTTTTCCAGATCTTTTCACCAGCCTCTGGAGTGCCTGCTTCACATACACTCTTGTATTTCTGTACAACACACAGCAGGGACCCAGATGTTCTCCTGGTTTATAACCATAGACTGCTGTATATAAAGAAGTGGACTAAGGGAGTGTGACGTCACCCACAGTGTTCAGTTTCCAAATGAAGCTCCAAGACTAGCAGTTATGGGGCAAATTTGGAGTTGGATTCCATATTAGAAACAGGAATTGATTTATGAACAAAATAGCAAAATAAAAACACCAGGGTCATGTAGTGCAGCTTAATACAAACATTTTAAGACCAAAATGACAAGGCTCACAGCACAAAGTGAATTGGAGTCAGAGTCAATGGAGCTGGAAGCGCCCCCATGCTCACAGCAGGTTAGCTATGTGCATTTATATACTGAGTCTGTGTGAAACTCATTTTCTTTCGCAATGCAACCTACCTGGATGACTGAGAGATGAAGTGTTACTGTAGACAGGACAGGCTCAGAGCGGCTGGACTGCAGTGAGTAACTTAAAAATGAAGACTGAGCACATTTGGATCTATGAGGTTTGATAATATAAATATAAAATCATGAATCCAATTAAAAACTAACTCTGTCCCCCTGATGTCTGGCAGTACTCACATGCAGTTTCTGGTTCTCTGGGGAAGCTTTTGACCACACACTTGGACACAAGATACGGTGAGTACAAACATACAAGCACATACATATTCCCCACATAAACACACACATACCATGTTCACACTTATACATCTATACATTACACACAAGCAAACCCATACAAGACACAACTCATTTAATATACGGCACATATATTGGACGTTGTTCAGTTGTCATTGTTTTGTGTGTTTGTGTTTGTGTCTCGCAGACATTACCGGAAGTGTCCGTGTGTGTGCAACATTTTCTTATGTGCAAATGAGCATATGTTATAAATGCTCTGTGTTATTAAAGTGCAATGTAAAAGTTATAAAGTGCACAGTGAATTAAAGTGCCTGTGTGAATACTCCTCTCATAAGTAACCAATGGGCTGTTCACACAGTTACACAGAAAAGACACACCCTCTTGTATTTCCAGACAACACAGCAGGGACCCAGATGCCCTCCCCTGGTTGATAACACACTGGTCCATATACTTCCCCATGTCTTACTCATTAAGTAATAACTCAGCATTTTGGATGCTTGCATTATTTATTTAGACTCCCCCAGGCCTGGTGTTAGCTCTGGGGGTTTAGGGTCTGTTTATGTGGCCTCCTCAAATTCCTCATCCTCCTCATCCTCCTCGTCCGTCTCTACGTCGAGCAGAGGAAGAGCGTTTCTGGAGATGGTGTAGTCGGCCATGTTGGGGAGATCAGAGATGACGCAGCAGTTTACCGCGGTCCTGAAGATGCCCATGTCACAGACCTCGCTCCAGCTGTCCACTAGGGGGTCGTACGCCTCCACACAGAAGGTGGAGGTGAAGCTGTTGAATCCGCCCACAGTGAAGATCCGATTATTTAAAACCGCTATGCCAAAGTTACTGCGTGTAGTGTTCATGGGCGCCACCTCTCTCCAGGAGTTGGTGTGTGGACGGTAGACTTCCACGCTGCGGAGGCGTGCAATCCCGTCAAAACCCCCAACCTACAGGACAGAGCGGAGATGTTAGTACAATAGACTTCTCTAATAATAATGTCATGTATAACATGCATTTTATTCCAAAGAATCTTAGAGTGAGCCTGCTAAAATATAAAAAGGTACAAGATTTAAAGGAATCGTATGTAAGATTTTTATGTTAAATTTTGTAAATATGTTAAATACAGTGTCCCCAGATATGAGGTAACATGTTCAAATCAAATACAGCTTTTACTGAGAACAACTGCAATGCTGATTTATTCTTAATGGCAAACACATGAAGCCAGGTTGTTATAATTTGGTGTTTTGGTTCAAGGCAATTATCCAATCAGAAAGCAGAATGAGCCTCATATGACTCTTTCATTTGTGTTGCCAGTTTCGATGCTGAAATCCAGTGTGTTTAAACCTAAAATGTCTCTCTCTGATCTGAACGGTCACGCCCTAAACCCCAGCACCTGCACCAATCCTGAGTCAGTGCTAGTGCAGCCTCTGCAGCTCAGGGAGGGAATTCTGGAGGTTCTGAGCTTCACATGAGCCATGGTCTGTCCATATACTGGGAATGAGACACAGGCTCTGGTGACTCAGTTGTGATTGTAGTACTGCACTTACCGCATAGATGTGGTTGCCGTAGGCAGTGACAGCGACTCCACTGCATCTGGTCGTCATGGGAGCGATAAAGCTCCACTGGTTTGTTTCTGGGGAGTAGCACTCGGCCGTCTGCAGACACTCAGAGCCGTTGAAACCTCCACATATGTAGATCTGCACAACACGCTAAGGTTTGGTTATAAACGGCCTTTTACTGCAAATGAAACTTTTTCTTAATTAAATGCATTTTTCTGTACCACTGTAATTAGGTGTAATAACTACACCTAATGAACAAATAGTTTATTAAGCATGATTTGTGTTTTGTAACTACTTGAGGGGTTAGGGTATTCATTAAAGGTGCTCTACCTGATTCATACCGTCTTAAAAACAGAACTAGTTCATTTGAAACAGTTTGCAGTGGTCCAAAGTTATTCCTCACTTCCCTTATGCGTTCAGGGCATCCTCATTATTCACAGTGGTGAGTTTATAAGCACTTGTCACAACTTTTAGAGGTCAAAACAGAGTTTAGCTGTGACAGTAAAGCTAACAACAACTAGCATGCTAATCTGGACCTCCTGATTATCGATCAATAAAATGCTTTATAATTAGATACAGGCAGTACACAGCAGACTTATTTTGCCCTCAAGAGCTGCTTATACAATATATCTGCACTGGGGCAAGACGCATGTTCCTCAAAAGTTTGTTTTTTGTTCATTATGAATGAAGTGTGCACGCTTCATTAAAGCTATTAAAAGAAGAGTTAACAATTGTTCTCATATTTCTCTGTGCACGTACCTTTCCGTTCAGAGCGGCACATTTGGCCTCACTCCTCTGCTCATTCATGGGGGCAATCAGTGACCAGCAGGGCGGACAGCTTCAGGGAGCCGGGGGCGGCTCAGGCGGTGCAGGGCGCCCGGGTTGAGGGTGATTTCCAAGATTGTGTCCATGGCACTGCTCAATGTGGACATGCAGGAGAAGTTGTTGTCCACCAGGGGGTTGTTGAGAATGTTGTTCTTCATGAAGTTGTACGAGATCTCAGCAAAACGGACCTGACAGATACAAAACAGCAGCATTTAGGTCACAGTACATACAGTACTTGCACTTTCATTTGAGATTAACTGCTAACACATAACATATTTAGATCTCCATGTTACTTTTTATTGTTCTGACAATGCTATAGTTGCTGAAAACAACAAGTTTTAGTTTTGTTTTTGGTACTCTGAGTCTCTCCTCCCTTTGCTCTCTGCACTCCAGTCACTCCCCCTTCAGAGTGCTATCACAACACAATCAGCGTGCATCTCGCTAATGAAACTACTGCACATTGCATCAGGTTTGTGAAATTGTAGTGTATTGTTTTGTATCCTGCTTTTGTGTATTTATGAAAAACTGTTGTGTGGGAGCTCTGGGATCTGAGAGTTGTGAAAAGTGCTTATAAACTCATTGTGGTGAATAATTAGGGTGCTCAGAATGCATAAGGTAAGTGAAGAATAATTTTGAGCCACTGCAACTGCAACTAGTTCTGTTTTTCAAGTTTGGAAGACAGAATACAGTGCCATACCGGCTTGTCAAAGCCTGATCCCGTCAGATCTCAGAAGCTAAGCAAGGCCGGGCCTGGTTAGTACTTGGATGGGAGACCACTGGGAAAATCAGGTGCCACAGTGGGGCGCCAGTCAAAAAAGCTGTCGTTGTGTTCTTAGGCAAGGCACTTCACCCACATTGCCTAGTATGAAAGTGGTGTGTGCGTGAGTGATGGTGGTGGTCGGAGGGGCCGATGGCGCAGATTGGCAGCCTCGCTTCCGTCAGTCTGCCCCAGGGCAGCTGTGGCTACAGTAGTAGCTTACCATCACCAAGTGTGGAATGAATGAATAATGCTCTGTAAAGCGTCTTTGAGTGTCCTGAAAAGCGCTATATAAAACTGATGCATTATTATTATTATTAAATATTTGTACCTCCTGTGGTTTAGTCTCATTTTAGATCTGTAATATATATTTGATCTATAATCCTCATATAATCCTTTTTAAATCCGGTGGGACTCAGAAACCCAAATATTATCTTGGTATGAAAAGTTTAAAGAAGGGTTGTTATGTCAAATCAATTTTTGGAGCTTACTACCATGTTATAACGTATTATAGTAGTATAAAACATGTCAATATGATGTTTTGGGCGATTATAGCATTTTTAAAATAATAAAAGGTAACGTGGAGATCTAAATATGTTTTGTGTTAGCAGTGATTACCCCGTAGAAGTCAAATACCTTTTCTTTAAGAAAGTCTGACAGCTGGTAACTCACCTCTGTCAACAGTTATGGAAAATGGTCTCTGCGTTCCTGGAGGTTGTGGTTGGTCCAGTGAAGAATAGCTTTAAAAACGATTGTCTCATTTTTTACTTGGAGTTCGTCACTTTCTATAATTCCAATCAGGTCCTCTCCAGTGAGCTCCTGGTATTCCTCACAGTCCATCACCTCTTCAAAATTCCTCAGGATGAACCTCCGGGCCAAATCCAGAGTTTTGGTTGACAGCACCACATCCGAGAACTTCCAGATGCCGATACAGTTTTCCGGGCTTGTGTTCTCCTCCATGAACTGGAAGCAGAGTTGGACCAGCTGGTCGAGTAGCAGCAGGTTGGCAGCTATCAGAAGATCCTGGACTGTCTCCGAGCTCAGGGCAGTGGATTTGGTGTAGATCCACTCAAGTACCAGGGACATTATCTGAGGAGAGATTCCACCAACTGTGAAGTGTCTGTCATCGTCACGGCCCCAGCGTTCAAACATGGCTCTAAAAGAACAAAAAAACACTTTCAGTCAGATGTCAGTGCATGCATGAAGAAACGAGCTGAGTAAAAATGTCCGCTTCTCCAGATGTGACTTTGGATCTTTGAGATTTGATTCACAACACCTCAATTGTATTTTCTGGGTTTATATGCATTTACAAAATGTTTTAAATTGGACTAGGCCCAGTTTTCCTGGTGTGCATGGATTCGCAGAGACTAGGGCAGAGGCAGATTAAGTGTCTTGCCCAAGGACATAACGACAGCGTCAGTGGATGAACACTCACCACCATTAACTGGACAGATATTTGGAGACAGGTATTTGAGGACAGGTATATGGAGACGGGTATTTGGAGGACAGGTATTTGGGGACAGGTTTTTGGGGACAGGTCTAATCGGGTCTTGGCAGAAGTGTGTTGTGAAAAGAAATGATGGGTGAGATGTGTGGGGAGAGTCTGGCTCAAAGGTTTATACTTGTGCTCTGTGACGGGGTCAGAGGTCAAGGTCAGAGGACACAGAACAGTGAACAGGGCTCAGCTGGTCGTAATGTTACGGCTCATCGTGTGTGTTTGGAGGTGCCGTTACTAAAGCCTGAAAATCTTGTGTCACGTGTCACACTGCAGCCTCAGCTCCTGCACATTTAAGGAGGAACTCCATAACATCATATGGAACTGTCAGTTTAGAAAGAGAATCGAAAACTCCCTTTGATTCTTGTGAGTCCTGAGTGCTTATAGTCGGGTTCCTGTCACTTACCTAAAAAACTGGCTGGAGTCACTGAGAATTACTTTGTGAACGTGAAATCTTTGGTGTTGTACTGTGAGCACAGCGTCACAGAACACTCGTGTGTTTCTCAGCTCCTCAAACAGATTGTTGTATTTCTGAGGGTCACTCTGGGCTCTCTGGACGCTCTGCTCGCTCTGGTCACTCATCTTCAGGCCTCTGGAGACTCAAATGTGCTGTGACCTTTTGGCTGCTCCAGAGAAACTGAGACAGAACTCCCACTGCGTTCCCATGACAACAGAGGTATTTTTCTTTTACATAACTTAAAATATAATAAAATATACAACTGAAATAAAGTGGGCTGGAATATGCTTAAAAAAGAAAAAAGAAGTAATCAAATGTATGTTGTCTTGTCCATTGTCTACAGTTTCAGTTTAAATCAGGCAGGTCCAAACTATGGCCCGTGGGCCAAACGCGGCCTTCAGACAAATTTTTCTTGGCCCTCAGGCTTTCAGGTGAATTGGCCCAAATTACCTTGAGCAGTACTTTTGAGTGCAAGTTTTTTGAAAATCTCCCTTGATAAGACAATATTTAAAATTTATTGTGTGGTTTTGTGGATCTTAGCATGAATAAAGGACTGATAGCTCATCCTAACGTGTTAAACATGCAAATGTTTCAATTATTCACTGTACTGAGCACCAGTCTATGGCCCTCGATCGGCCCTCTGCTTCATCTGTGTTTAGATATGTGGCCCTTGATGAAAAAAAGTTTGGACACCCCTGGTTTAAATAATTTAAATATACCTCTTCCAGAATCACCCCCTCTGACCACACCCCTCACATACGCAGACACACACACACACACACACACACGCACACGCACACGCACACGCACACACACACACACACACACAGGAAGGGTTTGTATGCAAAGGTTTGATCTGTAGTGTTGTTGTTTCCTCATCACAAACACACTTGCAGTTGTGTTGTTTCATTCACACATGTTTAACACACAAATGCTGCATATTTAGGTAGAGTCCTTCTTACAAATAGAAAACACTCTGTTCCACCTTATGATGTCATGTGGTAATACAGGAAGTGCTCCATACACCAGTGTTGCCAAGTTTGAAGTAATTCAAGTCTCAGGTTTAAACAGTAAATGTGGTCAGATGTTTTGTGTTGTTTCAGGCAAAACAACACATCTTCATCATCAGTACATATGTTAGTGATACTTATGTCTTCATTTGCATTTGTATTTATTTGTTAAAGGGACAATCCATATTCAAACACCAGATACTGCAAAAGAAAAAGTATGCAGGGTTGTAGCTAAAGCTCATGTCCATCCTTATTCCCTTAGTCTGACTGAAAAGAGGAGCAGTATTAAAATTAAAAAGAAAAAAAAAAAAAAAAGAAAATGAGACAAACATCAGATCTGAAAGAGCTTAGACTTAAACTTAATTGATCCACAGGGGAAATGATTTGGATACAGCAGCTCACACATCACAATATAATATAATAACAGAGAGTAACAAAAATAGATGGTGTAGCAAAAAGAGCAAGAGACAGGTGTCAAATGAGACATAAATATAAAAATAAATGTATATGTACAAGTCAACATAAAATAGAAAAATAAGTAATAAAATATAAAATAAACTATAAAATCACAGCTATAAACAAGAGACAAGAACAACAGTGCAAATAAAATGCTGATTGACAGGGCATAAGGTTATCCGATACTTAAGATTGAGTTGTTGTATAGTTGTAGGGAGTATTATCTGTTACATAAGGGTGAGTTGTTGTACAGTTGTAGGGAATATTATAGTATGAATGTAGTCCTGTGTCTCTCACTGTTTGAGCGGAGCTGTAGGAGCCTGTTGAAGAATGAGCTCCTCTGTCCCTCTATAGTCTGGTGCAGTGGGTGAGTTGTTGTACAGTTGTAGGGAGTATTATCTCCTCTGTCCCTCTATAGTCTGGTGCAGTGGGTGAGTTGTTGTACAGTTGTAGGGAGTATTATCTCCTCTGTCCCTCTATAGTCTGGTGCAGTGGGTGAGCAGGAGTGTCCATGATGGAGAGCAGTTTGTCCAGCGTCCTCCTGTCCCTCACAGCGACAAATGTCTCCAGCTCACAGCCGATCATGTGTCCAGCTTTACGGATCAGTTTGTCAATCGGCCCAATGTCTCTTTTACTGGTGCCTCTCCCCCAGCAGACCACAGAGAAGTACAGGGCATTGGCCTCCACAGACTGGTAGAAGATCTCCAGTAACTTGCTGCACACATTGAAAGACCTGAGCTTTCTCAGGAAGTAGAGTCTGCTCAAGCTCTTCTTGTACAAAGCATTACAGTTGTCCCTCCAGTCCAGCCTGTTGTTCACATGGATGCCAAGGTACTTGTAGCAGTCCACTATTTCCAAGTCATGGCCCTGGATGGTGACAGGCTCCACTGGTGTCTTCCTCCTGAAGTCAATCACCAGTTCCTTGGTCTTGTCAACGTTCAGGAGCAGATGGTTTGCCTGGGACCAATCCACAAAATTTCCAATCAGCTGCAAGAAACAAAAATGTTCAAATCATTTCAGATTGTCACATGAAGCTTTTGTCACTTTAGACTCACTCACAGTGGGAACAGGAAGCACTCCTCACTTCCCACTACTCAAGTATGAGTACTTTACTACAATAGTGAATGTGGTGTGTGTGTGAGTGTTGGTGCTGATTTCTCCTCCTCCTTCTCCCTCCCCCTCTTCTCATTCCCTTATCCTCTCTTTCTCTCATTCTCCATCACTCTCTCGTCCTGTTTTTTTTTGTTTTGAGAGGGTCAGTGACTGCTGTAGATCTCCTCACATCCACTGTCAGCGCAGACAGGACCCTCCTCATCTCTCTTTTCTCCTCTACCCTACTCTCTCTCTCCTTGTCTCCTCTCCTCCTCTACCCCCTCCCTCCATCATTAAAAGCATGATGGTCCAGCACTCCTGTGATGACTTTAGTGGGACTTTCCTGGTTTGATCAAATAAAGAACTTTTTTCTTTCTTTAAGTGTCTGACTTTCACATTCATTTCTTTTCCTTTAAGTCTGAATTATGTATGGCCTACAGTTTTGCTTTTAAATGGACAATGATGCTGCTAATTTAAACGAACATCATCACATAGATCAGAAAAGGTGAAACATAGGCCCTTTAAATGTGATTTCAGTGGCCTCACAGGGCTAAAGTGTGAATGAAACCAACAGAAAGTTCAAATCAAACAGTGAAACAAACACTGGTCAATAACAGACCCCAGAGTCAGAGTTCTAGAGTAAGTAGTAATAGTACATATCTCTGTAGTATTTTCTGTAGTATCATAGTCCAGACTCTGTCCAGAGGAGAGCACTCTGATATGGGTCACTCTTCAGTCTAAATCAGTCCCCCTCCTCCTCCTCCTCTCCACCTCCCTCCTCCTCCTCTCTCTCTCCTTCCACTTCTCCTCTCTCCTCTAAGCTCTCTCCTCCTCTCCTCTTCTCTCTCCACTCTGCTCTCTCCTCCTCTCCTCTCCTCTCTTCTCTCCACTCTGCTCTCTCCTCCTCTCCTCTCTCCACTCTGCTCTCTCCTCCTCTCCTCTCTCCACTCTGCTCTCTCCTCCTCTCCTCTCTGCTCTCTCCCGTCTCTCTCTTTCCCTCCATCCTCGGTCTCTCCTCTCTCTCTCTGCTCTTATGTAATGCTTTTCACTGAGCCCTGGCTCTGTGATACAAATGGACTCATGACTCTATAGTACCAGAGTGTGGAACCTCAAATACTCACTTAAAGGAACTCTGTGTAAGTTTTTCATTTTAAATTCCATAAACATGACCTCTCTGTGTCTGCAGATACGAGAAAAACATGTTCAAATCAAACAGAGCTTTTATTGAACACTTGTAATGCTGATTTGTTCTAGTTATAAAAACACTGGACATAGTTACCTTTGTGTCAGTATTAACGCTGAAATCCAGTGTGTTTAAACCTAAAATGTCTCTCTCTGATCTGAACGGTCACTCCCTAAACCCCAGCACCTGCACCAATCATGAGTCAGTGCTAGTGCAACCTCTGCAGCTCAGGGAGGGAATTCTGGAGATTCTGAACTTCACATGAGACCTGTCCATAAACTGAGAGTGAGACAAACTTGGACATGTCTCTATCTGCAGGTGAGGCTCTGGGGACTCAGATGTGATGGTAGGACCTGTTTTTAAACCTGTAAGAGCACAGACTACATACAGCTCCTTTAAAGTGACACTTATTATGAGCTCATCTCTACAGGCTTCTGTTCACACTACATTTAGTTAGCCGTAGTTTAAGCTTGACATGGACTTGTTTGTATCAGAAACACCAGGCTGTAATCAGGGCAGTCATGTGTGATGTCATGTAGTACTTAAAATTGCACACGCCAGTGCACACAAGAAATTAAATAGAAATTCGCCATGTTTTTTCAGTCCCCTGTGATATTTTCGTCTTGTTTCTTTTTTCCTCGTAAGCAGACATATTTGTTTTGATACGGACGGACCATTTGCGTCCCTGATTGGCTAATCCACCTGTCAATCACATCTGAAGTTACCAGTGACCAGACTCACATCTTCAGAAAGTATTGAAGAAGTGTGTATTCTAAAGGCAATGCAGCTACTATCAAAAATTCTTCTTCTTATAATAATAATAATAATAACAATTATTATTATTATTTAATAGGCTACTAAATAATTTCTGTTTAAAATGTATCAAGGATTCTATTGTCGTTACCTTTTCATTTCAGTTTGTGTTCTGTCTGACCACTGCATGTTGTATTGACCTGAATCACTTTGTGGAATATAAAATACTGGTGTAATCCCATTCTAGCCACAGTGTCCACAGTGCAGTCACAGGGAGCACTTCCTCTGATCGACACTGGAACAAGGCCCAACAAATGGATTCCACACACTGGAGTTCAACATGGAGCAGATCTGTTCAGAAAGGAAGTGTGGCTCCTGCCAAGTAAGTAACATGCTGCACATATGTATGGACAGGAGCAGACAGGAGCAGATAGGAGCAGAGCCAGAGGAGCAGACAGGAGAAGGGAGGAGCAGAGCAAATTTGTCAACAATAACATGACTTTTTTACGATTCTCTGTCCAACATTAAGTTGTCGCTTGATTGTGGCCGATGTCAGACCTCCATGTTTTAATCAGCCTGAGGAAACATGACTTTGTTCTAATCTCTGGTGAAGCTCCTTCCTCTGGAATTCCCCTCCCCAAAACTTTGGGAAAATTCAAATGTAGCAGGACACAGGACAGTGACAGGAGCAGAGTAACTGGACGCAGTGTGCATCCAGGAGGACTGTGAGAGCTGATCTGGTAAGACTTTTCAAAGATTTTATACACTTTGTACAGTCTGGCTCCCAGGCTATATGCAACATTTTTCATATTTAATTTATTTGATTATGATTCATTCTATCACTGTGGAGGGACAGTTTCAGACTTACCACTCCCTCATTCCCAAACATGTTTACGTTTTTGACAGAAAAAGTCCTCCAGTCAGTTTGGAAAAAGTACGCATTATGAAATATGAATTACTGAAGTCATAACTTATACTGAACTTAACATCACCACTTCAGTCCAGCTTAGACCTAAACACAAGTTGGGCAAATGACTTCACTGATTTCACAGATTTTTACTGCGTGTGTCTACTGTAACAATATGCATTCATGGGTTTCAACTTCCTGTTGTATGGTGCCATTTTAAAGACACTGATCATTCAAAAGATTTAATGTGTTTTTCAATTGTTAATTGATGTATAACAGTTGTAGCTTTTCATCATTCTGAAATTTATGGACATTTGGAATACAGAAACATCATGGGCAGCACGGCGGCTGAGTGGCTAGCACTCACACCTCACAGCAAGAAGGTTCCGGATTCTGCCCGGGCCTTTCTGTGTAGAGTTTGCATGTTCTTCCCGTGTCTGGGTGGGTTTCCTCCGGGCACTCCGGTTTCTCCCATCATAACCTACTTCTGTTACTGTCTGTTTGTCTATTTTATTTGCTACTTTGTTAAGCGTCTTTGGGTATCTAAAGCGCTATATAAGTATTATGTATTATTATTATTATCAACTCAAAAACATGCTCCATAGATAAAAATCCTTCAGCTGAGGTCCTGACCAAGACCAGCCATAAGATCATGGAGATGGGTCCCTGGGCGCCTCATATGCCCACTGCTCCTGACAGGATGGGTCAAATGCAGAGGATAATTTCCCTACAGGGATAATAAATAAATAAATAAATAAATAACTGCATGGTACTTGCAGTTTAAGGCAGTTTGTGAAGAAAAAATGCACAAATATTTAAGAGAAATTCACCTAAAATTGTACTGCATGTTTGATAATATAGCGATTTATCCTGTTTATGCAGTTGTAATATTGCACACTGCATGACAAGATAAGCGTGTTCATGTCCTCCTGTACTGTTTTGTTTGCAGTGTGACATCACTTAGAAGAATGTGGGTGGTCCACAAAAACAAAACTACAGACCTGCAACTTTTTTTTTTTTTTTTTTACATGAACAATTTTAAATATAAAAAAATAAATATGAAAAGAAGGAAGAACAATATGAATCATATGTTTAAATGTTCATGTTTTTTATTTGTCAATAGTTTGGTTAAAGGTGCACTGTGTAACTTTTTGGTTGGGGGTCTGTCACCTGCTTGTTTCCATGGGTATGTCAGTGCTCTGCCTGGAATGTTCCACAGTATGACATTAAACAGCTCTATAATACATTTATTCAGTTACAGGTGGTTATAACTTAAAAATACTAGAAAAACAGGTATTCTGACTGTGAGGTGTTTCAGGTGTACAGTTAGGGTAATCATATAACGGTGCTGGATTTAAAATGTAAATATTTGTAATGACTCCCATAGACCTGTTAATTGTATGTAATATGGTAGACAGGGACCAGCCGTATCAGAACAACACAGTTTCTATGTTGTTCAATGACCGGATCTCCGGACATGGAGACTAGCTCTAGGGACATGTCACCTCGCTGAGGGGTAAGGAGCCCGAGCTCGTTGAGGTTGAGGAGGTTGAGCGTTACCGATTAGATATAGTTGGCCTCACCCCCATGCACAGCTTGGGCTCTGGAACCCAACTCCTTGAGGGGGGCTGAACTCTCCATTTCTCTGGCGTTGCCCGTGGGGAGCGGCGGTGGGCAGGTGTTCACCAACACTGTTTCCAGTGCGGGTGTTGAGCTGTTGACTTCGACTGGGGATGTTGTCGGACGGTGGAAGTAATACTTTGAGGATTTCTTCACTCACACCGTCACGTTTTCTGAGGAGGAAGCAGAGGCTGGGGACTCGGAGGCGGACTCGTTCATCACCCTGGCTGAAGTCACTGAGGTGGTTGGCAAGCTCCTCGGTGGCAAGGCTCCGGGGGTGGATGAGATCCGTCCTGAGTATCTTAAGTCTCTGGATGTTGTGGGGCTTTCTTGGCTGACACGTCTCTGCAACATTGCAACAATCAAATATACTATTGTGCAGTCCATTCATCAATTTTCTTCCGCTTATCCGGGGCCGTGTCGCAGGGGTAACAGTCTAAGCAGGGACTCCCAGACTTCCTTCACCCCGGACACTTCCTCCAGCTCCACTGTTTGGACCCCAAGGCATTCCCAGGCCAGCTGAGTGACAGCTGTGTCTGGATCTTCCCCGGGGCCTCCTCCCGGTGGGACATGCCCGGAACACCTCCCGAGGGAGGCATCCGGGACGCATCCGGAACAGATGCCTGAGCCACCCTCAGTTGGCTCCTCTCGACATGGAGGAGCAGGGGCTCTACTCTGAGCTCCTCCCGTGTGACTGAGCTCCTCAACCTATCTCTAAGGGAGCGCTTGTATCCGCGATCTTTTCCTTTCAGTCATTACCCAAAGCTCATGACCATAGGTGAGGGTAGGAATGTAGATTAACGGTAAATCAAGAGCTTTGCCTTTCGGCTCAGCTCCCTCTTCACCACAACGGTCCGATACAGTGACCACATCACTGCCGACGCTGCACAGATCCTCCTGTCTCCAGTCCTGTCTTTCACGCCCCCCCCCCAAACACACACACACACACACACACACTTGTGAACAAGACCCCGAGATACTTGAACTCCTCCACTTGAGACAAGGACTCAAGGAGATAGTGGTGGAATATGTAACTGAGTATCATCAGCATCTGAGTGGTAAGAAACATCATGGACATCAGAGGCAGCATATAAAGATTCAAATGAAGAGGTCCAAGAATTGACCCTTGTGGAACTCCAAAAGAAACGCTCATAGATTCAGAATTCAAATCGCCAATGGCCACAGAGAAAGAGCTTTCATCAATATATGAAGCAGGTAGTCCAGAGCCTTTCCTTTCACACCAATGCAGTTTTTAAACAGGTCATGACAATGTTCTGATCTAAAGTGTCAAAGGCTGCACTGACCACTGACAGAACCAGGATGGAAATATGGTTTGGATCACTTTGGATTTTTAGGTCACTGACAATTTTAATGAAGGCAGTTTCTGTACTGAGGTGTTTTTCTTTTTTTTTTTTTTTTTCTTTTTTTTTTTTCATCTTCACTTTATCAGTTGTGTGTTGTAACAGAATAATATTTTAATTTTATTTAATGAAAAATATGAACAATATCACGTTGAAATTGTCCATTTAAATAGTGCTATAGCATATTTATTGTTCATCTTTCCTGGTGAGCACATTGTCAGTGATATAATTTTTTCATTATCAACTTAAACTTCAACTTTTTACTTCATATTGAGCTCTGAAACATTTCTGTTGTTCAGCTTCAGTGGAGCCTCTCGGTTCTGTTTTCACTCATTTCAGGCGAAAAGTGACTTTTGTTGTGAAAAAAAAAAAAAAAAAAAAAATATATATATATATATATATATATATATATATATATATATATATATATATATATATATATATATATATATAGTTTATTAATATTCTACAAAAATACACATATTTCTATTTGTGTTGACTTACATTTATTTTTGGAAATAATTAAAGTCCAAGATTACTGGTGGGAGGCTCACCACCTGTAAATTGCTAAATTGTTATTGCTTTGACTAGAATATTCCACAAAATTTTTTAAACATATGTGTCTTTCATTTATACAATTACAGGCATTTTTATGGCCAAAAAAGAATTAGTTTTGGTGGAGTTACCCTTTGTAATTTTCTGGATAATTTCATGGAGAAAAACGTACATAGTGTCAATCAAAAATGATGAAATATGTGTATTCATAATTCATATTCATATGTGTATCTTTTTTTTTTATTATTATTATTCATTGAAAGAATAGTTTAATTTTTTAATGAGTTTGTCAGTGGTTCATTTATCGTCATTCATGAGTTTATGTTAATATATTTCTCTCCAACCTTTCCCTCAGTGAGAGCTACTTTTACAAAACAAAAATGGCAGAGAGCTGCTCCTAATGTGATTAATCACGTTTGAATTATTCTGAGTCATATGAATTATTCCTAAATCCTTTGGGGAGATACTTGGAAGGAGCTGGAGAGACACTGGTAGCTCCAGAGGCACAGGCTGGATTTATTATTATTATATATTTTTATAGTAATCTAAAGTATCACATTAATACTTATTGAAGTGAGCGCAGCTGCAGCTCAGTTCAGTTTCACTTCAGTCTGAGGTTTTTGTATGAGTCTTTTTCACTGTGTGAACTGATCATAACGGGAAACATCAAATTCACCCATACAGTAATACACAGTGTAATCTTCAGGCTGAACTCCACTGATGGTCAGAGTGAAGTCAGACCCAGATCCACTGCCTGAAAAACGACTGGGGACACCTGAGGCTCGAGTAGACGCATAATATATAAGAAGTTTAGGAGGCTCTCCATCTCTCTGTTGGTACCAGGATAAGTAGTGCCCATAGCTGCTGTGATAGTACACATTCACACTGGTGGTACAGCGTATGTTGGCAGTGTCCCCCAGGGCGGCCATCACTGCTCCAGCCTGACTCACTCTCACCTCTCCTCTGGACTCTGAACACACAAACACAAAGCACCTGATGGTTTAGTCTGGTTGGTCTCAGAGGGACGGATGTGGACAGATGACAGCAGTGGGACTCTCTGGACTTTACCTGTGAAGCAGCAGCAGAGGACAGTCCACATGAGGACGCACACCAAAGTCATGTTGGTGATGAGGAGGCCGTATGTGGCTTGTGTTGTCATGAAGAACAGCTGCCAGTGCTCCAGAGTGCACCTCTCAGGACTATAAAGTGTCCCACTGGACCATGCAGCTGTTCATGCAAAGTGTTTGTCTATGGAAATGAGGCTCCCACACAGACATGGAGCGGACTGAACAGCTGCAGGGTCTGTGTCATCAGATTCACATCAACATTATCTCCAGTTTTGGTCAAATTTAAAATATTTCTTGGAGACCCCAGGGAAGTGTTTACTCCCCTTTTGTATTAAAAAGAATAGCATATTTTTATACAGTTATTTCCTTGTTTTTCATCATTGATTTGATCTCCACTTAATTAATCGTATGTTGGAGAAAAATATTATTTAAAATTATATTAATATTGAATTTATCATGTTGTAAATGTACCTTTGTCCAGTGTGTCCAGTTTAAATCTATAAATGTCAGCTGTTTTCAGTTGTTTATCAGTCTCTGTACAGCTGAATGGTTTTGTGGCGCTCTCTGAGCGGCTGCAGGTTTTTGTACGACCACTCCATGAGTTTGTATCACTGTGGTACACGTTCGGTGGAGGAACTAGACTGGAGCTCAACTGTAAGTCATCTCTTTATGTTCACTTTAAATGATACTTTTGTTTAGTTTGTGATTCATCTGTTTCTATTTCTAAAGCCTGACATCATTTGATTGTTTTCTGTTTTATTATAAATACTGTTTGGAGTTATGGGTGAGCAGTGTCTTCTTATCATCCCCATAGTAATTCAGAACAATTTATAGAGAAATGTTTTATTCCCGCTATAACTTATTCAAGTTTATGGTTTTAAAATAATAATAATAATAATAATAATGATTGAAAGGTTACTTTTTTCATTCATTTAATTTTATTTAATTGTTTGTAACATAATTGAAAGTGATTTACTTTCATTATTAGTATTGATATTTGAAAAAAAATGTGGATATAAATTTTTTTTTCTCTTTTAGTGATAATTTCTGGGATTTTTTTTTTTTTAAGTTTATCTTTAGATCTGAAACTTGTCTGTGGTTCAGCTTCAGTGGAGATTCTTGCTTCTGTTTTTCACTCACTTCTTTTAAAAGGTACTTTTGTAAAAAAAAAAAAAAAAAAAAAAAAAGTAGTAGTTAATTTCTGATTATTATTCTAAATAACATTACATATATTTAAATGTATGTTGACTTTCCTATTTTTTTGGAACTATTTAAAGTCCAACATTACTGGTGTGAGGCCCACCACCTGAAAATGTTTTTGCTTTGCCTGGAATGTTCCAGAGAATGATTTCAACATTTTCACCTTCCATTTATATTATTACAGACGTTTGTATTGACACATAAATACTTGTTTTGGTGGAGTCACCTGTTGTGATTTTCTCTATAATTCCGTGGAGAAAAACTTGTGTGTGTAAGTGTGTGTTTGTGTGTGTGTCCACAGTGGGCCGAGTGGAGCCCAGCCTCTGGGTGCTGCCCCCCTCCAGAGAGGAGCTGGCCCAGGGGAAGGCCACCCTCGTGTGCCTGGCCAACAAGGGCTTCCCGTCAGACTGGAGCGTGTCCTGGAAGGTGTCCGGTGGCGGTGCGGGCGGGGAGCAGAGCCGGAGCCCCGCGGTGCCGCAAAAGGACGGCCACTACAGCTGGAGCAGCAGCCTGACGCTCCCCGCACAGCAGTGGAGGGAGGGGGGCGTGGCTGTGAGCTGTGAGGCCAGCCAGGGCTCCCAGAGTCCAGTGTCCCACACACTGAGCACACTGCAGTGTTCCCAGGACTGACACAATCACTGAGATCAGCCTGCAGAGCGCCCTCTGCTGTCAGCTCACGCCTCTACAGCTACAGCTACACTTCACTTACTGCAGCACAGCACACAGGCCTCTGTCCCAACTGGAGCTTCTGCTGAAAATAAAGAGCTGTGCATCAAAAGCATCTTTGTGTCTTTACATTATTTCAATGGAATTGTTCATTTTTTCTATCACAGACTTTAGTGTTTTGAATAAATGTAGGTTTGAGGTCAGGTTATGAGGGTTGGTTTTTTGTTCACTTGCTTCATATGTGTATTTATAAATCCTGAATGCTGTGAATAAATCCATGAATATATTAATCAGGGAAATGTGATTAATCTTTTTTTCAGGGTAAGCATGGTTCAGTTTGTTTCTGAGAGTCTCTGAGAGTGGAAAGAAAATGTAGATTTGACTTCAATATTTAGCTGCTGTTCATTTATTCTTACATTTTTTTAAATAATTCATCATCTCTGTAATGGATAATTATTCATTATTACTGAAGTGGTAATGGTCTATATGGAAACTGGTGTATAAATAAGATTTTATAGATTTTTTATTATTTCCAACTCCACTTAAATAAAGGTCTTAGATTGTTCATTTAGCTCTCATTCTGAAATCACTGAGGTTAGGCCTTTCAGCTAGTCAGTTTTGTTGGAGAGGATGGTATTTTATATATATACTAAAAGTTCCTTTTTTTTTTTTTTTTTTTTTTTTTTAACTTCTGTGAACAACTAAATATAATGACCAAATAAACAACACAGTATCTGCAGCATCTGTGTCAAACTCAGTCAAGTGTGAACAGTTTCAGTTCAGTCTGAGGAGGTTTTTGTACTTGTCTTTTTCACTGTGTGAACGGTGTGCTGTAATACTGCTGACAGTAATAAACTCCTGCATCTTCAGCCTCAAATCCACTGATGGTCAGAGAGAAGTCAGATCCTGAACCACTTCCACTTAAACGACTGGAGTGACGAGATGTAGCAGCATATATCAGGAGCTTTGGAGGTTCTGTGCCTTTCTGGAGAAGCGAGTGCACGCCCAACACTTGAACTGGTCTGACACCTGAGAGTAACTGAGGCTCCTTTGTCCACAGCTGCAGCTTTAGGAGTCTGAGTCAGGCTGATTTCTCCTGAAGAACCTGAAAAACAGTAGAAGAGTTATTGAGACAGACCCCGCAGGTGTCCAGAGGAGCAGTGCTGTGACCCAGATGTCCTCACACTTAACCAGGAGCCC
>CM057097.1:3587500-3595000 GCA_029959045.1 Taenioides sp. WSHXM2023
TGTACAGTACACAGAGCAAGAGGGGAGAGAGTATACTGTCTGTGTGGAGTCTTGTACAGAATCTTTACAGCAAATTATAAAGAGGGTTTGGACAGGGCCTGGACGAGATCGCTAGATTACTCAGACATGCATGGATGACTCTAAAACCTCCTCAGGCTTGTTTTTGATGAGGTAACGGCATTGTAACATGATAGAAACCATGATTCTGTCGAAATATAAAGTTAAAACTACACTTTGGAACATTCTTCATGGAAAAAAGCAGGAAGAAACCTTCCTCCAGGCCAAGCAAGAGTCAGGGTTGTGGAGATGCGAGCCCACTTTGGTTCCGTGCGTGTAGTAGGTTTCAAATGGCCTAATTAAAGACTCGGAGTGAAACAAACAACTCATAGTAACTGATTTTATAATGTGGACTCTTAAGGCACTTTTCAAAATTTGATTCGAGATGCTTCTTAATTGTCTTGCCTCAGGGCACAGCAACAGTAGTATTTCTGCACTGTGCTCAATGAACTGTAAAAGGAAATGAAATCAAACATTCCTGTCAAACATGATAGTTGTAAGTGTTCTTCTTACACAGGGCCTTCGCTTTGCCCTGTCATAACCCTGTACTTAAGTGTTTTTGTCTCATATAACAGAGAGACCAGTGTGTTTGGACACGTCTCTGTGGTTTTCTCTCATCTAAAACCACATCTGGGAATCGAACCATCAAATTCATAATTATTTTACAAACATGTGGAGACCAGTGCTCCGTCTGTACCTGGCGACTGTCCTCACCATCGGCTTAAATCCTTCACATACAAACAGAGAGAGAGAGAGAGAGAGAGAGGGATTATGGGTGATTTTCAGACTCTAGAATGTGATTATGTCATATTCTCAGATGGGGTGGGGCAGTTTTGTCATGAAATCTCCAAAAGGTAAATTCACAAATGTTGAACCTGATTTCGATTAGTGACTAGAACTCACTGTATCACAACAAAAACATGACTTTCTGTATTGTGGTGAGATTTAAACCATTTTAGAATGTTGTTACCTCCTCAAAAACACCTGGAGTTTATTATTAGTCTGTCTACATCTATAACACCAACAACATCACAAGGTGGAATGGAGTGATTTCCGTTTGAGGGAAGAACTCTGAATCTGCAGGGTTTGTGTGGAAAAAAAAAAAAAAAAAAAAAAAATCACAACTCCAGGTCTTCAGGTTTGTGATGAGGAAATTATATTAGAACATAGATCAGAAAACAGTGTACAATGGGCCCTTTAAATATTATTGAGTCTCACATTATTACATAAGGACTCCAAAACACTAGTCAATAAACAACACTTTTTTTTTCAATTTCTGCTATTTTTATTTTAATTTTTTTTTTTTTTCTCCATATTGTCATGACAAACTGAAGATTCCAACTGTGGCAAATATAAAATAGAAGTACAGTTGTTAGTAGGAAGAATCAAACTTACAACCTTTGGGTTAGTGGGCGACTGTACTGACTGAGCAACCAGAATTAAATCTTATGAAGTACTCTGTACCTGATTATTTCCATGTATTTGAGTAAAAAGTGTGTTGCCCCACTACAGATAGATTGTACAAGCAGCTCTTGAGGTCAAAATAAGTCCACTGTGTACTGTACAAGAAGTGCACTGTTAGCATGCTAATTGTAATTAGCTTTACTGTGATGGCAAAAATCAGTTCTGTCTCATAAACTCATGGTGAATAATTAGGATGCTCTGTTACTTAAGTAAAAGTACAGATATCAGAGAAAAAAAATACTCAAAAGTATCACATGAAAAAATTGACTTAAAGGTTGTATGGAGGATTTTTTTTTTTTTTTTTTTCAAATTGTCAATGAAAGTTCAAAATAGCTTTATAGAAATGCAGCAGCCTTGTAATTATGATGACCAAAAAAAAAAAAAGAATGAAAATCCATCACCTGTGGACGTGGTTGTCAGTTAAACTCCCTACATTTCTAGCGTACGTTTCTTAAGGCGCGCTGGGATTATGTGGTTTACGGTCGCCTCTCACGCATTCCACAGACGTATGACGCTGTAAACAAACATGATTTCTAGAGTCTGGAGGAGGCGGGAGGAGGCGTTTCCACTTATGGAGCTGTGGAGGAGGAGGTGGTTTCACGCATGTGCAACATTTGAAAAAGGACAGTCGCTGGGTTTCTCTTTCCCTGGAACATCAAGGTATACAACCTTTAAGTAAAAGTACCTGTTAAAATGTAATTATTTTATTACTAATATTCTGAGGTCTTATAAAGCTTCAAATGTACTGATTTTGATACATATTTGTGCTGGATTTTGTTCAACAGAAACTTCTGAATCGATCATGTTTTCCTAGCTGCTTTTATTTGTGAATTTTTTATTGAAACTTAAAACACGTTTAAATGAATTCCCTCGGCCTTTTCTGCAGATCTTAAACAATAATAATAATAATAATTTAAAAAAAAAATACTTTTACTCGTCAGTCCAGTTCAAAAATGTAGTGGAATAGAAAGTGTACATACTTTCTCTCAGATGTTTTATTTATTTATTTATTTATTTTTTTATTTAACCTTTATTTAACCAGGAAAAAGTCTCATTGAGATTAAAAATTTCTTTTTCAAGAGTGTCCTGGCCAAGAGGCCACAAAATTAGTTACAAAACAGATAAAAACATACATACAATACATTCAGTATGACAGAATAATCAACACAATTCAAAGATAGTTAAAACAATTACACCTTGAGGATTCCAGATCTATTTTTTAAAATCTGTTTAAAAGATTCAAAGGAGACCAGCTCCTTTAACTTCAAGTCATTTTGTAAAAAAATTCCATGCCGAAGGAGCATAAAACTGAAAAGCTTTCTTACCAAACTCAGACTTTACTCTGGGAACTGACAACAAGAGCAAGTCCTGTGAGCGCAGGCTGTAGGCCCCAGAACTTTTTAGAACTACATGCTTTTGCAGGTAAGACGGGAGCAGACCAAGAATACATTTATAGACCAACAGATACAAGTGTTTGAGCCGCCGTGTGGTTAGGGAAGTCCAGCTCACACGTGCGTACAGCACATAGTGATGTGTGAGCGCTCTGAGACCAGTGATAAACCTCAGGGCTCCATGGTAAGGTGTGTCCAGAGCTCGCAGACTCTGTGCTGAAGCATTCATATAAACCACATCACCAAAGTCCAACACCGACATAAATGTAGCTTCTACAAGCCTTTTCCTAGCCTCAAAAGAAAGACAGGGCCTAATCCTAAAAAAGAAGCCTAATTTCACTCTCAGTTTTTGAGTTAATTGCTGTAGGTGAAACGCGAATGAAAGTGAGCTATCAATCCAAAGACCTAGATACTTGTACTTGTCCATTTTCTCAATTTGAGCACCTTGTAAAGTAGAGATTCGAGGAAGATCTGAGGGGAGTGTTTTGACATTTGAAAATAGCTTTGATTTTGTTTTGTCAGCGTTTAAGGTAAGCTTTAAGTCTTGGAGTTTCCTTTGAAATATGTCAAAAGCAATCTTTAACTGCTGAAGGGCATCAAGTGGAGTGCCACACTGTACATTACTGTGTCGTCAGCATAAAAATGAAAGTAACAATTTGGAATGTTTTGACTAATATTATTTATATACAAAATGAAAAGTAAGGGACCCCTGTGGCACACCCCTGTGGATACTGAGTGTTTGATGAGGAGCCGTCTACCTGAACAGTCTGAGTTCTTCCTGAGAGATAGTTCCTAAACCAGTGTATTGCTTGAGATGATCGTCCATTTGCAATTAATCTTTGTTCCAGTATAAGATGATCAACAGTATCAAAGGCTTTTGTAAGATCAATGAAAAGAGCTGCACAATGTTTTTTATTGTCTAAGGATGAAACTATGTCATTCACTACTTCTAGGGCTGCAGTTGTAGTGCTATGATGCTTCCGAAATCCAGACTGAAACTCAGTTAGGATATTATTTTCAGATAAATAGTCCTTAAGCTGAGAACTAATGAGGGATTCCAGAAGTTTGGCCAAGGGAGATAATTTAGAAATTGGCCTGTAATTATTTAATTTTGATAAATCACCACCTTTGAATAGAGGGGTGACAAAAGCAGATTTCCAGATCAAGGGAATTTAATTTGTGATTACCGTAAGATTAAAAAGGTGGGCCAGTGGAGCGGCAATGAAATCTGCTGCTAATTTTAAGAAATAGGATTCAAGATTGTCTGGTCCTGGTGATGACTGGAGAAGTTTGAGGGCTTTGTGTACCTCAGCAACAGAGAAAGGAGAAAAACAGAACGGATTATTTACAATAGAGTCATGTAAGTTTGTGGCAGTCAGCTTACTATGAGTTGAATCAAACATTGATCCAGATTCAATAAAGTGAATATTGAAACAGTTTAACATTTCTTGAGGATTTGTTATTTTCTTGCCATCCTTTATTATGCATGAAGGTAGATTCAAATGATTATTTTAGATGTAGTAAAGTAAAAGTCCTGGTCCTGGTTTAGACCTGGTTTAATCCTATGTTAGTCCAGGTTTAGATCTGGTTTAGTTCTGGTTTAGACCTGGTTTAGTCCTAGCTTAGTCCTGGTTTAGCCATGGTTTAGTCCTGGTTTAAATCTGGTTTAGGCTTGGTTTAGTCCTGCTCTGGACCTGGTTTAGACTTAGTTAATTCCTGTTTTAGTCCTGGTATAGACCTGCTTCAGTCCTGGTTTAGTCCTTGTTTTGGACATGCATCTGTAGACTGAGGACAGACAAAAGCTGCACTGAAACAGGACATGGTCTAAAACAAGACTAAACATAAACTAAACCAGGATAAACCTGGACTAAACCAGGTCTAGGACTAATCCAGGGCTATAGCACTTCTGACTACGCGGGACCTTGATCAAACAGGTGTAAATCAGATCTAACCCAGAATTAAACCAGATCTAAACCAGTACACATACCTTCTCTCAAATGTAGTAAAGTAAAAATAAAAAGTATCTGCTTTTAATTCTACTTAAGTACAGATACCTAAAATGTATACTTAAGTACAGTACTACTACCTTTTACTTCATTAGTTCCACTACTGAATTAATAAGTTAAGTGAGGAAGAACTTCACCACTTCAAACTGTTTAAAATGCATGAATTCTGATTGATTCATGTTTTTAAGAGAGTAAAAATCAGATACAGCACTTTTAAAATTACAGTGAGTGGTACATAAATGGTAGAGATGAGATTTGACAAAGTGCCCTGCCCCTGACCTGAAGCTCCATCTTACATAATGCATGTAGGATATATGTGCAGGTTAAATACTTGTCTAATTCTTTACATTTGGAACATTCTTTTGCCTTTCTGCAGACAGGACGTCACACTGGGAGATTAGTGGGTCAAATCACCCGCACACAGCCATAATACAAATGTCTTTCAAAAATGTTCCATAACTGTGAAGACTGAGGCTTGTCACCGCGGAAACACGCCCCACATTAGAACTGCTGTTCAGATAAGACATGTGTCCAGACCTTTCACCCACATCTGCAGCTGCGAGGAGACAGGGACATCCACATCTGCTTTAGACCCGGTTTAGATCTGGTTTAGTCCTGGTTTAGACCTGGTTTAGATCTGGTTTAGTCCTGGTTTAGACCTGGTTTAGACCTGGTTTAGATCTGGTTTAGTACTGGTGTAGACCTGGTTTAGTCCTGGTTTAGATCTGGTTTAGTCCTGGTGTAGACCTGGTTTAGACCTGGTTTAGATCTGGTTTAGTCCTCGTGTAGACCTGGTTTAGACCTGGTTTAGATCTGGTTTAGTCCTGGTTTAGACCTGGTTTAGATCTGGTTTAGTCCTGGTTTAGACCTGGTTTAGACCTGGTTTAGATCTGGTTTAGTACTGGTGTAGACCTGGTTTAGTCCTGGTTTAGATCTGGTTTAGTCCTCGTGTAGACCTGGTTTAGACCTGGTTTAGATCTGGTTTAGTCCTGGTGTAGACCTGGTTTAGTCCTGGTTTAGATCTGGTTTAGTCCTGGTGTAGACCTGGTTTAGACCTGGTTTAGATCTGGTTTAGTCCTGGTTTAGTCCTGTTTAGATCTGGTTTAGGCCTGGTTTAGTCCTGGATTAGGCCTGGTTTAGTCCTGGTTTACACCTGGTTTAGATTTAGACTTAGACAAACTTTATTGATCCACAAGGGAAATTATTTGGATATGGATGGATTGGATGGATTATTTGGATTAGATCTGCTTTAGTCCTGGATTAGACCTGGTTTGGTCCTGGTTTAGCCCTGGTTTAGACTTGATCAGGTTAATACATGTGGTTTAGTTTTGGTTTAGACTTTCTTCAGTCATTGTTTTGGACATGGTTCAGTCTGTACACTGGACAGACAAAAGCGGCACTGAACCAGAACATGGTCTAATCCAGGTTTTACCTAAGACTAAACCTGAACTAAACTGGGGTTAAACCTTGACTAAACCAGGACTAGACCTGGACTATATTCAGACCTAAACCAGGTCTAACCCAGTACTAATCCAGGGCTATAGCACTTCTGACAGGTCCTTACCAGTGCTGACGAGGAACACCCCACAGGAGCTGCATTTGGACTGAAGCGGGACCTTGATCAAACAGGTCTAAACCAGGTCTAACCCAGTATGTTCTAATGTAGTTTCCTGATCACACACAGACCTGGAGTTTTGTTTTGTTTCATTCACACGTTTAACACACAAACTCTGAGTTCTTCTCTCAAACTGAAAAAACTCTGTTCCACCTTGTGATGTCATGTGGTAATACAGGAAGTGCTCCACTGTGTTTTTAATCTCCACACACCTTCACTAGAATCATTTGAATAATTTCAGCCCTAGAATTGCCAATCTCTACTGGACAAAAGGTAAATGTAGCTGTTAAAGTCAAAACAAGTTGAACAGAGCATTTTGAGCTTTGGAGATCTAGACAGACTAATAAAAGTGTTACTCAAACATGTGAATGAAACAAAACACAACTCCAGGTCTGTTTTTGAGGAGGAAACAACATTAGAACATGACTTAAAGCTCACAAGAGTCAAGTTTGTGTATTCGACTCCAAAAGGCATTAACAAAATTCTGATTACATTATCAGTGAGAGGAATGTCTGAATCTGTCAGATATCTTGGTCTTTGGCTGGACCTGGAACTTAACTTCAAACCTCATATTGATTACATCCTCAAAAGAACATATTCTACATTAAGTCCTCTTTACCGTTCAGCTGTTTCACTCAAAGTCAGAAAAATAATTATTACTCAGTTAGTTCTTCCCATCATTGATTATGCTGATAGAATTTATCAAAATACACATGATGTACATCTCAAACCACTGAATGTTCTCTTCAGTTCTCTCTGTAGATTTATTCTTAAATGCCCATCCCAAACTCATCACTGTATTTATTTGGAAAACTCAACTGGGTACAACCAAACAATAGGCGTCAATTTCACTGGATTCATCTCATTTTTAAATGTATTTACTTTAACTGTCCCCATTATCTACATCAATATTTAGTCCCAGTAACATCGTCATATTCACGTAGAAGCTCCACTGTGTCACTTTTTC